>CM077876.1:26009411-26366911 GCA_039720435.1 Amazona ochrocephala
ATCTCAACCCGTGGGAGTTGTGTTCTTTCGATTCTCCTTCCCATCCCTCCAGGAGCGGAGGGAAGAAAGACTGGGGAGTGAGTGAGAGAGCGACTGTATGGGTTTATAGCTTAAACCACGACAGTTCTTTTTGGCGCCCAACGTGGGGCTCGAAGGGTTGAGATAACGACAGGATTAATAGCCACTCGTCACAATGCTGATTTATTGGTTCTCAAAGTTGTTGCTCTGGTTTTCATGGTTTCAATCTGTTGTACCTTACTTATGGCCGGTGTTTGTTATCTTAGCATTCAGATATGAGTTTTGGGCTAAGGTTCTTGTTTCAGTGTACTTTATTGGAATGGCTTGTGATACGGGTGGGCTCCAGAAGCAGGGA
The DNA here is from genome assembly GCA_039720435.1 of Amazona ochrocephala. NCBI lineage: Eukaryota > Metazoa > Chordata > Aves > Psittaciformes > Psittacidae > Amazona > Amazona ochrocephala. Next base: position 26,009,785 of record CM077876.1, read on the forward strand.
GGGGCGGACGGGGACATGGATGTGGACGTGGACTTGTACCTGGCAGGTCGGCTGCTCTTTACCGTCCAAGCCCTCATTTTTGCCTCCGTCTTTGAGAGGCTGTGCAGAGCCGAGGAGGGGCGGCCCCGGGAGACGCCGGCGGCCGAAACGGCCCGGGAGACCGGCGCGGGGGATCAAGAGGCCGGGAAGTGGGAGACGGCAGAGAAGCCGAACCCCGCAGCTACCGAGCGGCGAGGGGGGGCGGCGGCCGATCCCAGCCCCGCGGCAGAAGAGAGCATCCCCCGGCAGCCACCCGCAGAGCCCCGCGAGCCTGAGCCCCGGGAGGATGCAGGAGACCACACAGCACTTCCCAGCAAGGCAGAGGAGGAAGATCTGGACTCAGACAAAGAGCAGCTGGTGGTGAGAGAGCCGTCAAGCCCAGCAGCTACACCAGCCCCAGTGACAAGTACAGCAGCCTCATTCGAGAATTCTGAAGGTTTTGAATGGCCCTTAGACACCCTTGAGACCTGCCTGCTGGTTGTGATGGGGATTGCCATGTTGGCGCGCATATCGAGTGTACTTTATTCACGACCATTTCGTCTGGTCCCGAGAGTTAACCAGAGTGGGGTGTGGGCGTTGCCTGTGGCTAGACTGCGATGCAGGGTGACCAAGAGATTTTCCCTGAGGCTGGACAGCCATGAGTGGCAGGGTGTGTGGGACACTATGGGCGAGTATCTAGTTCACTGGTCCCCTCCAGTGCTTTGGAAGCATTGGAGATGGAAGGCAGCTGTATGGAGTCCCCAATGACAAGCTGCAGAAACTGCTGGAGGAGAGAGTGAATTATTTTGAGCTTGGTGGACCTACGACACTTTAGGCCATCAGGGCAGAGATGCAACATACAGATAGATTCATGATCGAGGGGTGGACTTAGCAATGGACACTATTGCCCAGGTTGTTCACGAGGGTGAACACTGCACAGAGTCTCCTGCTCTGAAAGACTGTTACAAAAGATGGAGCCCGGCATCATGGACCGAATGGACTCAGCAGCTTTATAGGGATTGGTCCATGCACCAATGGATGATCTCTCTCTCTCTCTGTGTGTGGATATATATATAGATATATGTGATGGTATATTGAAAATGTGGGATCTGAGGATGGCGTGAGTGGTATGGAATAAGGGGTGGAATGTCCTGGGTTCAGCAGCAGCAGTCATTTTTTCTCCTCCTTGGTAGCTGGTGCAGCTCTGTGTTTTTGATTTTGGGCCTGGGAACAGTGCTGATAACACCAGTGTTTTCAGTTACTGCTTGGTGATGTTTAGGCTGGCCAAGGACTTTGTGAGCCTCATGCTCTGCTAGGGAGGAGGAGAAGCCGGGAGGAAGGAGAGACAGGACACCTGACCCAGACTAACCAAAGAGGTTATTCCATACCACAGCACGTCATGTCCAGGAGGTAGAAACGGAGAGCAGAGACCCGGAAGGGTGGTGAGGGTGCATGGTGGGGGGTGCACTGCTTGATACTGGGTGGTGAGCAATTGTATCCTTCCCTTGTATTTGCCTTGTCATTATTGTTACTGGTGGGGGTGCACTGGGTGGTCGGGCTTGATATTGGATGGTGAGCTATTGTATTCTCCTTTTCCTTGTATCTGCCTTGTCATTATTATTATTGGTGGTAGCAGTAGTGGTTTGTGTTATACCTTAGTTACTAAACTGTTCTTATCTCAACCCGTGGGAGTTGTGTTCTTTCGATTCTCCTTCCCATCCCTCCAGGAGCGGAGGGAAGAAAGACTGGGGAGTGAGTGAGAGAGCGACTGTATGGGTTTATAGCTTAAACCACGACACTTGTAAATGCAGACTTGCCAGTAAGTGAAGTCAAGTTCAGTCTCAAAAAAGCAAGGCTTTTAAAAAATAAATATTGACTAAATATTCATTTCAGAAAAGAAAACATTCTTGGACAAAGCAATGTCAGAGTTTTTGATTTCTATGATTTAGAAGGTACAGGGGAAGGAAAGAAATCAGTTGAATTCCTTCTATGTAAGTTTGCAATTTTGTTAAAACAGTTAAAGTCATTAACATGTGAGTCATCCAGAGCTGAAAACCAGATTTGCCTGTATATGACAATATATACCTGAACTCTCAATGGTAATCATGCTGTGGGTCATTTGTCTTGGAAAGACTTTTTTTTTTTTTTTTGACATAATTTTTACTATGTACATATATTTTTACAGGAAATTTTGTCTGTTTCTGCTATTCTCAAGGAAAGCTAGCAGGGAAAAACTGACATGGCTGTCTGGCCCTGGTAAAGTTATTAAGGGATTAAATTCCCTTGTCTAGGAGAATAGACCAGCTGTCACTCACCCAGCTTTCACCCCAGCTGGGACTGGGTGCTGTGTTGTGCTGTGTTCTGCTGCTGCGAGGGAACATCACAGGTTTATTCTGTAAATCTGTGGCTGACCAGCACAGTGGTCAATATCCACTGTGACACAACGTGACAAGGGGAAAACCACAAATGAATTTCACAGTGGAAAAGGCAGTTCAGAGGTCTATAAGAAGTGTCGATGGCTCCAGCTTACACACTTGGAGGACCCCAAGCAATCAGGTCCAGATATATATATTCAGTCTGTGAGCCCAGAAACCTGCCAAACCAGGAATAAAATATAAAAAGGCAAAACTTTAGACTAAAGCTGGAGATCTGTGGCTAGAATTTTTACTATAGCTAAAAGTCAGCTTTCATCATCCAAATTACCGTAATTTTTAATCCTAAATTATGTTGGGAGAAGATTATCAAAGAGAATCTTTATTTTCTAGTATATGAATAGCCCTTTGGCTGAAAATTGAACGCAACCAGCCATTTAATTTCCTTATCTGTTTTGCACTGTTCCTTTTCCTCCCTCACTTGTGTAAGTGCCTAGATAAGGCTACCTGCGAGCAACTGGTGGATGGCTCAAAAGCTAGGCCAGAATTAAGTCTTTTCTATGCGTTTCTTGTCGTATTTTCCCTCTATCTCTACTTAGGAAGCCATTTGTGGGGCAAGGAACAGAAGAAAACTGGAAGACTTCAAAATATTTAGGCTTCCCTATTCTTCTCAAGGCCCTCTACTCTGTCTTGCTGTAATGGGATTGACCTGAATTTTTATTATTCTTTAGGAAAAAGTTGAAGATGGATAAACATAGCCTTCTTTACTGTAGGGGAGTTTTTAAAGGAGCCTGAACCAGTTCCAGAATTGTTATCTCTGGACTAATGGTCCTACCTGAGCTGAACACAGTGCTTATAATGCCAGTAACACAGGAGCTGAATCAGTGTAAACTGTAGCCTTGATAGTCCAACGTCACCACAAGCAGACACCTTAAAACTTGTGCCTTTACCTTTTTATGAAAGAGCTCTTTGAGAATGTAAATCATCAGTCTGATGTACATTTTAACTCAGGAGGCATTTCATAACCAAAGACCTGATTGTGCTCAGAAGGAAAAAATTGTGAGCCTTTTTAACTAACTTCAGTAACAGTTGGATTTTGATTTTTTTTCCAGTTTTTATTTTTCAATATGAGCACAGCCAATGTGAATATGTGCTTCCTCAAATCTGTAGTATATAGAAGGATGTATATTTTTCAAAGCTGCTATTTTTCTTACTCTATGAATATGTTGCCATGCCAGAAAGAGTCGCTAAGAGTGGAATTTCCATGAGAATTGCTGTAGCATTAAAAAGTCACAGTCTGTTGGATCATGCTTTGTCTATTGCAGGATTTTACATAAGTTTTTATATATTGAATTGACTAGAAATGTGATTCTGCCTGCTTTGATGTGCGTGTTCTATATTAAATGTGATTCTGCCTGCTTTTATATGCATGTTTCAACTGAAGGAATATTCTCTCTGCATCTCAAAGCTCAAGATATTTATAAGAGATGTGGTTTGCTTTGTTAGTACAAACTTTTCCTTCCCTCTAATGTCCCTAGTCACTCATAAATAATACAGACCATAGTACATTCTGATTTTTCCAATGTCTCCTTTTTACATTTATCTAGGTTTATTTTTAGCATTTCATGGTGAATTGGTAAAAGTTAAAACTACAATAAATAATTCCTTTAATGAGAAAGGCAAATTTTTGGGGAAAAAATGGAACCAGGACTGATTAATTTCAATTAAGGTTGTGTATTTGTTGCATACCCTTTGGCTCTATATTAAAGTGCCAGCTTAATTGTTGGTTGTGGCTAGATGTAATTAAACATAATAAGGATGATGATCCTTTTTAGGTTGGCACATAGATGCCGTCAAGTTACATGTATATGTTCCTGTATTATGTCTTAGATATCTTGAAGCAGAGGAAATATAAACATATCTTTACTGTACATCTGGTACTAATGTAGGAAAACAATATTCTAGAACATGATAAACATGGAGAAAAACATAAAACCCTTCATTATATCTATAAATTAAATTTTACTACCATAAATACCAAATTCTGATTTTCAAATTGAGCTTGGCCAATTTTATAGAATCATAGAATCATAGAATAGTTAGGGTTGGAAAGGACCTTAAGATCATCTAGTTACAACCCCCTGCCATGGGCAGGGACACCTCACACTAAAACATGCCATCCAAGGCTATGTCCAACCTGGCCTTCAACACCGCCACAGATGGAGCATTCACAACTTCCCTGGGCAAACCATTCCACTGCCTCACCACCCTAACAGAAAAGAACTTCTTTGTTATATCTAATATAAACTTCCCCTGTTCTGTTTAAGTTTGAACCCGTTACCCCTTGTCCTCTCACTACAGTCCCTAATGAAGAGTCCCTCCCCAGCATCACTATAGGCCCCCTTCAGATATTGGAAGGCTGCTATGAGGTCTCCAAGCAGCCTTCTCTTCTCCAGGCTGAACAGCCCCAACTTTCTCAGCCTATCTTCATATGGGAGGTGCTCCAGTCCCCTCATCATCCTTGTGGCCCTCCTCTGCACTTGTTCCAACAGTTCCATGTCCTTTTTATGTTGAGGACACCAGAACTGCACACAATACTCCAAGTGAGGTCTCACAAGAGCAGAGCAGAGGGGCAAGATCACCTCCCTCGACCTGCTGGTCACGCTCCTTTTGATACAGCCCAGGATACGGTTGGCTTTCTGGGCTGCGAACGCACACTGAAGCCAGCTCGTGTTAAGTTTCTCATCAACCAACACCCCCAAGTCCTTCTGCACAGGGCTGCTCTGAATCTCTTCCCTGCCCAACCTGTAGCTGTGCCTGGCATTGCTCTGACCCAAGTGTAGGACCTTGCACTTCTCATGGTTAAACTTAATCAGGTTGGCATCAGCCCACCTCACAAATAGGTCCAGGTCCTTCTGGATGGCATTCCTTCTCTCCAACGTATCAACCGAACCACACAGCTTGGTGTCATCGGCAAACTTACTGAGGACGCACTCAACCCCACTGTCCATGTCACCGACAAAGATGTTGAAGAAGACTGGTCCCAACACCAATCCCTGAGAGACACCACTTGTTACTGGTCTCCAGCTGAACATTGATTCTTTGACCACAACTTTTTGTGTGCAGCCATCCAGCCAGGTCTTTATCCACCGAGTGGATTTTATGTATTTTCAATACTGATGAGGAAGATGCACTTAAAATTCTTTAAGTAGAACAATGTTTTGCCTGCATGAAGGAATATTCTGTCAGGGTTACTCCTGGAAGCCCCTGAAACAGCACATTTTCTTTCTCTAATACTGAACCCATTGAGGTTATCGATGTATTTACTGTGGTTTTCTTTATGATTCTTTTTCTGGGAAACAGGCAGACCTTATCCACTGACGATCAGCACTGCAAAGTGCTTGTTGCTATCTACTGCTGAATTTGCTTCTTCCTCCATCTAATCTGATCCTTTTGTTCACTTATGTATTCACAAGGTATAAATGCCTCAAGGAAGAAAAAGCCAGCTGAAAAAAATAAGGGATATGTTCCAAGAAAGCAATGTTCATATTAGTCAAAAGAAACAAACTGAGAATCAGGGAAAAATTTTATAATTTAAAATTAGCCCAAAGCGAGACTAAGTTATGCAAAACATTATGTGGTTCAGGTGGCAAACTCTTGTCATTCTTGTTTTTTTGTTATTGTACGACAAAAACAAAGTACTTATTAACAAGTATTTATTATTTTTAATAACAGTGTAGTTTATCTTCATTGTAAAAATCAATTAATAAATTAAATGAATGTGTACACATATATTTTTTTATATACATGTGTATGTCAATGCACTAATATCTACATACCTATGTGAAGAAGCAGATTATGTTCTCATCTCTACAACACATCCCCAGGTGACCCTGAAGAAGATATACTAAGCAGAGCTTCTGCACTAATTTGCCTTTTAAGGGGTTTGATCTGAGACAGATTTTTCATGTGTGCTCAGAACTCATTGCTCCAAGTGACACTCAATGACAGTTTTGGTTTGAATGTACCAAGAGGAAGATAATGCTAACTAATCAAAGAAAAGGGTCTCGGAGGTCTCAGATTGAGTACTCAGCATCAGTACACACTTTTAGGATTAGTGTCTATGCCCCATGTCCCCAGCTGAAACATAAAGAGTAGCCACTCTGTCATTTCACAAGGTTGTTATGAAGATAAGTGTGATCGAACAAGATTTGGATAACTTTGTGATGAGCCCTGGAGAAACATTAATCATTCTGCTTTTAGAAGGTTGTTTGAATAGCATGCATCAGGGAGCTGAAAATGGGACAGGAGAAAGAAGGCAGAATAGTTGTTCATTAACTAAGCATGCTCTACTATGTGCCCTAAATGAAAACAGAATACCATGCAAAACTGGTTTGTGGTGAGGTTATTAGAGATTCCTTTACTAAACTTTTTACAGAAATTTGCATTTTCTAGCTTTTAAGTGTTTCACTTTCTAAGCAAAATTATCATCTTCAACTGTTCTTAAAAATATTAAAGAGCAGTTATTAGAGACAGGCAATTAAACTGTAATTTTAGTTTTGCAGCTTTGTGATTTGTATGTGAATCATTAAACATTGTTAAAAGTATCTTGTCACCTACGCTTGATAGTTTTGCTCAGCTGTGCAAACTGTATTTACCAATACCCCATTCAGGCATTTCTTGCCTTGTGTATTAACATAGGTTATCACTGGGGCAATTTTTCTTAACTTGTTCTTGAAATATATGCCTTCTTTGTTTAGAAGACGAAAGAAAGGTCTGTCTTTCTCTCCTAAGTATTAATAAAGGTATTATTAGAGATTCATTTTCCATGAAAATCCTTCCTTATTGTTTCAGACCACCACCACAATGGCGCTGACTCTCTCATCATTTACAACCTGATGCATTCCTGCTGCTCTGGTCAGTGACTCTGCATACACCGCACTTCTCTTACAGTTTATGGAGGCTTTGAGAAATTAACAGTATGCCACGGTGAAACTGCTTGGCTTGTTTTCTTTCTGACCCAGTCTGGAACTGATTAAAAGGTTACCTATCTATACATTAGAAAGGACTGAAAACAAGTGGTTTCTATTTGCAGGACATTACATGGAAATAAGCTAGGTAAACCAAGGTACTTTATAACTTTATCATTAGGTGGGAGCTCATCCAATGTGATCAATGCTCTATTCCATCTTGAGGTGTCTTCCCCAACCCTATTTTACCAGCACTGCATTTGGATTTCTAATGGGCAGCAACTGGTACATGCTGCAATTTACGGCTCTTTGAGTTTGTTAAGTAATGCGCACACCACCACAGGAGAAAACTGGGCCAGAAATCATAGTCTGGAGGCAAAAAGATTTCCCTTTCATTAAACTAACAGCAGAAGCTGTACTGAGCTTTTCCCTGCAAGCTGTCACTCTTGGATGTTTCTATAGACTTCCCAAACTGCTAAGTTGCAGTAAATAGCAAATAAAATAATTTGGCCCAGTCACCATTTGGATCTATGAAATTTTGCATCTCAGAAAGCTTCTAACAATCAGACAAGCTCAACAGATTTTGAAGAAAGTGTAATCAAAAGCCTGGAGGATGTGTTAGAAGTATGAGTTCTGCCTGACTGTGAGAGAAGATGAAGCCAACTGACAGTGCGTTGTAAAGAGTTATATGTCTCTGTAGTGATGCCTTTCATGGAAGAGCACTTGATACTTTCTGATGATGAGCAAAGGGATGGAACAGTGTGGTTTTAGTATAGCAGTCATGCACTCCCTATGTGAACTGAACTCAGACAGGTAATGGACAACTGAAATTTTTGACTGATGTTTGGTAGTTGCTGTTGGCTGAAAATCTGTGATTTGTGGACCTTAGTAGCTAATATGTTGTTTTCGTGTAACAGGTGGGTCATTAGAACAGGTGAAACATTTGTTAATAAGTTTTGTTCTCCAAAGATAAATATTTGTCATTGCATATTTATGTCTTTTTTTATTTTGTTTTTGTTAGCCATGGTTCAATAGGGACTTGTACTGTACAGGATGGGTTTATTCCAGGGATGAATCTGCATGAGTCAATGCTGATCCTGTAACGCATGTTTTAAAACTGTTCAGTTGGACTTACCACCAGAGAAGATAGAGCTGCTGCATGGCAAGGGTGTCTTTGCTATGTTGCATATATAGTTCCAAAATCACAGCTTGCTCTTTGGATCATCCAGAAAGACAGAGGGAGAGAAACTGCTGGGTATATAGACTGTGATTGCTTATTTTAACTCAATATAAAACATAAGAATACAAGACTTCTGACAGCTTTAAAGCTCAGCAATCTCCAATATGTTGATTCTGCTATTCTATACATTTAATTTTCTTTTTAAAATGTATCATATTTCTCCAAGCAGTGATTTGCTTTTCAAATTATCATTGCCTAGCTAAGACTTGTGTACCAGGTGCCATGTAAAAGCAAGTTAGAAGTAGATAAAAGCAATTTATCCTGCCCTCTAATTAGAGATGTCTTGTCTTTACCACTGACAATAGCAATATGCAGCTGTGGCAGAGGCAAGATAATAGCACCAGAGCAGAGAGAAATTAAAGATAGGTTATCATATGTTGACTGATGTAGAATGTCATCTCTCCATTGCATAGCTAAGATAGTCCTTAGGAAGAATACTAACTTAGCTCTTGGCCCGACTCAAGCAGATTTATTTTAGTTATTAAATTCAAGGTAGGATTTCATTATAATGAGGCAAAGGGGGCAGAATAATAATGTCTCCATTAAATACACAGAAAGAGAATGTGACTTGCCATGATTGCTGCATCAATAAATACATGCGCACCACATCCCAGTATGTGCTGGATCTTAATGAGGGTGGAACTGAGATTCATTTTGCCCTGCGCAGAGTTCCTCTTCAAATGAAGTGAATGAGTGTCAGGGGTGTCATATAATGAGGCAGATGACTCAGTGACATGTCTCCTGGATGATATAAAGGGCACCTTTAGTTCAGCAAGAGGCTCAAAATGAATGGGAAAAGGGTGGCATAAGCCTGTACAAATATATTTTTTAAGTCCTGGTACCTATACATGTTATGTATAGGGAGTCAGTACTGGAAAGCTGAGGTGGTAAAAAGAAATCACCATCAGGGTTAGGACTGAGCAGTCTCAAGAACTGTGAAGAGGTTTGATGTGGGGAACCCAGCAGGGAGAATCTGAGTGATAGTAGAGCTGGATAGCTTTTGCCGGCTTTTGTTGGCTTTTGAAAGCCTGTTTCTTCATGCTGTATCAATACTACTGGGGTAAAATTCCGAATTCCTTACCACAAAACCATGTTTACCAAACTTTTCAGGAGTTACAGAACTTGCTGTTTGTCTTCAGGAAGATGTTAATAGGACAGTCATCATGGGTGCACTTTGTTCAGGTCAGAAAAATCAAAGACCAAGGCCAAAACTCATTTCTGGGAGAAAGTGTGCTTGTGGAGAGAGGCTGTGTTCAAGATGAGGAGTAAGATCATGACCAGGAAATGGGCCAGATCATGCCACAGTCCTCTGTACTCATAAAAACTTTGACCTATGTCTCTGCTTCAAAGTTAACTCCTAGACTGTATGTCCTGGACTGTATGACATGGAACATTGTACTGAACAAGCCTTTCATGTCCTAGTTCCCGAATTCAGAAGATGGGATATTATGCATTTTCCCACTGTTCTAGATATATGTGCAGACATTATAAAACTGAAAGAATTCATACCAAGGCACAAAAAGAAAATAAATTTTAGTGTACAGCATTCAGAATCAACAATGACTTCTGCAAATCTAAACAGACTTCCAGAATGAGTAATGCTTGCATTGACATTACTTAAGTTGGGAAATAAAATATTTGTTTAGAACATAATGTGTATAAAACCATGAGTGTCCCTCTATTGCTTTTGCAGTGTGATGCCTGAGAACAGTGCTTGCCACTCACCTCATGCTATGGCATTGTAGGTACACTATGCAGTTTGAGAAGCAGAATTTTTTTCAACTCGGACCTCTCTAACTTCCAATTTCATGGAAAAGATATTGAGATTTACTCCTCTACTTCTCTAGTTGTATCAGATACACACATAGTATAAAGTTTGTAGACTTGTTTAGTTGTCTTAACACATTTTAGGAATGCCACTTGCAGTACTTGACATTTTATACAAAGATCTAATGATTAATACTTCAGTAGTATTGGGCAGAGTTGGAGGGGAAGGTGTAGGTGAAAATCAGTTTAATTGATTTGATATATACTGATATGTTTCTCCAGATTTTTCACCTGAGTAGATCCCAGCAGTGATTGACAAATTTCAGACTCTTTCTATATTAGGTAAAATGCTAATGTTACCTCCGAGTGTAAACAATTCCTGTATTTACCACAGGAATATTGTCACTGAAGAGGACTGGAGATAAATCTGTTATACGTACTCACAACTGTGGTACTCACAGCAGCAAAGAACCATCTCCTTAGATTTACCCTGAGCTTTGTTTTCTGTTTTCAGAGAATGTGAACTTAAGCACTGAAATCAATGAGTTCATCCATTCCTACATCATCAGTATAATGCAGAGACAAGTTTGAAGGCCTTAAAATTGTATTTATGTAGTATCTGAAGTATTGCAAAATTTCACCCTGTAATTTTAGTTTTATATTCTGTGGCTCTAAGCTTTTCAAACATTTTTCTGATTTTATAAAAATAATTTTACATGATGCCTAGTGGGATTACAATATGCACTGCAGGACCATAGCTCGGCTTTCAATTAATGGCCCCTTGTTGCTGCTTACTATTGCTGGGAAATTGTTTAGTTTTTCCAGGACCACAGCATCTTCATGGTTTAAATAGCAGAGTCAGGTCACTGATATTACTATACCCGTTAGGTTACATCGATTAATAGGGATAATTTATTTTAGGTTATTTCCTTTTGTTTGATGAGTTAATCTGTGTTTATAAAAGTTTGTGATCCTGGAAGCATTGGCAATAAAAGTCTTACACGTATCAAAGTCACTAATACTGTGAATTATTGTGAACCTCTTAGATATCATGCTTGCTATAGAATCCCTGCCTCCTAAAAATAGTTGAGCATGTGAGATAATTGCAGCTCATCCTCTCACCCGACCAATTAAATGACTGCTGGTGTCACCATTTTTCCTCTTGCAGCACAGCATATCTCTATAATACAGGTTAAACAGTGCAGTATCAGGAGAAGGGGGAAAGAGGCGAGGGTTGTATTGTGTGAACTAAGTGAATGGCAATGCCTTCAGCTGCCTCTAGGGTGAAGGTGGCTTATGGAAAAGGTCTTTTAAGCACAGCTTTCAGGGAGAAGAAGGGAGGGGGATGGAAAAACCTCAGGTAAGGGAAAATACTGCAGCAAGAGAGAAGGAGGACGGACAAGCACAAGACTGAAACCAGGCAGAAAAGCCAAGTATGCAAAGCCTGCAGCATGCTCAGTGCTTGCACTCCTGGGAGGGTGAAATCCCATGAAGCAGGTTGGGTGAGCTCAAAGGACACTGGAAGACAGTAGGCAGAGGGAGGGAGGTGACATGGAGGCCCAGCTGGAAAGCAAATATGCAGAGGTGAAGAGAGGAAAGAGGTTGTAAAATAGATTGATATTTTCATGGGCTGGGAGAAATAATCCTTGCTGCACAACAAAGACAGCGATAGTTTTGTGCCACCTTAAAATTCTTTTATCGCTGGACTATCATGTTATTTAGATATGAACTTCCAAAGATGTCAGCAGATGTTTGTCTGAGGCTGTATCGACCTTTTGGGCACATCAAACTTGCCACAGGTACACAGAAGGTACCTGCCTACAGCAAATGATTGCTGAGACAGCAAAATAGCTGTGACTTTTGTGACCCCTTTTCTAGACCTGCTGTGGGTGCTGCCACCAGCAGGTCTGGATGTCTAGGGCTGTGGTGACTACTGAAGGGCCTAAATCCTCTGGAGTGAATCCTCCTGTAAGTATCAATCTCTACTTCTACCTTTCCATGTTCATAGTAGTGACAAGAATGGCGCATTTTCTTCCATGTTGGACCCACACTGCTGCTTTCAGTCCCTAGTTAGCCCAAGGGATTATCTGAGAAGCAAAATCCAACTTTTACTACACTCTGAGAAGATATAATCCAGTTTCTGAGCTTCTCACTTTGTGAGAAGATGCTCTTCAGACTTGGAAGGAGCGTTCCCTGGGCATTGAAAATGCCTTTGCAGTTACTTCATGTTGCTGATGTGGCAAAACCAGAAGGAGCTGAGCTAGTTCAAAGGGGCCGTCATCAACAGGGTCCAGAGTTCTGTAATCGTCAGCAATTTCCTTTCTGCTGTCTGGAATTCAAAACCAGACAATTTTGGATGTGAGAGAAGATGATGCTGCCACTATCACATATATATTTACACTTTTAATGTATATATTGAATCTGGCAAAGAGGAGTCCAAACTGGTGACTCCAGTTCCATTTTTGGCTTGTGTTGTGAGTTTGTATTAATCTCCGAAGTCTGGGCTTTTAGAATGGAGTGTGTGGAAATTGCAGATGCCCTTGTGGGCATGCAAATGGGGTAACAGCTGACCAGAGATATGTTGGAGCTGATTGGTTTCATGCAAAAGTATCAAACTTGTATTTGCAATTCCAGCAACTGCACACTTATCAGGTCTAAGGCTTAATTTTTCATAAGTAAGAGGCATGACTTTCAAAACTGGATGCTTAATACCATGGATTAAAAGATCCGAGAAATTAAGGTAGCAACTAATTTGCTGCAGTGGTGGGCTTTGAGGTTGAAATAATTCTTATTCATAAAATATTTTAGACTTTTGCATAGAAGTGTAAATTTTACAGAGGAAAGATATATATATAATTGGTGAAGTGCAGTATTTTTGTGCACAGAATATTTTATTGAGCTCTCTAATGGACTAGGTAAATGGATTGCCCCATAAAAAGTTTACCAAGGCAATAAAAAGATCAAAGACATTTTTCACATTGCATATCGAAACATCTAAACCACTGAAGTTTAAGAGTTGTAATGTGACCTTCCAGCCTTGGAAAACTTGTTACAATGACTAATTGTCCTGCTTTGCACTTTCAAAAGGTGATGACTGCATAGAAGTTGAGATCTAAAGAAGGAGTCATGTGTGTGTATGACAGAGAGGCAGAAAACCAATTCTATAAACAGCCAAAGGCAGAAAGCTATAGACACAGGCTATAATTAAGGACTAATGAAAAAAAAAATGGGCATGACATAAACAAAGGGCAGAAGAATTGGTAATAACAGGAGGGTGGAGAATGTGACAATGAAAGGCAATGTCCTAACACAAATAGAATAAAGAGTGCACATAGAACAGTGGAAGAAGTGGAATATTGGGATTGAAAGCGAAGTGTGCGTAACTCATTTACATTGCAGGAAATGTAATCAGTACTTGCTTGAGATCACATAGATATTTTACTCATGACTTCATCATCTAGGAGATAAGCAGACATGCCTGCTGGTAGCAAATAAAGCTTTTATCATGTACAACGGAGCGCTATTTTGTCTTTCTCCCCAGTACTGTTGCATGCCCATATAAAGTGAGTATACAGGCTGGCATTACATGCAGTGAAGGATAGGACTGTGCAGATGTATAGACGATTAGAGCTTTGGACTAGGTTAGCTCAGAGATCAGCGACTTTCCTCTGCCATGTCTTAGGAGGGAAGGCGCCAGCACCAGTCCGCACTCCTGATATGCGGCAGGCATGTTCGTACCCTAACGCAGGCTGTGGGACTCCCCAGGTGCAGATCAAGACAGACAAGCTGAAAGGCTGAGAATCATCTGCAGAAGGGAGCAGACCACAACACCGACCTGGTGACACTGCAGAGGGAGTTCTGAGCAGAGAGGCTCTTGTCAGACTGTTTTTCCCCCGCAGCAAGCAGCTAAGCAGAGGGTGTTAAAGCTGCTCCTGGACAGCATGGGAAAAGTGAAACCATTTTTCTTAAGGTAACCAGGAAGAGATCGGTATCACCCAGATTTTGGTCCACAGTTCCCAGAGCTGTTAAGTGCTGATCATCTTCAATGATCTGCACATCTGCAAGCTCTGAGCTTCCACAGCTCCTCAGGGTTTCAGTGAGAGCCAAGAGTTACTTCTTAACATTACTTCTTAACACAAAGCACTCTGAAAAGTCAGGCCCTTGGATGTAGCAAGTGCTTCTCAGGCAGTTGTAGGTGTTCCGTCTGCTTAAACATGCTTGTGCATTCAACAAATCATAGTCATGTCAAATTATTAATATCTTCTGAAATTTCTGGAGTGCTGTGGGAATGTTTTCCTAATGTTTTATGCAAACTACTTTGCTTGTTTCTTTGAGATCCTTTATTTGCTTTTTCAATCACTGATCATATTCAGCACAAAATTAACTATTTAATGTATAAAATCTGTTAGTCCATGCAGTACGACTTCTAATTTTATTTTTTTTTTCCAAAAAAGACAGCGTATTTTTTTGTCGTGGAGGAAAGACCACACAGGCTTTAACCAAGTGAAAACAGCTGCGTACAGTCTCTGGTACTTGCTTTGCAAGATCACATCTGTGTGGTCAGCATGTGCTGCAATACTGTGAGTTGACTATTTATAGATCAGCTGTTTAGATGTGGTGATCTGTCTGAAAATGTCAGTAGCTGCTCTGTCTGTTCACTTGATCATGGCACTATACTTGGCCAAACTGCTAAAAAAAACAGCTTGAAGTGCAGCTATGGTTTTTGTTTATTCTCTGTCTCTCAGTGTTCACTGACTGATGGTCAGCCGGAATATTTGCCAGCTTTCCAATCCTACCCTGGAAATGATGTAAAGGGTGTGCACTCTGCTTTGCTTGTGAAATTCAGTATACCAGAAGGTCTGTATCGTGCCTGCTTCCTACTTAATTTCCATTTAGACTGTTAGTGTCAGGAGGTTTGCGTTGCACAGGCCCTATGTTCCTGCAGAGGCTAATGCTTACCATGTGTATCCAAGGTGAGTTTCCATTGTAGTCTATCAGATTGCATCAGATGTTTAAACAAATTCAGTTCTGGGACAACTATTTCCAGAGCTTTGGCTGCTTCTTTGTATCTAATGAGAATAACTCACGTACTTTATTAGATAACTGCCTTGAGAAATATATAATTTTGCAGAATCTCATTTTTTAATAGGCATTATACTGCTGAGGTTGTACAATAAAAAGTTTTAAATGGATAATGGATAGCATACATTTGTGAAATTGCCACTGAAAAAGTATTATTTTTTCTGGTCCATTCAGTGGAATAAGGTGGGATGTAAAGGCATCTGTTTTTCTGTTCTCATTTTAACCAAGATGAGAAAATGCCAAGTGGAAGAGTTGCACCATTACTGTAAGTTGCAAATTGCTGTGGCCAGTGTTTCCCATGATGTGGCTCAAAGGTGACCGCACAGAGAAGTGTCACACAAGACAAGGGAACTCCTGGGCTGCATCAAAAGGAGCGTGACCAGCAGGTAGAGGGAGGTGATCCTGCCCCTCTACTCTGCTCTCCTGAGACCTCACTTGGAGTATTGTGTGCAGTTCTGGTGTCCTCAACAGAAAAAGGACATGGAGCTGTTGGGGCAAGTCCAGAGGAGGGCCACGAGGATGATCAGGGGACTGGAGCACCTCCCATATGAAGATAGGCTGAGAAAGTTGGGGCTGTTCAGCCTGGAGAAGAGAAGGCTGCTTGGAGACCTCGTAGCAGCCTTCCAATATCTGAAGGGGGCCTATAGGGATGCTGGGGAGTGACTCTTCATTAGGGACTGTAGTGAGAGGACAAGGGGTAATGGGTTCAAACTTAAACAGGGGAAGTTTACATTGGATCTGAGGAAGAAATTCTTTACTGTGAGGGTGGCGAGGCAGTGGAATGAGTTGCTCAGGGAAGTTGTGAATGCTTCATCTGTGGCAGTGTTCTAGGCGGGGTTGGACATAGCCTTGGATGGCATGGTTTAGTGTGAGGTGTCCCTGCCCATGGCAGGGGGTTGGAGCTAGATGATCTTAAGGTGCTTTCCAACCCTTATTATTCTATGATTCTATGATTCTAAGTCACACACGAAGGATATGCGTAGATGCACTGAGAAATATCTCAAGTGTTTCTTCATTAATTGATAGACCCGTATAACGTGAGGATGAAATTATGAAGGTATCCTAGCAACTATATTTTCATAACAACCATGGCCTGCAACATTGCAGTGAATGCCAGATGCATTTTATTAATTCAAGAGGGTGAGAGCAGATAATTTTAATTAATAAAACTTAGCGGCAAACTCCTAATGCAGAAATTTGATAAGGCCCCTATTGTGGGCAACATCACTACAGTTTCATAGAGCTTTGAGTGTTTCATAAATCTGAAATTATGAACTAGCCCTAGACATTTTAAGGCAATTCTTATGCTATTCTTATTTTGCCACAAAAGTATGTTTTTAGAGCAGGACCTCTTGCCCTTGCTATGAATAACGAACAACAGGGGGAAATGTTTCCTGTTCAGTGGAACTCTTCAGTGACAACTGCCTTTTCCCTCCTGAGTGACCCACAGCCCTCTTCCCTGGGAGCGAGGTGCTGGGGCAGGCCATGGGCTCATTGGGAGCGGGCAGGGCAGTGCTGAGCTGGGGATTTCTGCTGCTGTGCCAGCAACACACATGTGCGTTGCACAGTGGCAGCCAAACTTGTTTCTGGGCCAAGCAGCTGTCATTTAAAGAGCAACAAATGGTTTGCTGTAGAGCAGATGGAATGGAGAATTGACCCTTTAATTTATTTGCATGTCTGTGTATATAGAGGCAAAATTCATGCAAAAATAAAAAGTGCGGGGGAGAGGGTGGGAGAAGGGGGAAACAAGCCCAAAAACAAAACCAAGAAAGGCTTAAGATATCCAGGTTATTACATGTGAACAATGGTGGAAAAAATAAACTGAGTCTTTCAGCTGGTGTAATTCAGGTTAGCTTTACAAAACTTATGTTGCTACTGTGGATTTCTGCCAGCTTATGCCAGCTGATGATCTGGCTGATTATGTCTGTTAATTTGTTTGTGACGTCCATAATGCCCTCTTAGACATTTTAACTCTGGAGATGATTTGTTGGATTCCACATGCTCTGTGATGATTATGAATTTTTATGTTCTGAGTAAGCCAGGTCAAACCACTGCTGCAGGCTTTCCCTGTCAGTGTGTTCCATCAAGACGTTTTCATTTGCAGTTCAGCCAGGATGTACTGGCACGCAAGTGCCAGCCAAATTCTGAGGAAGAATATCCCTGAGGTCTCTGGAAAAAATCTTCCTGGATGAAACCCAGCATTGCTTTCTGCTGTTCTGCTGTAGGTCCCTTAGATCCATTCATCAGCACAGACAGGGGGACTGTTTTATGTGGAAGTACAGGGGTGGAGGGAATCCAGACCCGTGTCAAAGCCACATCTTTCCCACAAACCACCATCTACCCTTACTATCATCATTATTTATTTAAAACCATGACAAAAGTGGCATCACTCTGTGGACCAGATCACTGGATGTGGCGCTTGAGTGAACTACAGTTTAGGAGCTGCTGTTGTGGACTTATTTATGAACCAGCAGAAAGCTGGGGAACAGTCTGCAAAGCAAGGTTTCTGTATCGGAGTCTCTCAGAAATTTGCATGTTTTGCAAATGCTTAGCCAAGGTAATTTAATTTTGGGAGGCACAAATGGGCAACTGTGTTTGACCTGTGGATGAGACAGATATGTGGAGATACCCCATATCCATATGTGTGGGGTTCCACACATATCGTATACATGTCTGAGAGAGCCTGTAGAAAGAGCCACAACACACACAAGGAATCCTATCAGTGGTCAGAAACGTATCTCATTTAATCTATGCACAGCTCCTGTGTTAGCTGGCATGCTATTGCCACTGTCACAGGCTTATGAGAGCCCTTATTCCTCAAGAGTTATGAGGAATAGAAAAGCACACTTTTTTTTTCCACAAAGCATCCATGATAGTTTTTCGGTGTGCTGCATGAATGCTGGAGACAGTTTTCCCACCCTGCTGGGAGAACACTGGTGCAAACGTTCTCACAAGTCTATATTTAAATGAGCATTCACAGCACTTTTACTTCTTTGGCTTTCTGCCAGCATTTCCTCAACATAAAACATAGTTCACATAGAAATATACCAAAGGGAGGATTAGAACCCAGCCTAAAGATGTGGTTCTGCCATATGCAATGGATGTGATGGGATTTCATAAAGGCATGAAGCTCCTACAAGTATAAGTTTTAGATTTTGTGAGGGCAGAGCTATCGAGCAGACCAGGCTCAGCATGGTATCCTGTGAAAATGGACATGCTAAACTGCTGCTAGGGATTTCTGGTTAATTCAGAGCCAAAGCAACACTTACTCAAGTTGAAATAAATATCCTCTGGATGGAGATTGCTCATTCTCAGTGCAGAATTGCTAATTACGAGAATTTTCACAGACAAGACTTCTTAAATTCACCTGTGTTGTTTTCATGTCTTCCCACAAACACACAGAGATTTTAAAATCTTGTAAGCTAAATCATGGAAAACCTACTACATGTAACAATTTGTCTTTACAACATTGCAGGTAGATTGATATAATTTACTTTCCTGATTTTATATTCTTCGCTACAATGAAAAATGTATTCACATGTGCATTTAAGGAGTTGAACCATGTATTTTGAGAACTTCTTTAATTCTACAGTTCCCTATATTTTGGGACACAGCTTTTGTTTTGACCAAACCATATTAAACCTTGGAATATTTACCTCATAAACCATTTTGTCCAATTTTATTTGTTTTTTTTTTAGCTTTTATCAATCACTTCTGTCAAATCGCAGGGTGCAGCAATGCAGTTGTGTTCTTTATACTGTTCTGAGTTTCATGGAATCCAGTCTGCAGTGCTTAGACCATTGGCTGAAATTATGGATGAGCCATTATAGTTGATAGCGAAGGACCTATGGAGAATGAGTGACTTCCAGGGGATGGAATAGGGCCAGGGTTGACCTTGCTAAGTTAGAGCCATCAGCATAACTTCATGGCTTAGAAAAAGTGATCAAGACTACACAAAAGAAAATGCAAGGACTGATTTGCTATGTTATTGTTTTTTAATGGTGGTGGTCATTTTATTTGAATCAGTTCCCTTGAAGTATATTGGATCTTAATTTTTATGTTAATTTTAGGGATTTTTAATGGTGTTTTCATTCCAGCTTTTCTCAGGGGGAAGGAAGAAACACTGGGGAGAATAGCTGATTTGCCTTTCTCTTCCTAAAGTAGACTTTTGGAACCCTTGACCCCAACTCAAGTGTAATTGTTTAAAATTTGCTGTTCTTTGGTAAGTCAAACATGTATTCCATCATACAAAAATTATCAATACATGAGATCCCTTCTCAAGTTGCTCTTTCAATTAAGTAGCCCTACAGTTAGTTTTAATGTCAGAAAGCTTCCAGTCTTAAGAGAGGGGATAAAAAATGTTCTCCCCTTCATCTCCTAGCATTTGTGATACCATAGTTTGATAAAGAATAGGAGAATAGAATTTATAATTCTCTTTATTATGTACAAGTAAAAAAACATTTCATTTGGAAATTAATTATAGTAAAAATATGTAACACTTATGCTTAATGCTTACAAGGTTGTGTTTTGTGACTGCTAAATTGTTTCCTAAACAGAATTGTTAATGCTAGATCAACCAACCAAATGTTTTTGTGAGGCTGAGCATCCTTATCTCTTAATCTGAAAGATTTCCTAAGCCATTTTTATTTTGTTGATTTTCAAAATGGAAAAACATTACTAACACTTAAAAAATGTGAATGGAATAATAATGTTGATCTGTTTACAATGCATTTCATCACAAAGAGCTTAACAGCGAGAAAAAAAAAGAAGCTAGAGAAAAATATTGTGCAAATTCTAACAAGTGTGGATTATTCCTTCTTATTTTATCCATTCTCTTTTTAAAGTTCCATATATATTGGTATTTGTTAGCATCATTTAAATGTCTAACAAACAAACAGGTCAATTCCCAAAGTACTGTGTAAATTTTGAGGTGAAATTCAAGCCAATGCCAATTTTTGCAAAAACTAATCACTGCACTTTCAGAGAGACACTCTTTCTCTGAAAAACAGTTTTATTAGAAAAAGAAAATTGCTAGAAATGCAACCAAAAGCACAGAGATTAAATGATTTTCTCACAGCTATGAAAGCATCAGCTGAGTCAAAAAACAAAAGCTGCTCTGCCCCTCTATACAATTTTGCTCTTTACAACTCCTTTAGAGGGACCCTTGGCAACCAATTAGAGACGGTTGAGGAAGTGACAGGTTAATTCCTGCAACAAAGCTGTGAATGAAGAAATGCTGCTTCAGAGGTCTTCTACAGGTTGCTGAAGACCTAAATCATGCAAGCTCTTTTCAGCAAAGACATACAGTCTCAAGGGAGGTGTGTTGCCTACCAGGGGCTCGGATCAAGGTTGTTGCAGAGAAACTGCTTGCTCTAGTTGGTACCACTGACTATTACCCACTTCTAGTGAACCATGTGGGTGCTACTGATATAGATTGCAGTAGCCCGGAGAACATAAAGAAGGACTATAGAGTCCTGGAAGAGGTGGTTAGGGGCTCTGGAGCTCAGATTGTCTTTTCGTCAATTCTCCAGGAAACAGGGCAGGACCTTAAAAAGGCTAGGAGGATTGGGCAGGTTAATAAATGGTTAGAAGGGTGCTACTGTAGTCAGGGGTTTGGGTACCTTGAACATGGGACTCAATACAGTAGGCCAGGTCCACTGGGGACTGGTGGAACTGGTCTGACAAAGAAAGGGAAGAGTGGATTTGGTAGGAGGCTTGCCAGACTGGTCATGGATGCTTTAAACTAGATCGGGGGGGGGGGGGGGGGGGGGGCATCATTCCATCCCAACACACCCAATCACTGGCCAGCACCTATAGTAAACGTTCAGAGCAATGTAGAGATATTCCAGCTGCTCCAGCCAATGAGCCGGCTTCAATTGGAGCTTGGCTCAGGTGCCTCTATACAAATGCCCGTAGCATGGGGAACAAACAAGAGGAATTAGAGATGTGTGCATGTCTATGGGGGTATGATATCATAGGCATCACAGAAACATGGTGGGATGGCACCTATGACTGGTGTATTGGAATGGAAGGTTACCGGCTCTTTAGGAAAGACAGGCCCGGCAGACGGGGAGGGGGAGTTGCTATTTATGTTAGGGATAGGCTGGAGAGTATGGAACTCTGTCTGGGGACAAGTGAGCAGTCAATAGAGAGCATGTGGGTCAGGGTTAAAGGGAGAACAGCGATGGGTGACATTATTGTGGGGATCTGTTACAGACCGCCTGACCAAGGGGACTTGCTGGATGAAGTGCTCTATAGACAGATAGGAGCAGCCTCACGCTCGCAGGCCCTTGTTCTCATGGGGGACTTCAACCACCCTGATATCTGTTGGAGGGATGGTATGGCCCGGCATAAGTAATCCAGGAAGTTCCTCGATTGTGTGGAAGACAATTTCCTTCTGCAAGTAATAGAGGAACCAACAAGGAGAAGTGCCATGCTTGACCTCATCTTCACCAACAGGGAAGGACTGGCTGGAAATGTGACACTCCAGGGCAGCCTTGGTTGCAGAGATCATGAGGTGGTTGAATTTGAGATCCTCAGGACAGTGAGAAGAGCGTGCAGCAAGATCACTGCCCTGGACTTCAAGAGAGCAGACTTTGGCCTCTTCAGGAACCTGCTCAGTAAGATTCCATGGGATACAGCCCTAGAGGGCAGGGGGGCCCAAGACTGTTGGTTGATATTCAAGGCTCACCTGCTGCAAGCTCAGGAGGGATGCATCCCAACTAGAAGGAAGTTTAGCAGGAGGGCCAGGAGACCTCCTTGGATGGATAAGGAGCTGCTGAGGAAAATTCGAAGGAAAAAAGAGGCTTATAAAAGGTGGAAGCAAGGTCAGGCAGCCTGGGAAGAACACAGGGATGTTGTCCGGGAAGCTAGGGACCAGGTTAGGAAAGCTAAGGCCCACTTAGCATTAAACTTGGCTAGGGATGTTAAGGATAACAGGAAGGGATTCTATAGGTACATTGCCAATAAAAGACATGTTAGGGACAACGTGGGCTTTCTCCAGAAGCTATCAGGAGAACTGGCTACCCTGGATTTGGAGAAGGCTGATGTTCTTAATGACTTCTTTGCCTCAGTCTTCACCGGCAAATGCCCTGACCACACCACCCAAGTCTTGGAAGACAGACGCAGGGACAGTGAGAATGAAGACCCTGGGCCCACTATGGGAAAAGATCTGGTTCGAGACCATCTTAGGAACCTGAATGTATACAAGTCCATGGGACCTGATGAAATCCATCCACGGGTCCTGAAGGAGCTGGCAAATGAAGTTGCTAAGCCACTGTCCATCATATTTGAAAAATCCTGGCAGTCAGGTGAAGTTCCCAATGACTGGAAAAAGGGAAATATAACCCCCATTTTCAAGAAGGGGAAAATGGATGACCCGGGGAACTGCAGACCAGTCAGTCTCACCTCTGTGCCTGGCAAAATCTTGGAGCAGATTCTCCTGGAAGGCATGCTGAGGCACATGAAAACCAACAAGGTGCTTGGTGACAGCCAGCATGGCTTCAGTAAGGAGAAATCCTGCCTGACCAATCTGGTGGCCTTCTATGATGGGGCTACGGAACTGATGGACAGGGATAGAGCAATTGACGTCATCTACCCGGGCTTGTGCAAAGCGTTTGACGCTGTGTCACATGACATCCTTGTTTCTAAGTTGGAGATACATCAATTTGATAGGTGGACCACTTGGTGGATAAAGAACTGGCTGGATGGCTGCATGCAAAGAGTAGTGGTCAATGGCTCAACATCCAGCTGGAGACCAGTAATGAGTGCTGTCCCTCAGGGATCGGTGTTGGGACCAGTCTTGTTCAACATCTTTGTTGGTGACATGGACAGTGGGGTTGAGTGCGCCCTCAGCAAGTTTGCCGATGACACCAAGCTGTGTGGTTCAGTTGATACGTTGGAGGGAAGGAATGCCATCCAGAAGGACCTGGACATATTTGTGAGGTGGGCTGATGCCAACCTGATAAAGTTTGACCATGCCAAGTGCAAGGTCCTCCACCTGGGTCAGAGCAATGCCAGGCACAGCTACAGGTTGGGCAGAGAAGAGATTCAGAGCAGCCCTGCGGAGAAGGACTTGGGGGTGTTGGTTGATGAGAAAATTAACATGAGCCGGCTTCAGTGTGCACTCGCAGCCCAGGAAGCCAACTGTATCCTGGGCTCCGTCAGAAGGAGCGTGACCAGCAGGTCAAAGGAGGTGATCCTGCCCCTCTGCTCTGCTCTTGTGAGACCTCAGTTGGAGTACTGTGTGCAGTTCTGGTGTCCTCAACATAAAAAGGACATGGAGCTGTTGGAACAAGTCCAGAGGAGGGCCATGAGGATGATGAGGGGACTGGAGCACCTCTCGTATGAAGATAGGCTGAGAAAGTTGGGGCTGTTCAGCTTGGAGAAGAGAAGGCTGCGTTGAGACCTCATAGCAGCCTTCCAATACCTGAAGGAGGCCTATAGGGATGCTGGGGAGGGACTCTTCATTAGGGACTGCAGTGAGAGGACAAGGGGTAACGGGTTCAGACTTAAACAGGGGAAGTTTAGATTGAATATGAGGAAGAAATTCTTTACTGTGAGGGTGGTGAGGCAGTGGAATGGTTTGCCCAGGGAAGTTGTGAATGCTCCATTGCTGGCGGTATTCAAGGCTGGGTTGGATATAGCCTTGGATGGCATGGTTTAGTGGGAAGTGTCCCTGCCCATGGCAGGGGAGTTGGAACTCGATGATCTTACGGTCCTTTCCAACCCTAACTATTATATGATTCTATGATTCTATGAACATGAACTTTTTACTTTATTGTTTTGTGGCTAGACTGGAAAAATATTCCTGTAGGTGGTAGTGGTTTCTCACCTCAATATGTCCCCACTTTGAGGACAGTTTCAAACATCTGCGTGGACAGAGAAAGACAGGGACCCTGTGAGATGGCTGCACTCAGAAACAGCCACTTGTCATAGCAATTATATTTCCCAGTGAAATGGTAAATAATATAAAGTGAACTTAAATTGTGTCAAAGCAAGTAGTGAAGTATTTTGCCATTGGATGTCTGCAATATAAGCAGAGGGTGTTCTCCTGGAAGGGACAGTGAGTGCTGTGACCAGCCCCAGGAAGGGCAGGTAAAAGAACCCGAGACCCCCATGTTTCTTTGAGCCATCAGACTCATGAGCAACTGCCCAGAGGGGATGTATCTGAGCTGTTACTGACCTTTATAGTGTTGATGAGGTCCCGGCTAAACAAACATTACTGGTGATAAAGTCATCAGGAAATGAGACAAAATGCTGGTATGTTTTATCTGCTCCCCAAATTTCCCGTGTCTGCCCAGGGTAAGTTATACACTTGTTATTCCTTCTGAAGAGTCATCTGGCTTGTTTGGATGCTTTATGTGTAATAATAATGACATGAAGTCTTGACATCTGAGTATAGCTCAGATGCTGGTGGATATCCCTGTGTAAATTCTGCAAAATATGAGGCCTTGAAATGAATTCATATTTTGAGCTGTAACTGCTGTGCAGCATGATATACTTCAGCTGGTGGATGCAGAAGATGCTGGTATGCCTCTAAGTAGCATCTGAATTTGCAGAGAAAGCCCAAGTTGTGTTGTCATCATTTCAGTGTCCATGAGTTTTTGAAAGAACCTCTGCTCTTTAGTGTTGATTTTAAAGACACAAGCTATATGTCTTCCTCTCTTCTTCCATGATCTTCCTGTGTGAGCTAGTGCATGCTTCTGGGTGGCTAGGATTATGTTTCCTGCACTTTGTTGTTTACAATTACTATGTTTTGTAATGTTTTATGCTGAAAAGAAAGGGGAAAATAATGACAACAATCTTTGACTAATATTTTCAAACAGTTTAGGCACCCAAACCCCATTCAAAGTAACTCACCTCAAAAAACTTCTGTTATTTCTTCCCAGCTTGTGGCTTGTGGCAGAAGTGTGACAGACTGAATTAAAAAACGCAGATTTCTGAAACAATCTTGGAAGAATTCTGAGAACTTTGGATGCTGGAACTGCAAGCATGTTTAATACACATATTCAATGTTTAATACTCCTCTATATGATGCCATATACATCAGTGCAGCAGCTTTCTTTGGCCAAGAATCCCATCAGTGTACTTCTGCTGTCTTTGGGCTTTGATGTAAATTTTATCTTAAACTTCAGTTTTTGAATGCTGTTGCAGAGCCAGAAGAGGCATGGATGAGTTTCCAGTGGGCCCTGGATAAGGCTACAATGAAGTCCTTGGGAGACACTTTTGTCTCAAAGCTCTGAGAACTTCTGTTTATGAATTCACAAAACATTGAGAATTTACGCTGTCTATGACAAAGGTATTGTTTGGTATTAGTACCTCTGCAAATTTACCTGCCTCTGCAATCTTTGCTGAAACACTTCTCCAGCAATAAAACAAGGATTTTATTTTTTGATTCCGAATATGTAGTTTTATACTGCAACCAAGATGCTCACATGTTTATCACCGCAAGAGTGCTACATTGTCCTTGCAGTTTTATCTTTGGCAATGTGAAACACGAACAGGAAAAACAGGAGGAGAGGAGCAAAGAACAAGGCACATTCTAGAGAAATCATAGGTGTAACCGCAAGTACCTTTAGAAGAAATAAGCCTCAAAGCTGACAAAAAGATGCCTACCAATCACCAGACATAAAACCTGGTTCCGGCAACACAATAAAAGCTCTGCCAGTTTAAAGATAGAAAGGTATTACATGAAAAAAATCAAAAATAGATACAGTAGTGTAGCATAATTACTCAGTGCTCTGCTGCTGTACTCCGCATTTGGTTTGTTTTGTAGAAATTGTGATTGGCACAATTTTTGAGGAGCCCCTAATCAAGATCATAATCACAAGTTCTTGCTTTACACAAAATATAAACACTGCTAAAGGAAGTATGTTAGAAGTCACAATTAGAATTCTGGAATAATTGGGTTTGGCTTAATGTAAATGAATGCTGGAAATTGTGCCATCCTGTTAATTAAATTAATGTTTATATTTTTTGTGGTAAGAGACTCCCATCCTCAAAATTATCAGAAAACCTAGCAAGTCCTAGCTATTCCTAGTGTGTTGCACCAGAGGATGAGATCTTTCTCTTTAAGACAACTTCTCTCTCAGAGAGAACTCAGACAACTGCCTTTCTCTTTAAGACAGCTATAACTCTCTGCTAAACAAATAGCTTCAGTAACTTCTCAGAAAAAAAAAAACTAAATTAATTAACACTTGGAACATGAAAAATGCTATAGAAATGCCAAGTATTATTAACAAAATGCCAAGTAGGGTCAAAAAAACAAGCAGATATGTAATGCAAAGAGAGATAAAAAAATTAGCAGCAGCTGAACCCAGGTGATTGTTTCAATGATATTTTGTAATTATATGTTAAAATATTACTTACAAAATCTCATTTTCATCCCTTGCTCAAAGTCCCTGCAGTGGGACTCCATGTGGCTTTGCCATTAAATTCAGCAGTTTGCCTGTGCTCAGAGAAGTGCAAATATGAACTATGTGAAATTGCTGTCAAAGGAAAGAAACACTATGAAGTGGTTCATATTCAGTTTTCTGGGCTGGTGAAAGAGTGGCTGTGCACCTACCTGGCTAAACAATAACTTGCAATTCTCTACATCAGGCTGCAACCACTGCCAAAAAATGTCTGTGCACAAACTTGGTTGTGTTTGTGTGCTCAAACCAAATCCTAGGTAGGAATGCTTCCCACCTTGCACCAAGAAGGACTCCCTTAGACGCTGCATCAAAGTGAAATGTATGGCTTGTAGCTTCAGTGAGAACACTTGTATCTGTCCTTTGGCTAAATCTATGGAGAACTGACGTATCAGCAAAAAGAAGTCATCTAGATATAAAGACCAGACAAGAAAATTTGCTTCTGGAGTGTGTTGGAAGTAATGGAAAAAACTCCCATTTGCTTTAATCTGCTGTTTTTCCAAGGTTTTTATCTTTTTTCTCTTGACTGTATTTTAAACCAGTAAGAAAACTCAGTGACTATGTCAAAGAGATAATAGATTTTCTCTCATTGTAACAGCGTGTAATATAATGCCAATACTGACAACCAACTTTATAGCTGTACAAGCTTTATTTTTAGAGTTTCTTGTGAGGAAATGAATAAATGCCAATTTCCATTTTACAAGTATTTAAAAGTATTATTTAAAACTGTTTCATTTTTTTTTCTTTAATTTGCAGTAGTACTGTTTAAAACTCATCTTGTTCATCTGTTCCGTTCACTATGTATAAACTGTTCTTTATAATAATTCCATGACAAGATATATTTACTGTTATTCAATCAGCTGGATGCTCACAACAGTGTTGGTATAAATCTTCTGTACTTATGACCGTTTCCTATGAAATCATCAATAACTTGCAGTTCAGAGTTATGACACTCGAGGGATTTACGACCATCACAAGATTGCAGAGAACCAAAAAGAGTCAAGAACGACAGTCCCGTTTAGGCGATGAAGCGTAAACAAATTTCTTGATGCTGTAGACCTATTAATCACAAACAACACTTCCTAAATCAGATTGTCTTAAAGATGAGAAAAAAAGTGCTCCAAACAGTTTCTTTCTTCTCACATGGTGCCCAGCACAACAAATAGTACTCTTTAAGAAGAATAAAAACACTTTTAATGCTGTTCTATGTACTGTAGTTGAATTCCAAAGTAGTATGAGCAAATCATGTGTAAAGACTGTCATCTGGCAAATACTGTCAGTCTCTATCTTCTGATAGAATAAATATATTTAAAGAACGTGGATGTTAAATGTACGCTATGTTCTAAGTCTACCTAAATTATATATGCAGACTACTTTACTTAAATAATATATGTACGCATACTAAATTCTTCTCAGCAGCAGCTGAAAAGAAAAGAAAAGAAAAGAAAAGAGAAGAGGAAAGAAAAGAAAAGAAAAGAAAAGAAAAGAAAAGAAAAGAAAAGAAAAGAAAAGAAAAGAAAAGAAAAGAAAAGAAAAGAAAAGAAAAGAAAAGAAAAGAAAAGAAAAGAAAAGAAAAGAAAGAAAAGGAAAAGAAAAGAAAAGAAAAGAAAAAAGAAAAGAAAAGAAAAGAAAAGAAAAGAAAAGAAAAGAAAAGAAAAGAAAAGAAAAGAAAAGAAAAGAAAAGAAAAGAAAGAAAAGAAAAGAAAAGAAAAGAAAAGAAAAGAAAAGAAAAGAAAAGAAAAGAAAAGAAAAGAAAAGAAAAGAAAAGAAAAGAAAAGAAAAGAAAAGAAAAGAAAAGAAAAGAAAAAAGAAAAAGATAAACCTTATTTTTGCTTCTACATAAAATGCTGTAGTACTGAAGTAGTATAATAAGGTCTATACCAGCTAATGAAACTGAACTTCTTATTATAGCAAACATTTAAAAAATCTCCTCTATGTAAATAATTCATCTTGTCCTAATCTAGTATCTTTCCTTGCCTGGTACATTTAGTTTCTATTATTTGCTTTTTCTTTACTGTCAAAAAGATAAATATCATGACCTGGACAATTTTGATTTGGACAATCCAGTTTCAAATCTAAACAAAAAGGAAAAATTGTCATGGAATGATTAATGTAATTCATCAAGGTTTCGATGCAAATAAATCGGTCAAAAAAAAAAAAAAGATTGATAAATCCAGAAATAGGATTGATAAGGCAAGTGTGTTGAAATAACAAATACCTGTAAAAATTCTGACTTCGTTTCCCATAATATTTTGGTATAATAGAGTATATGCAATACATACAGCAAGTAGCATACAGACTGAGCCTAGCTACCAGCAGAATGTGAAATGCAACTGTAAATTGAAACCATTGTCCAACAGGAGGTTTCTAGTGTGTCCCTCTGGGATCTATTCTGTGTCTATGTACACTATCCTAGATGGTGGTAGGAAAAACAATATAAAATCATTGCTGGTAACATCAGCAAATGATTAAAAAGTAAAAGGTAAATAGAAAATAATGATAGGGGATGACAAGATATGCCAGACTGACTTGTTGGAAAAATTAATTCATTGTAACACAGCTGAATTTCAGGTCATGCTTCTAGAAACAAAGAATACAATCTTAAAATAGGATTTCTTCCTGGAAATCTGTGACTCTCTTTGGACTAGGAAAGACCGAGAAGATACTGGTATAAATAGCCAGCACTACATGAACTACCGGCATGATGTAAAGCCGCTTTGGGATATATGAATTGCAGAGAAGATGTTGCCATACTGTGATTAATGCTAGAAATGCCATTCCAGTATCATTGACTGTACTTCAAAAAGCAAACTGGTAAATCTGAAAAGATGCAGAGAATCAGTACAAAATAATCCTGATACCTGGAATATAGAATTGCAGTGATTCTTAAGAATCCAGCACTGCTTAGCATAGCCAGCACAATTTTAAGGAATGACTTGACATGGTGCAATTACTGAAATTCGCTGGACGCTGACTAAGTCAGAAGCACAGCTTTTAAGTAAGAAAATACTTTATAGAATTCAAGGTAGTTTTTGTCATTGCATTTTCTTTTACATGCATGTTTTTAAAGCAGCTTTAAAAAAATGTGTTAATCAATGTACCTGAAGAAAGGGGAGGGATGATCCAAGACTTCATCAATAAGATTGTTTACCTTGGGCCAGACTACCTCTGACTGCAGAAGCAATAGCGGTTTGTTCACACAAGGAGCTCAGGAGTCAGTCCAGTGATCTGTGCTTCTTCCAGCTCCCTGGTCTTGTTGAATTAAGACTTGGCTGCCTGGTTTTGCTCCCTTATATCCTTGGAGACTACCCCGGGCTGCTGGGCTCAGTGTCTGTCTTCAGAGGGACAGAAATTCAAAAGCAACCCTGTCTTAACACTCCAGATATTAATTATGAAGTGAATTCATTTTGAATATGATAATAATACCAAAACAAAATCTATATAAGTGATCTGGTTTTGTTGATTTTTTTTTTAATATTCAATGAGACTGATAAAAATCTAATTCATTATCACACTGCATGCAACACATACTTTTTAGACCCAGTTATAGTAAAGGCTTAGGACAGGAGTGACAGGAAAGAAAACTTTTTTGTCTGCACATGAAGTCATGGAAATAAAAACAAGAAACATATGTATGCGTGTGCTTAAGTCCCTAAGGTGTTTTCTCAACAGGACCATTCCATAAAAGCCTTTTCAAAATGTTTCTTCATGATTCTGTCTTCAGATGCCATCTGACCTTAATAAAAATACCCTGGCTGCTTTACTGGGCATAACGTACTGTTCCTAGCAGTCTTTTACAAACAGCAGTATTTTTATAGTGTTTTCTGATAATTTTTCAGAGCTGAACCCAGTTCCTGATAAATTGCTGTTATTCTCTCAGGCTGATTGTAATTGTTAAATATGTAACATGGTATAAAACATAATCAGGAGATTGTGTGGCAAAAATTCAGACAAAGTGTGAAAGTTAATCTTTGCATAGAAAAAAATTATTCTTATTTCATGATTATTTTTTTTTTAATGGGAGCCAATAATCCTAAGGAGGAAAAGATGTTTTTATTCTAAATATTTTGCTTTTAAATGCACAGATTTTATGCAAATATCTGCAATATTCATAATTATAGGTTTAGTGTCACCAATTACAAGATGGTTTTGCACTGTTTTTCTCCATTTCATGGAATTTTTTGTTTGCTTTCCTCTGTTGTGTGACATTTCTTTCAGGTGTTATGATTTGCGTGATAAGATGCTGTATAAAATTAAAAGGTATTGCATTATTTCATACTTTCCCAAGAAGTTGCATCAAAAGTAATATTTAAATTCCACTTCCAGGTACTGCAGTTTGATAGTGTTCACCTCTAAGGATATCGTTTTAGCGCAATATAGATACTCAAAACTAGCAGTGTAATATCCCATGCAGGGCTTACATTCACAGAATAAAAAAGAGACTGCATTTGTGACCTTATTATTTGTATGCAGTTCAGTATTTGTCTCTCCTGTGCTTACCGAGAGTTAAACTCTGCAGTGAAGTAGAGAGAGCATTGTGCAAAAATGTAATCCCAAATTCTCAATTACTTCTGCATAGCCTCTACATTTCTGCTTGCAGAGGGATCTGAGGCAAGGCTTGCATAGGTAGCTAGAAACATTTCTGCCTCTGACTTGGTTATCGCTATGCAAAACTGTGCTCACGTACTTCACAGATCATCTCCTTCTAAATGCCAATTCATATGGAAAAGGTTTACTAATTCCACAATTGTGAGCTAAGACCTATGAATTCATACCACCTCATTTTGCTTTTGTTGTGTTGTCTTTTCTCGTTGCAAGTGTGTATTTAATATTCTATTCAACCTCACCCTTCTTGCATTATTGCTTTTTTCCTCCTACTAAATATCTCTTTGGAGTATTTTCTCACAGGTGTAATATCCTGCATTTTTCCAGCTTTAATCTTATTTTCTTGCTCATCTTCCTAACCACTTGATGCCATTTTAAACAGTTTTTCCTCGCTAGTGTTAGCAGTTCCTCCCATCTTAGTGTAATCTTTGATTTTCATTCATATGCTACATCATGAATGATAACATCAAATATGCCTAGGCTGAGAACTTACCCCTGCAGTACCTCAGATGAAATCTCTCCCTCCCCTGAACTGATGTATGGCCATTTATCATTCCCATTTGTAATTCTCCTGGAAAGGTTAGATCTAATGGGTTTCTAAACAAACACATAAAATCTTAACTTCCCTATCAGAAGTGAAGTGGTGGAAGACAGAGTTAGGACTGTCTTTCATCAACATAATATTTATAGCCAACTAAATGAACACTTCAGCTCTGCAAATCCTAAATTTGTTGCCAGACAGTATCTGGAGATTGTTTTGCATGTTTTGATTAAATGCAGATTCCTTAAACTTCTTTTTTTTTTTTGACAAAGCCAGAGTCCTGTTTTAGTTCATGTTCTTTGTTTTCTCTGGTAAGGGTCTGTGATGAATGAGATGTCCAATTAATGACCCACATCAGTGAGTGTAAAAAGTCTCTTTGTTCATGAATATAGCAGTTCACTTAAATTAACTTTTTACAAGAGTTCTGAGGCAAAATCTAAACCTCTGCTCAACCCAGGCCCCAGGGGACACATGAAAAAATAGTAATTTTCAAGCTTTAAAACAATTTGGCTTTTTTATACATGTGAAATTTTGGAATGTTTCAGTTCTGCCAGAAGTTGAGCATAAAAAAGAAGGTAATCTACTTGAATAAATAGGATCTATCATTTAATATGTCCAGATTGATTTACTACTGATGTATCTTTCCATGCTACTTGAAAAGAATATGCTTGATTGGTAATTTTGTGGAAAAGAAGAAGCTGGCCCTTTGCAATATAGGTGCAACTGCATTATCAAATTTTCAATGAAAAACTCATTACCAGTCTGATTATTGGTTTTGAAAACATTGCAGTCCTGACTCTACTGCTCTCAGAAACATTTTTCTCATGGTCTGTGTGACAGACATATGGAAGAAAAAAAACCTTCATCAGGAACAGAACTCAAATAACTACATTTTTCTTTCCAAGATGGACCATCTGAGTTACCATCATCTTTATGATGATCCTGAGAGGCCCTGGGACACACATGGGCCCATGGGAAGGTGATGTGCCTTCTGCTCCCCTGAAGAGGCACTTGGCCTGTGCAATGAAACTTCAAATGAAGCCACAGGTTGTGTCAGGGTTAACAAGCAGAAGTAATTACAGAATTCAGCAGCACTCATCATTGTAGCTTTTGAATTTCCAGTAACCCTTTCATATGACGCTTGCAATCAAAAGCTGGGTACTGGCGAAGGTATTTGCCCCATCATGCTGGAGGTTTCCAAGCTCCATTGATGTTTTGTGGTGTTGCGGTGTTTAGTCAAAAGCAAATCACCAGCAATTTTTGATTATGACTTGCTACAAAAAATGTCTTATATTAAAGAAAAATATATTTTTTAATTTTTCGTGGAGCATCCCATTGATCAACTTAGTGCTGGAGAGCAAACTGGCTCAGTTGCCTCTAGGAGTAGTTTTGCCCCTTTTAGTACTGTTCGGCTCTGATGGGCTTTGTTTTTTTGTGCCTAAATTGGACCTCCTTGTGTCTAAACATGCCCGCATCCTGCAAGGTTTGTCCTGTGTCGCCTTCTATGCTCCAGACAAAAAAGGCATCCAGCTCCCATCCAGCTGTCACCAGCATCTTGGCAGGGAACACGCAGCAGGTGCCCCTGTTAGCCCGTGGATGAGGCCATGTTGAAAGGCTGATAATGCCCAGGAGAGTTTTCCTCTTGTATGGCAGCAGAATATAGAACAAAATGCATAATGTACCCCCAAAGACTATGGTCAGGTGTGACACTTGAATTTGAAAGAGTTTAATGATTAATTTGGATACTTAGAGGACAAAATCTGAATCTTATTCCTGATTGATGATGTTATCTTCACAAATGCATCCACATGCTCAATTCTTATTACAAATAATAGGTATTAATTATACTACCTTATGATAATTCCTTAATAATTACTTAAGTTCCATTACACTTTTAACACTAATTAGAGCAGGGACTGTGTCACAGTTGTTCCTCTTGCAGCGAAGTGCTGTAATCAGTGTGATGGAGAGGCATTTTCATTCTCTCCTTTTTCAGAAAGTGTTTTCTGAACCAATAGCCTCTGAAAAGATCCTGTAGTAGCACATGCTTTCTTGGATAAGCACAGTTCTTTAGGGAGAGCATGGGCTGAACCTGGGTTTCCCACATTCTCTTCCATGTTTTATTCTTTCCAGACCAGACTGAATCCTTTCTATTAGCTAACAAGACAACCAAAAGGCATGTGCCACCCTGCTGTGACTGTGCCTGAGTAATTTGATCACTACTGCTTATTTCCTGTTATAAATCTTAAGAATACTCAGAAAACCTTTGAAAGAGTTTATTAACTTGTACTTCTCCTGTGTTGCATGCTTTTGTTTCCAGTTGCAATAGCAGATGAGCCGCTGTGAAAGAATTGCTACATCTTACCTGTTAAGTCTAAGCAAAAGCTGAGAGGCAATTTGCAAAACGGCAAAAACTATAGGAATATATATGTGGTTGCATTGTCTCAAACAGCGGCACAGGGAGAGGAATCATAGAATCATAGAATAGTAAGGGTTGGAAAGGACCTCAAGATCATCGAGTTCCAACCCCCCTGCCATGGGCAGGGACACCTCCCACTAAAACATGCCATCCAAGGCTATGTCCAACCCCACCTTGAACGCCGCCAGGGATGAAGCATCCACAACCTCCCTGGGCAACCCATTCCAGGGCCCCACCACCCTCACAGTAAAGAATTTCTTCCTCAGATCCAATCTAAACCTCCCCTGTTTAAGTTTAAACCCATTACCCCTTGTCCTCTCACCACAGTCCCTAATGAAGAGTCCCTCCCCAGCATCCCTGTAGGCCCCCTTCAGATATTGGAAGGCTGCTATGAGGTCTCCACGCAGATCAAGTTTAATAAATTGTTCAAGCTTAGGGTAGGAGATGGTTGGATTAAAGAATAAATATTTATATTCTGTATGTTGGCATTGCTATCCAGTCTGGTACTATTCCTCACACCACATTGAAAAACAGGGCGTGAAGAAGTAGATGGAGAATGAGGGTACTCCAGAGGTGACTATTGCAAGTGCTTCTACACAATGCTGTCACCAGAAGCAACAGTATGAATCATCCTGTTACCCCACCCAAGCTGTACTCAGTTTCTGGATGGTTGGTTGGCTGTGTCTTCCTTTGTAAGACTTTATTTAATCCATTGTCTCAGGTTGTAACAGAACAGCATTTAAATGTGAATCTTGCTAGCAAGCTGCTGACTGTGGTTTTCTAGTTCATGTAGGAAGGAATGGAGAGTGTTATAAAGCATTCTGGACAAATAATATAATACTTCACTAATAGGCTCTCTATTAGCCAGGGGAAAGTTTTTAGTAACTTGAGAATCCTGTTAGCTAGTACCGCTTGAAATATGACGACGATTGCTCTAAAAATTGCTTTATTCTGCTTCCCATAAGACATTTCCTGCCCATAGGAGTCACTGGTAGGGTGAAATATCAAAATATTCGTAAGAACTTTCATCAAATATCAAAAGCTCTATATTTCCTTTGAGATGCTATTTCCCCTATCAAAGGATATGAGAAATTGTCCAGAATCAGTGTTGCCAGAGTAGAGCCTCCTGCTTCCTCCTCTCTCCCTCCCCTACTCCTCCCAGCTCCCTCTGAGGCTGCAGCTCTCAGCAGCTCTTTCTGCATCCAAGTGCAAGAGTAGGGGTAAATAACAGCACACCATCTTAACTCAGCCAAGTCTCTCTTCCCCCGTCAGCCCGTTCCCACCACCACCTTTAAAGCCCCACTGCTGGTCTGTTTACTTTGCCCTTTTTAAAATTCCTTTCTCTGAGGTGAAGCAGGGGCAGTCTAACAGCTCTCTGCTGCCAGGAGCGAGTCCTTCTCCTTTTTGTCTGCCCCTCTCTTGGCCCATGCAGTCCCTCTTCTTTCTTTGGGCCAGCTCTGGTGCTCATGAGGCCTTTCAATGTGCTGGTTCAACTTGTGAAGTCAAAAGGAAGATTGACACTTTTTTTGGCCACTTTATATGTCTTGGTGGGGAACAGAACTGGCCAAGCACAGGGATGGCCTTCATAGATGGTACAAGGAAAAAGAGAGGGGGAAGGAGAGGGAAAGCAGGAGGTTGCCACTCAACAGTGGTCTGCCACTAGTTTATTTCAGGTGGCTTAACCCTAACATTCATCATTAACTTAAGTGAAATTAAAAAACAGTTAATATAAAACCAGGCATAAGAATGAAAGAGCCGCATGCTGCTTTGTTGTCCATGGACTGAGTTAGTCTTCATAATAAAGAAACAGATTTTGTGCATGATGTACCATGCTCTCTAAGAGACCTGTTTTTGAAATTGACAGGGGTGCGTTGAGGCTTCCTTGGCTCCTGAAGAATCCATTTTGCTCCATTCTATTCAATATGAGTAACAATATTGCCACTTACTTTACCTTAGATGCCTGAGATTTGGTCGCAGGAGAAAAGTTCTGAACTTTCGGTGCCTATAATGGTTTAACACCTGTTAGTGGTATTAAATAATTAAATAATCAGTAATTAAATATTTAATACCTGTTAATAGTATTACCTTATTCTTCTGTAATGGTTTAATACCTGAATCTGAAATGAATCTGAATAAGAATAATTCAATCTGAATAAGAATGCAGGGCAATAAGACTTTTGTTCATTGCTGAAAAAATTCCTGTTTGCCACCTCCCATTCAGTGCCTTATGATGCAGTCTAGGTAAGTGTGACTCCATTTACCATCACACAATTTTTATGTGACTGAGAGATGAATTTTCCCCTCTAGAGTTACGTAGCAAGGTTAGTTTCTTCTGCCTAGAGAAATCAGAGCGCTAAGTTGCGCTGCAGAGGTGCTGGCTTGTGTTACAAGTTGTACGGTCATTAATTCCTGAAGAAAAAAGGTAGCCCCCACCAATCGGTCTCCTACATACATGGGAGACATACTATTTATGAAAAACGCCACTGAGAACACATTTTAATTGCCTCATATCTCACATCACCATTTTTGCATAGCACACTTTAAATTGAAAAAAAAAATATACCGCCTTTTTCCTTCATTTAATAATAATGATGCTTTTTGAAGACTGAAAAACTTTTTAAGCCATATCACAGAAGGTTCTTTCTTCTAGTTGCTTTACTCAGAGGTGCAACTCAACACATTCCCTTACAAAACCTTCCAAAGATCTCTGTGCTGATCAGCCTAGGGTTTTATATTTGTTAATTCTTAGTTTACATATGTTTGGATCCTCCAGCTCTCACATTATTCAGACAGGCTCCATATTACCTACTATCACCTTGCTCAGTGTTGATGCCTGTTGTCACAAGAGCTTGATACTGTGACAGAGAGAGCAATGCATTCAAAGCCAAAGTATTTAACATAGCTAACAGGGACTACCGCTACCCTCAACCCCCACAGAGCTGACTTCAACTTAACCACACAATTATAATCAGATTTTCATTGTATAGCTAAGAGAGAAAAAAAAAAGTGCAAGGTAAAATATGGGAGGTGTCATTGTTATTATTTCCAAGTCTTATAACTATATAGGCAGTAATGATGAATATATGGAAATCCTTCTGCCATGATAGCATGGTCCTCTCATTCTGAATAATGTGCAGCCACCAACCTCCCAAGGGGCCCAAACTCAAATAATATCTTAACTGATAAGCTACAAAACCCCCATTTGTTTATTTGTCTCAGAGAACTGCTGACTGAGACTGTCATATAGAGAAGTCTACATTCAAAACAGTGGATAGACTCTGCTTTTCCTTCCAGATTACCCTGCATTTTCTGAGAATGTGGAAAACAGCTGTGGAAAACAGCTGTGAAATGAGGGTGAAAAATATTCTTTGCTGGTTTTGAGCAAGTGCAAGTCTCTGTTCTGCTACTCAGCTGGGACTGAACAGTGTGTGGCAGAAAGCAAGATACCAACTTTCTCATTCCTGAAAGGTTGCATGGCCATGGGTGCTCAACACCATAAATTAGAGCAGCCTTAGGGTAGCGGTGGCTTCTGCTTGTGCTGCCTTCTCCTGATAGACCTTCAGCCCCCTGGGTTCGTATCCTGAAATCACAACCCCTACTGAGATGGTAAGTAAAGGAGAAAGAAAATTACCAAGTGGCCCACTAAACTTAGCCTAGGCCAGGCTAACTTTAACACAGAGCAATAAGTAGCTTTATCCCACAGCAGAGCCTAACACAGACAAATGGCATGTCCCTAAGTAGAAGAATTATTTACTTATTCATCTGTATAAAAAAAACAAAGGCATTCACAGTCCGTGACCGTTCTGGCAGGTGAAACCTCTGTAAATGGTGTTGCTAGGGTCAGATCCAGACTCACGGTGCTGTTGTGGAGACAGCAAGGGGTGCATTCTTAAAGTATTGAATAGTATGGCCTGTTGGCTGTTATTTCTCCTGTGAATAAATGACTTCTCGCTCTCGTAGAACAAAGCCCTCAACTAAAGGTCCTCAGGCAAAAGCTCTGGGATGTGGGATGAAAGCTGAAACAGGGCTGACACTCCGTGATGATATGTCATTAGCCACAGAAGACAATTTATCTCCTCCCCTATCTTACCCTTCCCTGAACATTTTCTGTATCATTACAGGAAAAGTTACTCCAGAAAATACAGTTTGGGTGCTAGACAATGTCAGTCATGTCTGAAATGCTGTTAAAAGCAACATTGGGTACCAGAAGCGTTCGTCATAGGCGTCTGAGTTCCTTGTCCCCTCTGAGCGCCCTTCCCTGGGGCTGCATGCATCTCAGAACATTGTAGCCTGGTTTGCTAAACTCACCTGAAGCATTCCTGCAGAGAAGTCATTTAGCCTTCCTCTTGAGGAGGATGGTCTCTGTTGGGGGAAATGGGGACAGAGCAGCTGGAGGGAGGGCTTGTGTTTCACACTGCACGTAGGGCACAGCTTTTGGGGAGGGAGGAGGCACCATTTCCACAGTTGCCCCTAGAGTTTTCAGGAAAAGCTAATAACATTTCAGGTGGCCAGTGAAATGAAGAGAAATGTTCAGGCTTGGTTGCAGAGCTAGCTTCAATGAAAGTTAACATTAGGTTTCTGCAGACTCCCCAAACCACAAGACAACAATAAATCCATAGTGATGCATAGACAGCACAGAGTTATGTTCCCTTTAGCTCTGGTTTAGTGTGTCATTCTCAGATTTGGCTTAGCAGGACTTTGGAATTATGCAATATTCTTGCCACTTTACTATTGTGTTGCTTTGATAGAGATATTTTCTTAAGCTGTAAAAATAGCCTGTAATTCACAGTAGTGCTAAAGCAGCCAATAAGACAGGTACTTATATCTAGATGGGACTGAGTATTAGTTTTCTATACCTTGTTTCATCCCTGGAGACCAAATATGTCTATAAAACATTAGAAAACTGTGAAAGCAATTTGAGCTCCTGGGGGTGATAATGCTATATAAACTAAACAGGATGAAAGACATCCTGGTAAGTATACAGACTTGACTGTATCAGTTACAATGGTAAAGATATAATTGCTTACAGTTCTAGCTTCAAACATGAAAAAGGCCTGCCATTTGGTCATTCCACATTAAATAAACTAGAGATAGTTCTTTGATGTACTGATCTTCTTTTCCTTTGAGGGTACCTATTTAAATCTGGTAACACCTTGCCTGTAATGATGAACAGTGAGAGTCTGAGTCTGCTTTCAGATTGGTGAGCAAGGTCAGATTGTAATCCCAGTATCAACGAAGTTGCATAAAGCCTTAGTGCTCCTCACTTCAGAGAGAAAGAACACACAGCCGTGCTTAGCACCAGCTCACAGCTCTTGAAGTCTGCTTTGTTTCACCTGAAGTTATCTCAAATAGCTTCCCCTGCCCCTCCCCAAATGATCCTCAGCTCCGCACAGGCCAGATCTGCTGTTAACATCTTTTGTTAATACGGTTGTGAGAGCTGGTAGCATAATTTATTTTTTATGACACTTTTACACAGACAGATTCCTTAACATACCCTTAATTGAAACATCGGCTCCTTCTGCCAGTATAGTTTGTTTCATCCAAGGTGAGGCATACTTGTCAATAAGCATTGCATCTGCACTGGAAGGATTTCTAGGAAGGAGCTTCACCAGCAAATCTTTTTATTTCATAATAGTGGGTTGTAAGCCAGGTTTGCATTTAGATGGCTTTGTCAGAACAGCAATTCAAGCAAGCCCTGCCGACAGCCCAATAGATACATGCATATTTGCGAAAGTGTGCTTTCTAGTCCGTAAAAAGCTTTAACTGAAAATGAAGGCACATAAACTGACACAAAGCATAGGACCTGCTGTTCAGAAGTTTGGGCATCACTCCACCAAGGTACTTTTGCAAAATTTACTTGTAAGGACCTGCTTTAGATAAAGTATTGTCAAGGCAGCATTTCTGCAGGATGCTTTGAGAGCAAAGACTTCCTATCTTTGAACAATGATATTCACAGTGTCCAAATGTTTTTGCAAAATTACTTTGGCTTTGTCTAATCTACATAAGTTACTGACTAGAGATAAGAAATAATCGGGGGGGGGGGGGAGTTTATGCTATTTATTTTTAATTTGATGATAAAGCTGAAAATTTAGGGAAAGATCTTTGGTTTAGATCAAGCCAAGGAAAACCTGAGGCATTTCAGAAAATGAAAATAAATATATTATAAAACCTACTACTAATAAAATAATGCCATATATTAAGAAAGGTGAACTGAAAAAAAACTAGTTACTTCAAAATACTAGCCAAATCCACAAAGTTGTTGGGGTTTTTGAAGTTTCAATTGATTTTATTTTTTTTCATCACATTCTTTTCCAGAATGACATTCAATTTCAGAAATAATTCCAGTCTCCTTTTACGGTGAATATATTCTTTATCAGCAAATTTTTTCAGTGCAGTTAGCCTGTTCTTGCTTTTTCTTCTGGTGTTCAAGACTGAATTAAAGTAACAGAACCAGGAATTCTGCTAGAAGTTTCTTGGTTGGGGTTTTGGTTGTGGGATTTTTGGGTTTTTGTTGTGGTTTTTTTTTTTTTAATGAAGTTTTTTTAAGGGTAATTTTTATTTAGTTAACAAAAGAGAATAAAAGCAATGACATTTTAATTCTTTTGACCTTATGAGGCCTTATGCAGGAATCTTTTGTTGCTGACATTTCTTACAGGAAAGCACAAGGAAAGCTTGAGTTGCCATTTTACTTCAGATTAAAAACCTGTTGTTTGTTCTAGGTATTAACTTTAATAACAATTAATGTCACTATTTGTCATGGCAGTAGTCTGATTTACTCTTCCCAAGTACCTAGCACTAATCTATTGGATAGTTTCTTTCTTCCCAGTTCACACAAGCAGAGTATCCCAGATACATCTGAAATGTAGATAGCAGTGAACTTTCTTTAGTAGTCTATATTATTTTATTTAACAGTCATTGGCATAAGAGACTTGGCATAGTTTTCAGGTTCAACTCTATTGTGTTTAGCTTTTGCAAAGGTTGCCTGTCACTGCAAATTAATTTTTGAGTATTGATTAGATATTGATTTCAGCAGGATTGACTTCAGTCCCATTGATTTCATCAAGACTTGGGAATTTCTGGAAATCCCACTTGACATCTACCTACAAAGTTAAATGCCAAATTTCCTTAGAAAACCATGGCTCTTGGCCAATAATATCACATTTTTAAAATGCAGCGTAAGTTCCTGTGTGATTTTAGGCAGTTTTGAAATTTCAGTCCATCTGACCACTCGTTTGGGGTGGAATCAAACATATGTTGCCTGTTTTGTTAGACCTTGAACCCATGTAGGGTAGGACAATACTTGGTCCATCTTCCACCACCAGAAATTATTTGATACAGATCTTGTTCTTTTGCTCATTTTCCAATCTATATACATAGTTTAAAAGTCAGGCCTGGAAAAGAGAGTTGTTATCACAGCATAAGTACATACAAGTCAATAGAGATAGATAAACTATGTACATGCATATGGGTCACAAGGAGTGCAAAGTTATAGAGATTATTTTAAACCTCTTCAAACTATTTCACATTTGGTAGAGAATGAAAGCATACATACAACTTGGCTTAGTCAATGTGTAGTGATTTAGCAATTCACAGTAACCTGAGGATATTTCAAGTCTTAAGCTGCAAAAATCAGACTTATATCTGGTTTCCAAATGATTTCAAAATGTGTGCTTTAGTCTGTATGCTTTTGGTTTGACCTACCGATGACTGATGGATATTTGGGAAAGTCCAGAGCAATATGTGAGTTCCAGCTTCTCATATATTCTAAAATATGAGAAT
Source organism: Amazona ochrocephala (assembly GCA_039720435.1). Classification (NCBI taxonomy): domain Eukaryota; kingdom Metazoa; phylum Chordata; class Aves; order Psittaciformes; family Psittacidae; genus Amazona; species Amazona ochrocephala. Next base: position 26,051,989 of record CM077876.1, read on the forward strand.
ATTTGAATCTTGTGTCTGTACCCATCTTTAATTGTTTGCAGGTTTCCTTTTTAAGCTGCATTATTTATTTATCTGTTTATTTATATATTTGTGTCACATAAAGCTAGCAGCCTGAAGAAGAATGTAAAAGAGCCGTGATAGCTTTCTGTGTTCTTTTATTGGTATGGTAATCAATGCCAGAACAATAAAATTTGCATGTGGTTGATTTTGAATGTTAGGTATGCCTGTGTACTAGCATGAAATGAAGACGTTTTTATTGCTTTTCACAGCTCTTGTTGTGTACAAATTGCAGCACAATATTGGCAGATCAGCTAGCAGTAGATCTAGATTGCATATCAGTTCAATAGGAAGGATGAGAAAACACCAGTACTCCTACTGGATTGGATTCCATCCTTTTAAAATATCTGTATTTGATCAAATACTATGGAAGATTGCACATCATATATACACAGCTTATTTCTGAGGTATTTCAAAAAGAAATTTCTGTTAGTCTTTTCACTCGTGAGAAGGGAATTCTGAGGGTCCAATGTATACAGTTTTTTCCCCGCAGGAAAGGAAAAGAGAGAGGGAACAAGAGTGAGCCTACAAGCTGGTAAAAATGTTAAAAAAAAAATAAGGGCTGGGGGGAATGGGGAAGGAGTTCACATTTCCATGTTTCCTTTAGTAAATGCGTGATCACAGTCATTCCGCCTGTGTCCTGATGGCTTCTTATGGCCACAGCAGTCTACTGCTTGAAAAAGCAACCAAATAAAAAATTTCATATGAAGAAATTAGAACATCTATTTATTTTTTCCCCTCTTCTTTCGCTGCCACTCAAGCCAACTTTCCTTTCCACTTGCCTGGAAGCAGCTGTGCTTCCACTTTTTAATTGGAGAAGCAGTGCTGCTTCATATGAGTAGCATTGGCTTTTGGCAGCTTGAGATGTGTTAAATTCAATCAAAATACCCATGAGCAGCAGAGAAATCAGACTTTTTTTGCTTCCCACTTATTACTTGTGAAACCTGAATCTTTTCCCAGGTAGCAAGCCCTTCAGTTTTTAATTTACTTTTTAATATTTTTTTTCATTTAACCGAGTTAAGTTGAAGAAAGGTAACATTTTATATATTATATGAATTTGTGTCGATGAATGAGATTATTTTGAGAAAACTGCTTATTTCCCACCTATCATTTCCCAGGCTGGTATGTCATTGTTATGAAATGTCATGTCTCTTTGCAGACTGCCTGAAACTGATTGACATAACTGGAGAGGATGCCTTGGAACTATTTCATGGGAGTTGAGGGCATTTGGAAAAAACCTCACTTGTCTAAAAAATCACAGTTTGAAAGGGGGGAGAGAATTAAATGTCTCGGCATAAAAAAAATAATGTTTTTGAGGCATGTAAGTTTTTTTTAAAAAACTGTTTCATTTCCAATTCAAGATGATATTTCAAATTAGAGGAGGAAGCAGAATACCCTTTTTTCTCATTTTGACACTGTTTTCATGAATAAAATAGTGGATAAGTCTAGCCATTGGCTAAATCAGAAAATATTTAAACTGCCTGGAGAAAACAGGTTGCATGATTTTGTCAAGGCCTTGTGCATACTTTCATGGGCAACGTCTCTATGCATCAATCCAAATAGTCTACTCTGCACCCATTTAAGTTAACAAGTTTTATCTCTCTAAATAATGTTGAATAATGGAGAAGGGACTGGCAGAAAGAAGCGAAATCTGTGTCATGGATTTGGGTGTTAAAAAAAGTTGAAAAAGTGAAGTTAAATCATAAAACCTGCCTTGTTCATCCAATGTCAGAGGAACATAAGAGTGGAATGGATTGTGGAAGGGATGTAGTTGAAAGAGACATGGCTTATTAATTATTTTTTTAAGTGTTGCCAGCTGCAGCGCCCAGCACTCAGGTAGCTCTTCTGTAATCTATATCATATCTGATCCATCCTTCCTATGGAATACATTGACATCCAGACTGGCTTAATTCTCAGAAAAATAAGCAGTAACAATAGTGAGGACAGCTGGGGGCACACGAGTGGAAGAGGATGCTTCTGTACCACACAGTTCAATAAGAAAGCATGGTAATGCAGGCAATTGGACAAGGAAGATGCAGCCAGACACCCTGGCATGAAGAGAAGGGGAAGAGGAAATAGAGACTGTGGTCAGCAGTGGTCCTGACATCACACAGGACATCCTCAAGCCTTCAGTAGCTTTGAAGCTACCTGTCTTTGGGAGAGGATGTGGAGTGATGAAGCTTACAGCCCCAGTCTACTAGAATATTACTTAGAAAAATCATCATTGCTTTCTTCTCCAGACTAGGGCATCCATCCATGCATTAGAAAAGTACTCTTAGTGCGGCTCAGATCCTCTACATAAATACACACTTAAATAATTTATTGAAATATATATTATGTAGCTGTTATACAGGAACACTTTGGTTTGTCATTGAATATGTATAAGGCAAACATTTTCCCTTAAATGATTGCCTGTGGATCTGCTTGGATTTGTTGTACCAATCTGTATTTAGGACATGCTCTCCTGGAGAAAAACAAAAAATCCCAGATACAAAAAACTAACAGACAAGCAAAAAACTTTTATGGAAATATATAGGAACTGAACAGTCATTTCCTGGTACAATATAAATTTGTGTATTTTTTAGGTTTGTAATTTGCAATGCTAATATTAATTACATTAACAGAACCATCCCCATACAATTTTCATGTGTATATATCTAAAGCATCTCAAAGAAGAATGCAAGGATAAGAGAGAGAAAGCAGAAGGGAAGAGATGCAGATGTGGTCTTTATGACTCTATGTTTTAAAATTCTTTTCTATAATAGCTGAAAGATCTCATAGGACCCAGCGTGTCTGCCAGGGACGTAAAGGAGGTGAGACAGACACTTTTCAAACTGATGAAGGAATCTTTTGGGATTGTATACATCAGTATCTCTGTTCTAGAGAACAATGATTGATTTAGATTTCTTTCCTAGACTAACAGATTCTGGTTCCCTCTAGAATCAATGGAAGTAGTAAGACTACTATCATAAGTATTTAACTTAAATGTTGCATCGACTTTTCTCTGAGTGTTTAAGGGGTCATAGGCTAACTGGTCTGGCAGACCTTGAATTAATTGCTCTGCCTCATTCGATGCTTTCTTGAATTTCAACTTAAGTACCCACTATTCATTCATCTTAGATGTCACAGATGTCACAGGAGATAATCCCTCTACATGTATGTTTGGTCCCTTAAGCAAATTCTTTAAAGTGAAGAACATTTACCTACAAGACAAGACAGCTGGAGTGAGGTGCTTGGACATATTTGTTCTTGGTGTAGTTATGTCTTCAGTGAAATCTGTAAAACTCACTTTTGCGTCAGTGGGAATAGAGGCTGCCAAGGCAGAATGCTTGTCTGAAAACTATTCTTTTTGTCCACCTTCAAGTGTCTCAACTGAATTCTAAAACACAAACACCTTGACGCCCAACAGGAACTGGCATAAAATAAGCATAATAACTCTGTGAGCCAGGATGTGGTATTTGTGAAAATAACTTTGATCAGGACAGTGCTTGCTAAAGGGAAGTAGATTGAGGCTGACGGTGAACTGATTAGGCTGATGAGAAATTTTGTACTGACTTTCTTACCCAAAATGGAAATTGATGGGAAGATGGGTGGGGGAGCAACTTTCTAAGGTAAGGCAAACGCACTCAAGCTCTGCAGATCTGCTAAAATGAAGGAGTGGCCTTACAAGAAATTAACATCACAGGAATTTCTCAGGCACATCATTTAAAAATTTTGGCAATTGCATCTCTGCTCAGAAATTCACAGGCAGTCAGTGTATGTTACTGAGCTCCCCAGTACCTGAAGTCCTGCTGAAGCGTGGAGTGATGGATTACAACATCCACTGATCATCATACCTGATCTGCGCAACTATCTGGATGGTCCATAACTGGCCTCACACAGAGGACTTGGCTACTGCCGGTGTTGCAGAGATGAAATAGGTCCTGACGAAAATGTGGGATCATGAAACAGAGAACAGGATGAAACTTCTAGCAAACAGGAGAGGCCTCTAGAAATATCAGTCCACCACTTGCCTGCAGAACAAGAAAATAAGTAGGTGTGATAGATTTGATGGCTGTTCTGAAACTGGCACCTCCAACATTTTCCACCAGGTGAAAAACCTGACTGTGAGACATTTCTCAGGTGCCCAATAAAACCTTTAAGAATCTTGTTTTGGAAGAATCTAAGCAGAAGTGAACTTGATTTTTTCCAGATGCTTGTTCAGCTCTTTTTCCTGTTCTTTTGATATATCCGTATGCAATTTGCTTTCTCACTTTAATCTCAGAGGTTAATTTCTTACTCAGAAACAGACCAAGAGAGCAAAAGTTCTCTTAGGGTGATGATGACCATGAAGCAGACTTAATTCAAGACTGTTGTTTCCTCAGAGTGGTATTATTAATATATATTCTTATGGTGTGCATGGAGTGTCAGTGAAATGTCTTAAATACAGTATTATACACCAGAGGCATGAGTTCACACATTATTCCAGATCTGTGTCGAGGGTTCCTCCCGGTCAATGGAGCTGTTAGCAATATTGAACTGCACTGTTCAGGCTGAGGAACCACAGACCATGAGATGTTAACACCCATCCATCATTCTCTTCTATGCTCAGAGACATTAGCATGTCTTAACTGCACTGGTGTGCAAGCAGCACTCATACCAGCCATCTACTGTATCACACTTTGTCACTTTCGTAGCTATTTGACTTTCAAATAAATAATCTTAGTAGTTATATCTGGGAAGAAAAAAAAAGTGAAAGAAGAACTTGGACATCCCAGAGAGAGATCATTGAGTAAAAATGTAATATTTGAGAAAGAAAGGGCAGAGAGAGCTAAGTCTTTGGAGTACTTTCTATGCTGTATGTTTGTGCTGAGAGTCATTGATATTTGAACAAGTGAACTGTGTGTGCACAAGGAATCTGAAAGTGAGCTGCATGCTCTGGAGTGTTCACCGCTATGCCCAATTAGTGGAAATAGTGAATTCAGCATGGGATGGATCATTGTCTTGTACAACATGAATGAGATTCCTAATTGATTTTGCTTGGTGTGAGAGGTCATATGACAAAGGCATTTAAAGTAGCCAGGTAAGGATCTGACCATACCCTTCCTAACTAGGACTGCACATGCACATGCTCTTTCATGTGCCTGTGAGGACAGAAATTACACTTCAGCTCTGCATGTAGTCTAGATATTCTAGGAATGATGCCGTAGGCAAAAAAAGGGAAGCCCAAAGGGAAGAAAGAAATTATTTCTAAAATTCCATAATTCTTTTCATCTTCTATCCTAAAGTGAACTGTTACCTCCCTGCAAAAGACATAAAACTCCTTTTTTTCTCTGTCTGTGAATTCATCCATCCGGTAGAGAACAGAATTAATTCCCTCAGAGCTTATTCTAAATAGATAGTGACTGGAGAGAAAAAGCCTTAATTTTTCTTTTCAATAAGCTCTTCACTACAAATCTATACACTAAGGAGACGAATGCATCTTTTTATTGACATCTGGTAAATATAATAGCTGTAATCATAAACAAGGGTGTCAGTAACTGCTGGTGGAATATCTTCAGGAAGAAATAAGGAGCTAAGGTCAGCAAATACATTTTTGACACAAAACAAGGAGTCAAGGTAAGACTTAGGAACTAGAAGGGCTCCAGAAACAATTCTTCAGTTAGTGTTACTACTCTGAAGCAAACGGAGATGTTTGTTCTGTATGGCTGGCTGCCAAAATGTGCCTCAAGAGCACAGCTTTGTCTAATGGGGTAGTTGAAGGTTTGAGGTAGCCTAAAAGAGTAGCAGATAAAATTTCATCTAGATATGCTGAAAAAGAAAACGAAAAAGAAAAGGAAAAGAAAAAGAAAAAAAGAAGAAAGCATAATATGATTATATCAGAATGCCAGAATGCTGTGGTGTAATCATATTGAGTGTTAAAAGTACTGTAGACCTAGCTCCTGACTGGAAATGGATGGTAGAGCTGCTCACCTAGGACCACACAGCTTAGCTTACCTTCTCTGCTGGCAAGTGTGGGTTAAGGCATAGCTATGATGTGACCTTTGAAGCAGGTGGGGGCACAGGTTAACAGAGCCAATACCATTATAAAGCCCAGGACTTTCCCAGAAAGAAAATTTGAGACAGATTTCTATCCAAGTAGACCTACCTGGATGCTGAAAATCTGTCTTAACATTTTAGCCTCCCTGTAGGAGCTAGCAGCAACGCGTATTGTTGCTTAAAAGTTTCCCTGGCTTCCTGAGTGTCCTAAACAAGCTGTAATCTAGACTCAACAGAAGTTCTTTGGAAAGCCCCCACAAATGTCTGACACAAAGCACTTCAAATGGAATACAGACTTATGCTCAGTCCACTCCTGAACTAATAGGAAATAACTTCACCATTTCCTCTTGAGGTGTTTTTCCACGTCAGGATTTTCTAAATTGCTCATTGCCACCGTGCCTGATCTTAATCTACAGCTGCTCACTGAGAAATGGAGGCATAGATAAGCGACTTACTCAAGGTTGCGCAAGAAGTTCAAAGCAACATTTTGAACCAAGCTCAAATCTTGGGACTCTTATGTGTATTACTTGTCAGGTTTTCCTCCCTCCCCTTACCTCTGGGAATAGAAACAGTCCACAAACACCATACTTCTTAGAGCAAATTACCTGCTTTGTTATTCTGTCTTTGAACCTTTGCCATAAATTCCACTTCATTAATGTTGGCTGAAACACCTCAGTGAGCTGCACTACTTGGGCTATAAAATGTGTCTGGCTAGTAGGCAGGAGAATCTGTTTAGCCATGACCATGCAAAAGAGCAGGATAAGGAGGTTCTGGCTGTTCTGACATGAATCGTAAGTGGGCAGCAATGAACACAGATTTCTATTTTTTGGGGTTTTAGGTGACCACCGCTGTGTTGAAGTGGCAATGTCTCTCACCACACACTGGGGAAAAGGGCTTTGCACTGTCTGCTAGTGGATGATGATTTCAAATGGATAGTCTGTGCAACACTGCAGGTGAAATCCCATCTGGATTAAGTCTTTCCTCTCAGAGGCACGCCTCAGAGTGACAAACTAGCCAGCAGCTCAGCCCATCTGCAGATCATTACTGGTTCGTGTGACAAAGGAAACACCTGAGCAGGGAAGCAGAGCTGTGCAGAGTTCACAGGTGTTGCTGTCTAGGGAACAGGGTGATTTCTGGAGGGCAGCTGGAAAACCTCAGACCACCAACGTTTCAGCAAGGTTTGACTCTGCACCTTCTGTGTAGTGCTCTGATTGCCTAAGGGTCAGGTGCAGGAACAGGGGAGAGATGCTGAACTTTCATGAAGAATGCAAGAAAACAGATTAATCCTTCTCCCATTTTGAAAGGATATGTGGTAGTAGGATTCTGAAGTATTTGTGTTGGATCTGAAAATACTCCTCTGGAGAGTGAAGTTTGTCCTCCTTTGGTATGTCAAAAGCAGTAAGGTACTACAACAGAGTTTAAGAGATGCTTGTTTTATTCTGTCGGTGGGCCAGCCCACAACTGTAGACAAAAAAGATCTACTGGATTTCCATCAACTTCAGAGTATGTAGCAGGCCAAAATAAGGAGCAGACCTGGATAATAAAGGGTTTTTTTTAAAGAATACTTGTAGCTCTCCATAAGAATATGTTGAAATGCTGGGAAATGAACATTCACCAACTCCAAACAGCTGTTATTTACAAAAACAGATAAACACCTTCCTTCATAGGGAGGTTGCATTTGCAGCTTTATTTATCAAGCCACTTATGAGAAAAAAGGTGGTTTGTGCCTGACAGCACACCGACAGCTGAAAGGACAGGTGTGAGAGCAGAGATTTTACTTGCTTGAATTTTTCAGGGTAGAGGCATTCTAAAATCCAATGCCACAAAACCACTGCCCTTCCAAAACACTGTGGCTTTGTGGAGGTGTCTGGTTTTTGTTTCGTTCATCTTCCTACACTGTAATAGCAATATATGTGTGGGTTTTGTTCCTCTCCAAGTGAAGCATGGGAAATGAGGTAAGTAAAGGCATTATCAAGGGCAGTAGACAATGGAAGATTGACCTAGGTATATGTTTAGCTAAATTAAGGAAAGAGAACATGAGAGAGATAAACAAGCAATCAGTAAGGCAGCTACTGAATTTTGCCACCAGTAACATCTCTTGAAAGCTATCAGCAGCATTCAAATCTCTTTGATCTGAGAAAAGACAAAGCAGAGTGCACAGCTTCTTTATGCTCCTAAGCGGTTTTCCCACCAGAGACAACTGTTTTCATAAGAATATTTGAATGTGAAAAGCACTGGTGAATTGGGTGACTCTTTATACTGAATACCTGGGGCACAAAAGCTTAAATTGCACTTGAATGTTGCTGAACCACTGCTCTTCCACTCATCAGAGCCAGAAAAGGGACAGTGAACGAGAACTGAAGAAGAAAATAGGACGAGGTGGAATAAATACCATGAGGAACATGAAAACAAACTGTGAAAAGAAGCTCAAGGAGGAAAGAACTGGATCTTAACATAAAATAAATAACACAAGGGGAATATAGTCTTCAAGACTATATGAAGCAGGCTGTTATTTCAAAATATTCTACTGCTCCTAAAAACACAGACTTCAGCATTATCTTTAAAAGCAAGGAAAAAAAAAAAAAAAGAGTCTATGATAAATCATTGTCACTTAAAGTAAGAAAGGTAAACTCACAGATCTAAAAGTCAGTGAGATTCACTTCCTCCGCAGGGAAAATACAAACATCTGAGAGACTCCTGTGAGCATCTATAAGACACCAGAGCAATAAATAACCAAGTGGCAGCAAACAAAACATGCCAGATAACTCATTACAGAAGTAAATGAAGGTTATTAGGCCTTCTGGATTAAGCAAAAAAAGTAGGTGTCGTACGTCTTGATTTTAGTTATGGTTTTGACACTGTCTCGCATGATATTCAACAAAAATAAATGAAGGATACACTGACAGAATATAACTGCTTGGGAAACTGTGCAGAAAAAGTAGTTGCCACCAGTTCACTGTCTGACCAGAAAGATGGATTCTTCAAAATCTGTCTTGGGCCCAATGCTATTATTTAGTTTAATCAAGATCCTAGATGGTAGAATATTAAACCTTCAGATAATAATACTGACCATATAGTATTTCTAACCAGAGTTATCAAAGTAGTTGGCAATGTTCAAGGCCAGGTTGGACAGAGTCTTGAGGACATGGTTTAGGGTGTGGTGTATCTGCCCATGGCAGGGGGGTTGGAACTAGATGATCTTAAGGTCCTTTCCAACCCTAACTCTTCTATGATTCTATGATCTTCAGGTCCTTTCCAACCCTGACTATTCTATGATTCTGACACCAAGCCAGGAAGGACTGCAAAGACTTTGGAGAATGACAATGGTAATAACAAACGGGGAAAAGGACCGAAAGCGAAGAGGGTGCAACTCAGTATAGGGCACCAGGTGGTATGCTTGGGTCTGAGGCATGGTCTTCAAGATGGCAGCATGGGTGGCAAAGCAGCCATTCTTCATGAAGTATCTGGCTGCCAGAGAGAACATGAAATGAACATGAGTCAGGAAGGTCAGACTGTTGCCAAAAAGGCAAACATCTTACTGGGTTGTATAAACAATACTGGCATATCTAAGAAACATGAAATAGTCCTTCTGCTTTCTCACCACAGCTGGAGCACTGGGTCCAGTGTGGAGCACTGCATTTCAAGAAAGATGCGAATCAGTTGGAAAGAGTCCAAAGAGAGGAGCAAGAGCAATCAAGGGTCTGGAAAACCTGACCTTTGCCAAAAGACTGAAGGCAGTGAGGTTGTTTAGTCTAGAGAGAGGCAATCTGGAGGGATGTGTGATAAGTCTTTGAATGTTTAAAAGGTAGCTGCAAAGAGGAAAGTAATAAATTGTTGTGAATATCCAAAAGAAGTAGCGGGCTTAACTTTGAGGAAAAGAGATTAAAGGTAGAAACAATGAAATGCTTTCTGTGCTAGTAACAGAATTGATTGTCTAAGAAGCCTATACAAACTCCACTGTATGAGGGTTGATAAACAGGTTAGACAAACATCTGTCAAGAATAATTTAGAAACAGCTGATCCTGACTTGGTAGAAGGGGTGGCCTAAATGACCCCTTGAGATGCTTTCCAGGGTTATTTCTACAACAGTATAATCAATGTGTGGAAGAAAACTGTGGATTTAAATTAATTAGGGCAGGTGATGCAGAAAGGGACCTGGGAACTGAAATATTCATTCATAGAGGTTACGAAATTTTAAGTTACATGTTCATGACCTTCCCTTCCTTAAAACAAGATGTTCTCATAAGGGCAGGGGCAGATCTCAGACCTTATTAACATTTCAAGCACAGTAGAATTTTAGGATGTAACACCCATGTTAGACTCTACCAACTGACTTCAGAGATCTCAGGTCCTCCAAATGGGATACTGATTAACTACATTTTTTTTTGTTGTTTGCTTTTTGGAGAAAGGAGGTTCTTCTTTGGCAGTGAGATACTTGTGTTTAATCAAATATGCTTCTGGAAAGGTCAGATATGATAGGAGAGAGATTACTTACCAGTATATATATATCTGTATCTTCATAATTTGATTCCAAACCTGGGCTTGGTTTTAATTGTGAGTCTCAACATATTTAGAACACTTTTCCCTTTATTTTATCCAATACTTTATTTTGCAAAAGGACAGTAACACATGCATGAGTGTTTCATCTTCTCAACTAAGATAATTTGTAGTAGTCACTTTATCAAAAAGTCCTCCTGATATGTGACCATCATTCTGTGTTTTTGCCTGTCCTTCTGATTCTTTTTTTCCTTGGTGTGTCTTGCAAGCTCTAAATAAGCTCCATACTGTGTATGGTAGAGTTCCAATCAATTAGTGTTCACAAAATTAGTGTGTTCTAACCAATGAAAACAGAATTTTGTGGAAATTATGCAAGCTTTTTCAGAATTTGTATAGATCTCAATTTGACTTAAAGTTGTTTGATCTTTAGAAGAAGCCCTGTTTCAATGAAATGTATAGAAATTAAATGTATGTAAGACTTGCAAATTCAGAGCCCTGCAAATGACTGTGTGCTATAGATTTCAGTGTATGGCTCATTTTGGATGCTTGTGGAATACATCTACCGGCAACAGAGAGTTACCTTAAAAGAAACCTGCATCCAGGTAGATGGTTTATAGACTGTCAGGCCACACTGCTGGTTTAGATTTGAGGAATTACTTTGGAAGAACAAGGCAGGTTCTATTTTTGACATTTCAGCAATGAGACCACTTGTACATTATGACCCAATTTGATTTACTGTAAGAAAATAAGAGTACTGTAATTTGTAAAAGACATTTATTACATGAGTCAGAAAAAGAAAAAAAGGGGAGGGAAGGGGGAGAGAAAGCAGCTTAACATCTCTGTCCATCCCCATCTGGTTTTATTTTAATCTCACTCTAGTCACATATGAAATTTTGCTTAGCTGTCTTCATTTTCTTAGTCAATCTTGATTAATGGCCTTCAAAGTAAAAATAATTGGCCTGCACCAGGCTTGTTTTATAACTCTTGTTCACAAAGAATGTGAAAGGCTGGAAAATGAGCCTAAACAGAAGGAATGCATTACGTTAGCCTTTGAGAAAGAGCAGTCCTCCAGTTGTGTTTCACTGTGTATTTTTATAACAGGCGCCTCCTTGACTGTCCATGATATTGCAGATATGCAGTGCCAAAAGCTTTTGTATACTTCATCAGGCTGACCATGTCACCTCGCAATCTCCAGCAGCCACATGTGCACAGGCAGAAGGAGGGAGGCAGAGCCATCCCCACAAAGCAGAGCACCTCAACATGGTCTGCGCAACATGGGGCTGGCACTCTAGGAAGATGAAGGGATGCTTTTGTGCAAGTGCCCTCTAATTGCTCTGGTCCTGATCTTGAACTTCAAGAACGTTGCCATGCAATTAAAGGACTGTGGATCTCCCTTTAGCACAGAAAAGCAGTCATCTGCTGGTTTTAGCTGGGGAAATATCGCCCTGTGGCTTTATAATTACCTTTTGTTCTCTTCAGTGAATGCGGTCCTGGTAGAGCAATCCACCAAACTGATTAAAATTTTATATTTTTAAAAATCTTCCTTGTTATGAAAGATTGCAACAACTTAATGAGCTCAATTTATTTTTAAATAAACAGAATATGTGCTCATTTTTAAGGAAAAAAAATGCAAATTTTCTTTGGCATATCAAGTACGGACCTGATACAGAAAGTTAATTTCTGCTGGGCCAAGCATTGTTTCGAACTTAATTTATTGCTGTCAGAAAGCTAGGAAGTTTTAGCCTAGTCCCTCCTTTGTGTAATGTACAAAACAGATTATTGTGCTTGCATGATTATGGCAAGATTCATTATTATGTCCGGCTTACCAAAAAGGAAGTCAGCTTTCTGTTACACGTCTTAGGGGTGAAAACTATTACTTAGATATTAACCAAGGAGAAAAAAAAGTTACTCATTTTAATTATTTGTGTTAATGTTGGGATATTTGAGCATCTCATGGTAGTCCTGTGAAGTTATTATGCCATTATACTTATTTCCTTGTATAGTTTTGAAATAGGAACAGTTTATGCTTTTCCTGATGCTTTTTGTGTAACAGCCTCAACATATGAACTAACTTCCATTAGGCTTCCTAAGATTTCTCTGGAGTATGCATGTGATATACTTAACGATACTCTTGCCAGACATGGCTGGATCCAAACTTGGTCTGGAGAGAAATGCTTTTCCCAGAGTAGCTGAGACCAGCTGCTGAGTCCTGTATCTTCTCCCAGCAAAGCAAGCTGGGGTTACACAGATGGTATTTTCATGTCAGTGTAGATCAAGCTGAGCATTAACCTCATGGCATGGACCAAAATCAATCTGCAGGGCTGCCTGTATTCGGTGGGAGAAGAATGCATGTTTTCTTCTTTTCAGAAAGTGGCATGCAAAATACAGATATCAAGAGATCCCATTCCCTACACTCAAGCATTTTCTGTGCTGTCCTTTTAAACAGTTCATGATGTATTGTAACCCAGACAACTGACCTTCAGCAAAGCACAGCCCCACCATAACACTCCTTTTAAATGCCTCACCAGCTTTTGGAAAGTTGGTTTTACAGCAGCTCCTGTTAGGCCCCGGGCAGGTAGCCAAGGTACATGAAGAGCAGAAAGCAGCCTGCTGTGATCCTCCCTCTTACTGCAATGTGTCTGATTCTTCAGCTGCAAAGACTTCTCAGTCCTTAAAATCTTTTCTTCAGGAGACTTCTGGACTTCCTCAAGAACTGAACAGAGAGACACCTTTGCCAGACATATGCTTGAGAAAATGTCACCAGCTGGAAAAACAATAGTGCAAACTCCATAACATTTAAATCTAAAAATTATGGCAGTGCCCTCTTGTTCCATGGACAAGATTTCGAGGATTGATCATTCCCACCGTTAAAAGCTTTGGTTCAGCTTTTCTTGAGCCACATCATGCCATTACTCCTATTACTTGTTCTTTTCATTATTCACTGCAGCCGCTTGTTTTGCCATAAATTTAATAACAAGTAAGCTTTTGGGGTAAACTTTCCATAAGTTTCTTTTCAAAACTGCTGTTGTTCTTTAAATAAAAGGAAGTTTTTCATCTTATCTGGAAAGATATTATATTTCTTTTTTTTTTGGAAGTAATTTATTTGCTTTGTGGAAATAAGCAACTTTGGAGTTTGTTTGCTTCCATTTGACTTGAAATGAAAATTTCTTTTGGATTGCTTGTTTTGATTTGATCAGCAGCTCTCCCAGTCAATTACTTGCATAGTTCAATCTGTCACTGCCTATGTGAAGCTGTTGAGTTTTCTTTTACACTGCTTTTATATGAAAGTGGAAAATTACTGAGAACATCATCACATTATCTTATGAATCAGTGGTGTATCTTATCTTCTAATGCGTGTAGAAAGTGTAGTAAAACTAGGAAAGGTACCCTAGACAAGGGTAGCAGATATCCACATATAATGTGTGGCTTTTTTATGCAAAGAAACTAAACAGCCTTAGATTTTTCAGCTTAGAAGAAATAGCATTTTGAGGATATGACAGAGGTACCTGAAGTCATGGATGCTTCAGAGAATGTAAATAGGGAGTTCACTGTTTTTCACAACAGAAGAATGAAGGGAAACCAGTGGTGCTATAAAGCAACAGATTTAGAAGAAAGGGAAATATTTGTTCTGTACCAGTTATTTTGTATCACACTGTGCTGCAGAGACCGAAGTTTGAAGTGGATCAGTAAGAAATTAGACTTTCTTATGGTTTGATCAGATAGATTAAAACATGTCAAAGGGAGGTGGGCAGTTCTTCCCCGCTGCTGTTGCTATTTCCCTGCAACTGGTTTGGCTTCATGGGCAGGATCTGGCTGGGGCTGTCAGTCCAGTGGACTGGCTGGGACATGTGCTGGTCCTTCCTTGCTGGGAACACTGCTGCCTTCAGACACTGTGCAGCCCAGCATCAGCATCCTGGTTATCAGATGTCAAATTGCAAATCAGTGACACAGTGACCCATGTGTTGGTTCTGTGCTGTGCAGAAAGGCTTTACACATGTGTAAGTTAGCACAACTGTATTGTAAGTTTTGAAGAAACAAGCGAATAGAAGTACCAGAGGAAAGTAACACATAGTTTGCTATGTTAGCACAATGTTTTCTTTAAGATGCAAACTAATATCGAATTATTGGAATAGGAAAGGAGGAATAGCCATACACAATCCCTGTGAGAGTGCTCAAAGGCCATCCCACTTCTTTATTTTTATTCTTTGAATGAGAGCTTCCCAGAACAGGCTATCTGAAGGGACCTGGTGCACAATGAGGAATGCTGAAACTCATATACATATTTTCATATAATCTTTTCATCATTCCAGTCTGGTACACTAACCTGTGATAGAAGTGGGCAGTCAAACAGTTGAGAATGCGGCCATTGTGTATTTTATAGTTTATAAATTAATTTAGTTTCTTTTTTCTTTCTTCCCCCCCCCCCCCCCCCCCCCCTTCTAATTGGCATTTCTTCTGTTCTGGAAATTGATTTTTCAGTTCAAAGCAGCATTCAAAGGAAAACGAAAAAAGAAACAGGGGACATTTTGAACCCATTTACATGCTTCTAAAGACTTAATCCACTTTTTCAGAGAAAATGAGAGACAAGTATTTACATTTACTTACCTCAAAAAGAAGCTGTGAAAAAAAAATTAACACTTTCATCCAATTTTACTTATGATGTATTTCGGTTTTTGCTGAAGGAAGTCAGCACTTTTTTTACCTCTGTCTTACAGAGGTAAAAATATCAAGAATTTGCATGAGTTATGTAGGTATGTAGGTATGTAGGTATGTACTTAGAATACTTACAACTGCTTGATGTAGTAGTTGGCCTTGCCTTGCTCTTTTTCCACAAGAACTTTTTAAATTATTAAAATCTAAGGATTTTGATTTTGCAGTGCTGATATGCTTACCTACATGTGAACAATGGACTTTATGTAAACACTGTAACATTGCCAAACAACCTGTGACATGCAGTCATTTCTAGTTTATTTAAGGTTCAGAAATGAAGTCTTCTTCATGCTAGCAGAAGATCATTCACCTCATACAATTTAAAAAGTTATTATTGCAGCTCATGGTGTTGTTGGTATAAAATGTCATGATGCTCTCCTTGGATGTGAGAGTAGATATTAATCTGAAACTGCTTCTGTTGGTTGCTCAGGCTGAACCCTACCATGTGAAAATGCATTTATTTGTTTGTTGAAAAAGATTTAGGATTGCACATCATCTTTATCCATCGTAAATATTTTGTTGCATACAGTATACTAATTATTGTTGAACTTAAGTGTTTTTCTAGCCCCAGTGGCATAATGGAAATTATACTTCAAACTGCATAATATTCTTGGAAAGGGAATATAGACTTTGTAAAGAACATCATCATTTTGCTTTAATGGTAACATACGTATTTACATAATGATAATGTACATATTTACTGCCAAGAATGTTTGTTCTGCATTAGTGTTAGTAGTGTGGCAGGGAGAATTGTGAAATGGAGCTTCAATCTGTGTCTGGTGGCTGTTGTCTTGCAGGGGTGCAAAGAAGGGAGAGCAGGAGATGGGGTGTTTCTGGGAAAAAATAAAAAAGGAAAAAGGAGTAAGGTTATGTGCTAAGCTTGCATTGTGTACGAGATCAGATCTGCACATGCCCATTTGCTTTCCTTTCTTCTTTTTTTTCTGAGGGACCTTGTCTGTTAAGTAAGTGAAAATCCTTTGTGAGATTCCTGGCAGCAGGCATCAAAAAGATGCTAAAAGTCTGTGTAAGCTGCGTGCTCTCTCTTTGAACACATTCTCAAGTAATGCCACCAGTGGAATCATTTAATCTGAGAGATGAAAAAGGAAAAAAAAAAATCTACATTTTTGGTTTCATTTCGAAACCTGTAAATCTCTGTATACATCCAAAGAAGTGGGAAATCTTACTTTTGGAGGAGACAGGAAAAAAAATCAGGAGACACTGTTTGGTGAGCTGTCATATGTTTTCTGAACTTTTTGTAATAGGAAGAATTCTCTAAAGAGCCCTTTTCTTCACTCCTCTAACAAAGGCATGTCCCAGTTTATTAAAAAATCATACACAACAATGCTGCCTGCCAGGCTTTATAGCCCTAATGAAAATTTGGTCCAGAGCACAAAAAATAGCTGGAAAAATGCCTGAAATTTCCCTGTCACAGATGTTTCAACAGAAGGTGCTTGCATGCCATTCGTTAATGTAACGCCATACGGGACTCGGTATGACCACTGCAATAACCAGTAAGTAACACACGCAGTGAGCGCATCACTGTGCCAAATTTTCCGTCTGTTGTGTGGGGCTTGTATCCTGTGGATTGAAACGTACCTTGATAAAACTGTATTGTCATTGAATGATAATATTTGTGGATCACTCTGCTAGAAAACATCCTATCAAGAATGTGGGAGGTCTGTGTAAAGAGTCAGTGCAGCTCATTGGCTTTGCAGTCAGTTAGGAAGGATGGGAATGTTAGTATTTATGCCCCTTTTTTTAGCCTATCTTTCAGATGCCAATTTACAGGAGCAGCACTCCAGATATTACAGCACTTTCTATTTGAGAGAGGCTGTTGAATTTTAATCTCAGGCATTATGTAATTAAAAGGGGCATGTGAAATACAGTAATTATCGATACAGTGGAAAAAATTACACAGACATAACATTCTCCTGGGATAATTATTTTTTATTTTGTAAGTTTAAGGGAGGAATGGACTGAAAGGAAAAAGGAGGGGAAAAAAAAAAAGCTTGAAGTACACTGTACTCCAGCAGCTCCACTTTTGTAACCTGAAAGACAGAGAAACACCTAAGTAACTGACTACAAATATTTCCCCATGCACACAGACAAATATTGTCTTCTACTTTTGGGATGGAAGTGGTGGAGTATTCTGCTTTGATTTGTGTAGGTCTGAAAGAGGTGATGTGGACTAGTGGAGGTGGGAATCGTGTGTACAAATCACCCACTCTGTGGTGAGGATGTACATGAGAGCTTCTCAAGGACCGAACAGTCACCCTTACAAGCATTTCCACAAGGGTTAAATCTGCTAATGACAAGGAGGATTGAGAGGCTTTTGTGATTTCTTACATTCTTCCTCTCTGTTCAACAATAGGATTTCCTGGACAGTTGCTGTCTCTTTTGTGCAACAATCACCAAAGCAGGAAAAGGTGCTGAGTCTGACTTGCCTAAAATTTGAGTTTGAGTTCAAGGTTGAGTGAGGGCTGAGATTCAAAAGAAATAAGGCTTTTCCCATCAGCTAAGAGAACAATAAAGGTACCATCAGGTTTTTTAAGCATGTTACCAGGAGATTTTATTCTTATCTGAAATGAATTTGGAAAATTTCTATGGGTTTGACACAGAAGCAAAATCACTGAAGCAAATTCAGTACCTGGCTTGTGAAGCTACGTTCAGAGAACTTGAGTTTACACCTCATATGAAAGACAAGGCTTTGTCTGTAGCGGTCCTGGTAAACTCATATCTTCCCCCAGTAAATCAAGGTAGGCTATTTATGTTCTTTCACTTCATTTAAGTGTCACTTCTTTTCTAAGATAGAACTAAATATAGATGTTTCTAAGAATATGTAAACCATCATGAGTGAGAGTAACAGTGGTATTTCCAGACAAATGGAGATCACTACATCACAATAAAGACTGTACAGTTTGTTTGCTAAGCACTATTGACAGGACAGTGTGTCGTGGTTTAAGCCTCTATAAACTCACACAGCCGCCCCCTCACTCACTCCCCTTTCTTTCTTCCCTCCTCTCCTGGAGGGATGGGAAGGAGAATCAAAAGAATGCAGCTCCCACAGGTTGAGATAAGAACAGTTTAGTAACTAAGGTATAATACAAACCACTACTGCTACCACCAATAATAATAATGACAAGGCAAATACAAGGAAAGAATACAATAGCTCACCACCAATCCCAAGCCGATCAAGCCATGCACTCCCCACCGTGCACCCCCACCGTGCACCCCCACCCTTCCGGGTCTCTGCCCTCCGTTTTCTGCATCCTGGGCATGACGTGCTGTGGTACGGAATAACCTCTTTGGTCAGTTTGGGTCAGGTGTCCTGTCTCTCCTTCTTCCCAGCTTCCCCTACTCCCTGGCAGAGCATGAGACTCAGAAAGTCCTTGGTCAGACCAAAACATTACCAAGCAGTAACTGAAAACACTGGTGTTATCAGTGCTGTTCCCAGGCCCAAAATCAAAAACACAGCACTGCACCAGCTACCAAGAAGGAGAAAAATGACTGCTACTGCTGAACCCAGGACACAGTGCTGCTGGGTTTGTTTTTTTTTTGTTTTTTTTTTTTTTTTTTTTGCTATTTTACTTTGTAAGTGCTTTCATATACAACTTTTCATTCATAATTCAAATCTTAGATCTTCAGATTAGGTGTCTGCCAGTGGGTTTTCATGACACTGTGGATTCAGCAGAATGCCCAGGACATTCCTATTCAGGAAAGCAATCTATCTTTAATGATCCCATAGCCAAATTCACAGTTGGGTTTGCTGCTGCTGCCAGGGAAGGAAGAGTTGGGGTGCATCCGGTTTTGGCTCCTTGTGGAGTCATCAGCTGCCCCTCCTGTATGTCAGCAGCAGAAAGGACCAGGCAGCCCAACTTTTTGATGCTGGTCTCCATCCCAGTTCAACTCATTTAAACCATTCTTCCCATGGCAGGAATGCCCTGGCCCTTCTCAGGTTTGTACCATGCCAGCATTGAAAGATCTTGAGTGTGCTTGCCATCAAAGACAAGGTTTTCAGAGTTAAGGCATTGCAACTGCGCAGATTGTTCCTAGGATTTCTGCATGAAAATTACATAAAAGTCAACATAATCTTGTCATGGGCACGGTTAGCCTAATGTCATCTCAGACACAGTGTGCAAGAAAAGCAGAGAGAACTGCCTCTAAAGCCTTTGCAAACTGAAGCTCGAGAAACTTGCAAACAAAATGTAATTGTATGAATGAAAAAAACATAATTATCCAACCTTTCCTTTGATCTGGGAAGAGATCAGCATTATTAGAGTAGATTAATCACAGTAAATCAATGGTATCTGTTGGCTGTACAATCATTATTATCTATTTTTCCTGGATATAGAACTGATTGAATTTGCAAATCAAATTTCCCTGCACTGTATAAACTTTTTTTTCTGGAAGTTAAAGTAAATGGTTATTACAGAATGGCTCTAAAGGAAAAGTATGGGGAGGTGGAGGAGGAGGAAGAAAAGAAAAGAATAGAAAGTAACTTGATTAATGCGCACCAGGCTGAATCATTCGGCAAGGATTTTGTTCTAGCCTGGTCTCAGAAAAGAGGTGTGCTGTTTTTCTCCCCTAAGCATGTATTTATTTATAATTTGTTTTGCCTTTTGTAAGATTTCTTTTTGCTTTTGTAAGCACACACCTGCTCTATTTTCTCACTGGCTTCAGCCGGTAGACTCCTTTTTATATGAGCTCTGGAAGTACATAATTTTCTTCAGGTGCTTTAATGAACTTTGACAGCATTAAAGGATCAGAGAAATCAGAGGTGGAAATGCCAAACAAACCATACCCCCTGGGGAATGCCTTACCAAGGAGAATGATACCTGTATCCGAAATTGCAGAGCCACTAAAGGTGTCCTCAGCTTCCAATGCTGTTCACAACTAATGTAATCAAGGACCTGAGAATGATCATCTATGAGACTGAGTCCCCTTTGTGGCAGAATAAGTGCTCCTTTATTGTGGTAAATCTGGCAGCTACAATACTGGGAAAGAGCTGTTGCAAGAGCCCTGCCCCACCTAGCTGTTTGCACATGAGGATAAGTGCAAGGGCAGAGTTGTCATACATCCACTGTGTATGCCCTTTGGACGATAACTCAGAATCTGTTGGATGAGTGAGGGCAAGCCTTGGGGGCAGGGTTTCCATTGCTCCTTCATCTTTTCCTTCTTTCTGCAGTGGCTGTTCTCTGTGGTGTGACCCATCAGGAAAAGGCAAACAAGCAAAATCATCACATGAAGTACTATATTTCCAACCCTGGCTGAAAAAAAGACCCAGACACCTCCCAGAGAAGCTTGACCTTGAATGTGTCATTCAGCAAAATCATTCTGTGAGCAGAGAGGTTAAAGTCACACAACAAACCAAGGTCCTTGTTCTCCTTTCACTTCCAGGTTACAGAGCTTGAGAACATTTCTGATGTGTTGATTGCTTTTCTCTTTGGAATTTATTTTTCCCCTGGTGTCTCTTCAGCTCATTTGCATTTTTTGATTATTATACACAACTTTCAATTATGATAAGGCAATGAACTTCCCAAGGTGTTCCTTGTTGTGGCTGGTTAGGATTTTCTTTTTCTGGGGGAGTGAGTCTCCTAAATCCTCTGTGCATTTATTTGGTACCTGTGTACTGATGGTGTGTAGATCTGCTTGGATGTTTCTCATTAGCATCACCCTAAGTGGGGTCTTTTGCACAAACTTGGTGTCCATTTGTGCATGTGTGAAAGAGCAAGACAAAGAGAGAGTAAGGTGAGGGATTGGTTTCATTCATTAACCCTGAGATTGCCTTTAGATTTGCCAAGTCGGAGGGCAGCCATGTTACTGTTAATCAACAAAAACAAAATATTTACTCTGTGGCAGCAATTTTCTTCAATACACTGCACTGTGGCAAAGTCCCTATGACTCATTTTGACACATCATAATTCATTTGCTGAAAGACCAGTTTGTATATAAGAACTACCATATACACATTGCAAATTGCCAGTTTTATAGGATGCTGATCTTCAAGAGCATATAAAGAATGTCATCCATCTCTTTGCTAGTGCAAGACTGTTCCTTTTTGGATAATTAATAGTTTTCTGTACATTTCTAGAGCATTCAAGATATGATGCTTTCACTATTTATTAAGAAACTGGAGATGAGAACATTTATAGATTTTTATTCCATTTCATCTACCCTGCACTCAAAATGCCCACAAATATTTTTTTTTATATCTGTATTTTGCCTGCTTAATTCTCTGCACCCAAAAAGATTTTTTGATTTTAGAATTCCACATCATAGTTCAGCACTTCCATCTGAAATAATGTTTTATTTTTCTACATACAGGCGGCAAGCATTTCTAATTTTGTTCCAGCCAAACGTCTGAAGCTGTTATACTTGGAAAATAATCTGGACTGCAAAGAGTTTACTTTTTGGACAAGAAATGACTGTCAAGAAAAATGGATATCAAAAATAGAATCAGTTTTACCAAACTACCAAAAACATTCTAGTTTGGTAATATTCATCCTTGTTTTGATTCTGCTTATGACAGTGTTACATGGGTTCAGCAGTAGCAATCATTTTTCTCCTTCTCGGTGGCTGGTGCAGCACTGTGTTTTTGATTTTAGGCCTGGGAACAGTGCTGATAACACCAGTGTTTTCAGTTACTGCTTGGTAATGTTTTGGTCTGACCAAGGACTTTGTGAGTCTCATGCTCTGCCAGGGAGTAGGGGAAGTTGGAAGGAAGGAGAGACAGGACACCTGACCCAGACTGACCAAAGAGGTTATTCCGTACCACAGCACGTCATGCCCAGGATGCAGAAAACGGAGGGCAGAGACCCGGAAGGGTGGTGAGGATGCATTGCTTGGTCAGGCTGGGGATTGGTGTTGAGCGATTGTATCCTTCCCTTGTATTTGCCTTGTCATTATTATTATTGGTGGTAGCAGCAGTGATTTGTGTTATACCTTAGCTACTAAACTGTTCTTATCTCAACCTGTGGGAGTTGCATTCTTTTGATTCTCCTTCCCATCCCTCCAGGAGAGGAGGGAAGAAAGAAAGGGGAGTGAGTGAGGGGGCGGCTGTGTGAGTTTATAGAGGCTTAAACCACGACACAGTGGTACTAGTATTGGTTATTATAAAATGGCCTTATGGAACAAGCGAATCTTTCAGACTAACTTATAATTATCTCATAACAAATCATATCATCAACTGCCATTAACATTTATGGGTATTTTCTTTCCACTAGCTTATTTTATATAATTTCTATTCCATCAATTTAGAGCATCTTACTCTAGAAACTATCTTGAGAACTATAATATTGCTTCTATGCTATAGATCTAAGACCTCGGAGACCATAATTTTTAAGTCATGTTCCTGAAATCTTCACAAAAAAGGGTCCTTTATTGCTCAGATCCTGGTATTAAGATTTTGGTAATTGAAAAGTAAATATGAGAAAGCATGAGGAAGAAGCAATGGAAAAATAAACCCTGTTAATACAGTGTATATCTACATATAAGGTACAAGTATGAACAAGGTCTGTCTTATAGGATAGTACACAAGGATAGTAAAAAATCTGTTAAAGAACAAGAAAAGTATTGGAGGTCGTATGCACTGTCCTAACAATCAAGAGTTTTTATTTGCAGTTTTTCCAAATGATATTACCTATCAGATTCAGCAGTATTTATGTTATTCCCTGACTGTTTCAGGGCTGGAAGGGAGCAGGTCTAAACTTCTCTGTTCATTTGGCTTTTCAAACATACGGTAATACAGCATGTACAACTGAACAATGTATTTGCCCCATCTGCATATTGTATTCTAACTTGCTGGCTAACAAATAGTATATACAACATATTATTCCAGACTTAAAAAAATAATAGAAAAATTACACTTGTTAAAGAAATTTATGCACAATATTAAGGATCACCTGTTAATATTTCTGGATCTAGTGTAATGTTGGTACAGCTATGCCAGCAACTCAGCAAGTTTGTTGATGACACCAAGCTGTGTGGTTCGGTTGATACATTGGAGGGAAGGAATGCCATCCAGAGGGATCTTGACATGCTTGTGAAGTGGGCTGATGCCAACCTGATAAAGATTAACCGTGACAAGGGCAAGGTCCTACACCTGGGTCGGAGCAATCCCAGGCTACAGGTTGGGCAGAGAAGAGATTCAGAGCAGCCCTGCGGAGAAGAACTTGGGGGTGTGGGTCAATAAAAAAGTGAACATGAGCCGGCAGTGTGCGCTTGCAGCCCAGAAAGCCAACCATATCCTGGGCTGCATCAAAAGGAGCGTGACTAGCAGGTCAAAGGAGGTGCTCCTGCCCCTCTACGCTGCTCTTGTGAGACCTCACTTGGAGTATTGTGTGCAGTTCTGGTGTCCTCAGCATAAAAAGGGCATGGAACTGTTGGAACAAGTCCAAAGTAGGACCACGGGGATGATGAGGGGACTGGAGCACCTCCCATAAGAAGACAGGCTGAGAAAGGTGGGGCTGTTCAGCCTGGAGAAGAGAAGGCTGCATGGAGACCTCGTAGCAGCCTTCCAACATCTGAAGGGGGCCTATAGGGATGCTGGGGAGGGACTCTTCATTAGGGACTGTAGTGAGAGGACAAGGGGTAATGGGTTCAAACTTAAGCAGGGGAAGTTTAGATTGGATCTGAGGAAGAAATTCTTTACTGTGAGGGTGGTGGGGCCCTGGAATGGGTTGCCCAGGGAAGTTGTGAATGCTCCGTCTGCGGTGGCGTTCAAGGCCAGGTTGGACATAGCCTTGGGTGTCATGGTTTAGTGTGAGGTGTCCCTGCCCACGGCAGAGGGTTGGAACTGGATGATCTTACGGTCCTTTCCAACCCTAACTCTTCTATGATTCTGTGATTTGAAAAGGTTTAATACTTTTTGTTTGGTTGATGGAGCTATAACTTATGTATCCTTCATTTATGTGGGAAAACTACTCTTCACTAACTATAGCAGTAGATTTTTCATGTATTTCCTAGAGATGTTATGTTCCACTGGAAAGAAGCCTTAAGGCTGTCAAAATCTAAGCCTTTGTATTGCAAGCCACCGATTGACCATAGGAGCAAGTCTTTTCTGTACTCTTCTTTATCTTCTTGAGGCAACCATGTACCAATTTACTAGAGAGTTTTTTCCAGTATGTATGCTTCCCCTGCTGAAAACATGATAATGGCCTCATACCATATTCTCCTCTTTTTTTGGGGATTGTTTTCTTTTTTTTCTTCAGTATCGTCTTTTTAGCTCATAGTCACTTTGTGGTTGACACTGCCAAGTCCATCTCTTCTGTCACCTGCTGCTGGTGACTTTACACCATCCTAGCAAGCTGTCAGCAGAAACAGATGAGCTGCTGTGCTCTTCAGGTCAAACCTATAGGATTCAAACCTATGCAAACATGTTGGCTGGTGCTATGTGCGTGCCTCCTTCCACTCAGCATCACAGCTCACTGACCTTACCCCACCAGTTAGCTCAGGGTCTGTGTCCTAAAGGAGCACTAAATGAGACACCATGAAATATCATCTCTGCCCTCATATAAAAATGGAGGGTGAGCCTTTCTTGAAGAGGCGTACAAAGTGTGCTTCACTTACTCCTGAGGAGTGCTGTACCATGAATGTTTACCAGTGGAAACCAGCCACCCAGCACTGGCACTGTCCCAGACTGTTCCTACTCCAACCAGCCACACTCCTTACTTGTCACTGATGGATTCGCAGTGTGTGTGCAGTGGATGACTAGTGGTGGCTTTGTGTTGCCAGGGCACGATGCCACAGAGCTGTATTTCCCCTCCGCATGGCCTCCATTTGCCTTTTTCCGCATGATTATCACCCATCTGTTGCCCTCTGCCACGTGTGGGAGGGCAGCAGATGGGCCAGGAAACTGGAACACGAGAAAGCGAGTTCTTCAGAGAGAAGGAGAGAAAGCGTAAGGTCAGAAGAGGGATTATCAGCCTAGCTCCAGGCAAAGGAGTGCTCCATGAGTGGGTAACTCACTGTCCACAGAAACCCTAGAAAAAGCAATTAGGCAGAAAGAACGTCAGTCAGAAGGCAACACTTTTACTGGCTGGAAAAGTTAGCAAGTTCAGTTTGAAGCTGTCACTCTGATTGTTTATTCTTCCTGAAAGACAAAGAAATGGCTTTCTCTTACTAAGCCATCATATGATACAGAACAATCAGGCAAGGAATAAATGCCTTTTGCTTCTCACCTGCAGCACCATCAGTTTCATTCAGTTTGTTGACTTGCATGTAAGGACCATAGTATTTATCTACCTATATAACACATTATTGCAAACTCATAGCATAAGACATACATAACAAATACAGCCATTTCTCTGTGTTTCTTCCAGTCTCCAGCTGTTGCTCTTTACCTTCGAGGTTACAGTACATGAGGCAGAGACCAAGGTGATCTCTACAAAGCCATCACAGTGCCCTCAGCATTTGGAGTCTCTCTAATAGATTGGCAAGGAAAATAACAGACTTGAAGTAGGTGTTTCCTAAGTAATTCTGTCTTTAGCTGCAGGAAAAGATCAATAGCAGTTCATAAATGCATGTTGCCAATATGGATGTCCTATGTGTAGTAACCAAGCCATGTTTCTTCAGCAGTAATCCTACTGGATCTTCATCCTCAGATGCTTGTTGACATTCGCATTGCTAATAAACATCTTCTTTAAAAAGCTTGTAGGATTTCTCTTTTTATTTATTTATTTTTAACTGACAATAAAAGAATAACTTTGAAGCAATTGATGTTTTAGCAGGGGCAGCTTGTGAATCTGTATCCTTTTTATCTGTAGCTGTCAGTGTCATTTCATATGATTCCAGTGAGAAATTAAAGTTTATGGTCTGAAATGTGCTGATGTTAGATGCTGATTAAATGAATATTTCAGTGTCCCTCCAGCATCAGGTAGAAATAATACATGCAACTCCCATAACCCCTAAGAAAAGACTCACAAAGTTTTTCTCTGAGAACATGCAAACCCTGTTCGCATTTTTTTCTTCACTTCTTTCACTTGCCCAGGCAACATCCATATAGGGGAGCATAAACTTGTGGCTTTGAACAATATTTCTGAACTTTCTTCCTAATTCTCAAGATTTCCTAAATACCAAAATTTCTGATACTCTGTGGAGCTGTCATTGTGTTGTGAAGAGCTGAGTATTCAGCAAGTACTCAGTGCATGTGCAGTATTTCAGAGTATCAAGTCCTCACTCAAAAGAAAGTAAATGCAAGGAAAATTTGAATCATATAAGAGGCGAACTTGAGATACAGGTGGCAGGAATCTAATGAGGAGTAATAAAGTAGTGTTCAGTGGAAAAAAAGAAGGCACAATTTTAATATGTTTGGAAGCATCCAATTAAAATTCGTGATATTTTCTTGAATGGCTGCATATGTGTGTGTGTGTATGATATTTGTAATTAACATTGATTAATGTTTGTGATTAAGAGCTGAGGATGCGAGGCCTTCAGCACTGAGCAAGATCATGCATCTTCAGGTGTAAATGAACTGCATGCTACCTTCAAATCATATTGGGTGCTGAACTCAAAATTTACCCTGATTTACTCCTACAGGAGGCTTGAAGGAACAAGCCTTGCTCCTTCATGATTAGCAGTAGCCACAGTGGAGCAAAACTGCCCTACAGCAGAGCTCTGTGTATGCTACTGCTCTGGGTGATTTGGGGAGAGGGGAACAAAGGGGAAGTCCTACATGTAAAAGTCTAATCTTTTATACCCTGAATGTAGCAGAAAAAGAACTTGATTTTGTATCTTTCTTGTTCATGGCTGATGGCAAACCAGTCCTCCACCTCCTCCCAGAAAACCTGGTTAGGAGCCTAAAAAGAACATTTTCAGTGAAGTGCCTTTACTAAATGGATTGGCATTGGACCTGGAGGCTCCAGACATTAGAGGTAGAGAAAGACATGAAACAATACTAGCAGTCAGCTGGCCAGGGGCTCCCATTTCTGGCTTGGGGTCACTACAACTTGTTGACACAAGCCATTTTATAATGTTTTTGAAAAGGTGGAGTTTTTTCCTCACCATGTTCCACTGGAAAAAACAAAAAAAAACAACTTGAAACTCTGAAGGCTGTGAGAAAGTGGAACTTCTGTCCTCTGCTCAGCTCCCTGAGTGATTTCTGGATCACATAGAAAGTCAGCCATGCTTCAGGCCATGTCACCAAGCAAGCCACTGCAGTAACAAGAAAGTGCCCTGTCTCTAATCAGTGCTATGATGCAAAAGAGAAATCTCTGGCTTCTTCCCATGCTCTGTAGTTAACAGAAATCTGTTCAGATGCTTGAATTTCCGTGCAAATAACCCCCTCAGCTGCAATAGTCAAAAGAGTGGAAAATACAGGAGACTCTTTGGAGAGTTAACACCCAGGCCCTGTGAACATGAAGATGATTATTTTCCTCTACAAGGCTTTTTCACATGTGATAAGCTTGGCATGTTGCCTTGGTTAAGTGTCAAGCCCTGAATGTTTTTGGTTTTGCCCTGGTGGTCCTGAGAAGTTACTGGAATACTTGTTGGGCCTGCTTTATATCACTGTGTGCACTGATAGTGACATTGAGAAGAAACAGGTAGAAGAGTGGAAAGGGGATCTGGATTTTCTCTTGTTCAATTCTGATAGCAGTCTCCCTGTCTGCCCAGGCAGCCCTACAGCTTCCTTTAGTCTTTCTTTGGCTCCTTGACTGTGCTTTTTGCATTATTACATTGTAATCTCTTCTTGCTTTCCCCCCCACCCTTTTACTCCCAAGGGAGAGTTGTCAAAACTCCTTATCTGTTGATGAATGAAAGGAATTTTTGTCTCCACTGCCTGGAACTGGTTAATGCAATTCTGGACAATACCGCTGGGTCACTGAGTCAAGCGAACAGCAAAAGTTTAAATACATAGAAAGAGTTTGTTTGGTGCCAGTCTGTATCGTCATCTGCAGATATTTTCCGCCATGCAAGGAAGTGAAAAAGAGAAGACTGAAGGCAGCTGTAAAGAGTTTCTAGAATTGAAGAATAAATTTTACCAAATTCTGCAACTTAAACGTTGGCATTGGGAATCCAAAAAGGAGATGCTTTAACACTTGCACTAAAATGCATTTTCATTCTGCTGTTGGAACACTTTTTCTCATTACTGTTCATTAGAGTTTGATGCTAATCATATTGTTGTGTGTCTGGTGTGAAAATGGTACTTCTGGCCAAATCCTGCTTATCTGAGTAAAAACAATAGACATTGTCCATGAATACAAGACTGATTAAAAGCTATGCCCTTTGGCAGTGGCCCAATTCTATAAGGTCTTGTGAGTTCATCTTCCACTGAAATGACACCTTGCAGAACTGAATTTTAAAGGAATTAGGAAATACTTAAAAACTGAAAACTAAAGCCCAAGTTCATTTCTATTTTCAGCATTTTTTTGTAAATCACAGTGCTGAGAAAAATCTCTATTCTATCTTTGTTGAAACCAGTGGGAGATGGGTAAATGTGCTGTTGACTTCAGGGAGCAAGAGGCCAGGCTCTACCTGCTTGCTATAGACACAGTTCTGCTGCTTCCTAATCTTGGACTGACATCTCTGTTTGGGACAGAAAAATCTTTGTTTGAAGAACTAGATAAAATATATGTGTCTATGACTCCTGAGCTCCCCATAGTTCATTGCTGTATCCATTGCTAATAATGATTACTCACAGATTCTTGTGGTGATAACACTTCTATATGACCATATGTAGTCATAGAAGAAAATAATGCATTTGTGCAGGAATGTACATTACCCCAAGTAGAAGCTTCTCCCCAGGATTTGCACAAACAAAGCTCTGCCTGGATAAACATGAACAACAGACAACCAGTGAGCAAGAATTCCTTTAAATGGAAAGTCTTTGCTTGGAGCTTGACCCAGACTCCTAGAAGACAACAAGAGTCATCCCCTGGGTTGCAATGAGCTTTGTGTCATGCCCTTTCTTCATAGCAGTATTTGCAAATCATCTTTTGCAGTATTCACCCAGCTGAAATCATACTGCAAGCATATTCATATGGTATATTCACATAAATATGTGCTGTGATTCATAAACAAATTACATTTGCATCTGTCAGCTATGGCTGGGGAAATGACAATAAAGAAAATAACAAAACAGAGAAAAGGGAGAAAAAAGTAACTATTGCGTGATGTGAAAGGAAAAAAACTCAACTGCATTTCTTTATCATCCCAGGTATTAGGTAGCAAAGGTTTGAGAGGCTCCCTTAGGCCATTCAAGAGAGTTCTATGCAAAATAAACTCTTAATTGTAGACTAAAAATGCCGTTGTTTATTTCAGATCATGTCAGGAAAATGTTTCTACAGCAGCCGTTGTGTTTCCAGTCTCATCTTGGCTTTTCCAGAATGTCCTTTTTAAGCATCTGAGCCTCAGCTTGATAAGCCCATATGAATGACAATAAGATCCAGCCCCGAATTTAAGGCTCTCAGGTGACAGTGGTTTCATTGCAGTAAAAAATTGCTCATGAAGAAAAAGAAAAGTTTTCTTTGGTGCATGTATGCACATGTGTGCGCACACTCTGGAAAGGCTAATCTTAGCTTGAAGACAATAATTTTTACTTCTGCTGCCTTAGGAGAGTGTCAGTATTTGGTTTTATTAATTCTCTTTGTAACACTTTCTTCTTAGTTGAGAAAATTACCTCTCAGATGATTCAGCCACTACTGGTTTATGAAAAAATGGCCGTAGATTTTGTTAAAGAAACACCTACTAAATCAATCATCCTTCTAAGTACACCTGGGCTTGTAGGAAACTGAACGAGATCCTTGTCATCCACCTACTCAGGAGGAGTATGTCAATGCAATCCACTGGGCTAGCTTATGTGCATCGTTGAAATGTTGTTTCTTTTCAAGCCGTGAGCCAGGCTTTGAAATGTATTACATATTTTTTCTTGTTCTTGTTGGAATCCTGTCCCCTCTGTACAGACTATCTATAAAAGCTGAAATAAGCATTTTCAAAGGAGGCTAATTATTTTGGATGCCCAATTAAAGACAAATTAAATGGACCTGATTCTCAGAAGGTGTTGAAACATGGGAAATCATATTGAGACATCTTGGTTTAGATTTCCAAAACCAATCTTCATTTCTGAAAATTATATCCCAGATTTCTATAAGCCCTTGGCCGTAAGGACAGAAGAAACCTTCACCATAGTACAGATTCTCACAACACAGAATCTGTGTGAAACCTCATGGTGCCTGTCTTTGGTTTAAGAAATAAATGAGTTAATCATAAAAGCACATATCTAGGGAGTTTCAAACTATAGAATCATGCAGTCTTTGTACAGCTGGGCACTCATAATCAGTTACGGCACAAAAAGCAGAAAGCTCCTTATTGCTTTCCATATATATTTTTATTTCTCTCCAAATATCAATGCTATATTGACTGTTAATCTGAAAAACCTCATTTAATGTCAGCTTGCTCACAGTTATGAAAATTCAGGTAATGTATTCCTGCTACTAATTGTATTTGAGAAAGTGTTATTAATTTCATATATCAAGTTCGTAGTGGCCATCTGTTCCCTCCGAACTGCTGCGTCTCCCTCCATCTGCCCTGTTTTTCTTCTGCTAATCGGGTGGCAAGGGCTCAGATGATTGGGAAGTTTCACTCTGACTTTTGATTTGTCACTCATCATCAAGCCAGCTGTGCATTTTTAAACAGACTCCTGCAACGGGTGGTGCTGAATTTAAATCTTACTGTCTGATACTTTTTTAAAATAAAACCTTTTTTTTTCTTAACAAAAAAAATGAAAAAGAAGACAGATTGTATTTTCTACAGTGTAAAATGTGCATTGCTGCCACTAATTTGGCTGCATCTGCACTCTCATGAATATAGATGAAGGTACATGTCCAGGATATTATTAGGGACTGTAGAGAAAGGGGAAGAATTTCAAGTGTGGCAACACACCTCAAGTTTCTAGAGCTCAGAGTAATGATCAAGATCATGCGATGTTTCTTGCTTTAGCTGAAGCTAGACTGAAGCTATGATGTTAGTGCAGACCTTTAAGAACAGGTATGAATAGTAGTAAATGTTCACGTGTCCAAGTGGGGAAAATTATTAAAGAAAAGTAGAACAGCCTGTAACAGCTTTTATTTCCTTTCTTCCCCCTGAAATCAGTCACAGCAAGGGTTACTGGTGATTACTGAAAAACTTTAGGATCTATGTTTCTTATTGCTATGAAATTCACATTTATCTCTCATAAGAATGTGGGAATTCTCAGACGGGAGCAGGCTTCAAGCACTCCATCTCAGGGGGTAGACTGTAGCGAGTGCTGGGAACAGGGAGAGTTGAAGAACATCAGAGCAGTCAAACAAGACTCAGTTTGCACTCAGGAATGTCCCTTTATAATTTCTGGTAGTAAAAGGATGATCAAAATTCTCAAACATAGAGTTTATCTTCTTTCCAAAATCCGTATTGTTCTTAACTATAATGACTCTAGATATTCCTGTTATCCATGCAAATGCTCAATTCCTTTTGAGTGTTGTTGAAATGATTCAAACCTCAAGTGAAAAATTAAATATTTATGCCTGGTACAGAGGGGATATTACAAGAAACAATTGGATGAAATTAAAGCAGACGAACCTCAAGCTGTACAAGAAGAGGAAATTCCCAGACAATGAGATGTATTAAACAATGGAATAAAATTGAAAGAGATATTATGAAAGCCTCACCACTTCGCCCATTTGACACAAGGGCTGACAAAACAGCTGAAAACAAGCGTCAATGGAAATGAAGTGAACTGGATAGTTTATCAGGCTCCTTCTATGTCGATTTTCTATTGTTCTGCAATCTGATTTATGAAATCCAGGCTGCACAAGGACATTTGCAAGTAGGAATACATCATAGTACCTAAAGCATATGATACTGTTTTACAGCTTGGAGGTGAAGTTTGATGGTTTCTCTTTGCAGGGGTTCATGAGAACATTTCCTCTGCTTTGTGTTTATGAGAGGTCTGAAATAAAGCTCACATGTGGGATCCTGTTTGTGTTAGGCAGAGACAAAAAAAAGAGACTTGCCAAATCTACCACCTACTCTTTGCAGTGTATTCTCCACACAGACACGTGCTTATCTTGGAGTTTTAGGTCAGTTCCCTACAGGAATAGGAATTACTTCTGTACAGAAAAGTATTTTTGTTAAAGCCAGTTCTGCATAAAAGTACATGCAAGTTTTATATATATCTATTGCAATATTATAAACATTTCACTTTTGTTTGATTTTCCTATTTGAACAGTCCCAGATCTCTGATAAAATTTAATCAAAATTTCCGTGTTTCACCTGAGTCTTAGCTGCTGCCAAGAAATAGCACAAATATTACCTTATACTGTTGTGAAAATGCAAATACAGAATGGCGCAGGAGTAGGAGGAGGACTGCCACAATGTCCTCTGTCTGACAATATCACTAGGATATTTTCCACCTTGCAAACATTTGTTCAGCTTATCTTACAGCAAATATAGAGTTTGTACATCATTATAATGAATTGTATTCACAGGTCACAGCATTTATATGTGCAGGTGACCAGCTAAACTTGTGGTTGGTTATTTCCAGGTAGACTTGGGTTGCCCAGAGAAGTTGCGAATGCTCCATCGCTGGCGGTGTTCAAGGCTGGGTTGGACATAGCCTTGGATGGCATGGTTTAGTGGGAGGTGTCCCTGCCCATGGCAGGGGGGTTGGAACTAGGTGATCTTAATGTCCTTTCCAACCCTAACTATTCTATGATTCTATGATCAACTTGTGGGTCTATCTGTGATAACTCTGTGCTGCTTTTGGGGAACTTTTGCAAAGATACGTACCCAAATACTAGATTGGCTGCGTGAGGTGACTCACTAATTACTTGGAAAATGAACCTAGTTACAGTCCAAGCCTTGCAAGTTAGCGAAATCTCCTTTTGAATTTCAACTCTTGCAAAAAGGGTTCTGTAAGCTAAAACTGGATCTTTATTCTCTTTTATCAGTAGGCATTGTTATGTTACTAGGGGCCATAAAAAGATGTTATTTGGAAAAAAATTCAGAGGTCAAAGCAGAGTAAGAAGCTATCCAGTTTTAGCTAAGAATTATAATGCTGATCCTATAATTACCTTCTATTTGTCTGTTAATCAAACTATGCAACTTTTTAATGCATCCCATGAACTCAAGCATTTTAATGTTGATACAAAATTATGAACAAAAGCCATATCAAATTATTGCTTACTTATTCATCTACAATATGAGGTCTGACTTGCTCTTGGTCTTAAATTTTTCAGTTGTGTCTTTTGCAAGGACTTATGTGTATTTATTTCTGCTGAAGTGAAGGGGACTCCATAACTGCCATTATTGTCAGTGGTGACAAAATATTTACCAGGCATCATTACTTTGACTGCAGTCCACATGTGTAGCCTCATTCTTCTGTTTATCAGGCAAACAGCCTGAGACAATTAGTGCCTTAGCAAGTAAAATAAAAGCTGGGGTAAGATCAATATCTTTTGTAAAAGCTCACAGCTCATCATACTTCATTGCAGCTATACCTAGTTGTGCAAGAGGAGAACTCCACCTGTCTTTCCAAAAATCCAGTTAGAAGTCACAGATACAGTAATTAAAAAATATATTTACACAAAAAGTGAGATGCAAAATTAGGTAAAAGCAGCAGATGAAAAATCTTGGGTAAGAATGCTTGTAATAAAATTAGCCATAATAGAGCGCACTCAATCAATTAAATCTTGCAGAAATTTACAAAACAAGGAAGATGCACAGTGGAGAGACTCACGTGTAAACCTACTGCAGAAAAGAGTTTTTCCTTTTACACTTGACAAAATCTACAGTGGACGGATTGCAATACTGATAGAGACATGTCTGAAGGTGATTTGGATTTAGATGGTGAACAAGAAAAGAACATCTCTAGCTCATCTGTGACTTTTCATTGCTCTTATCAGAGATTTTTTATTGCTGTATCTCTGACAAAGATGATCAGTTGGGGACGGGACCAGACAAAAGTAAGCCATGCCCTAAATCTTTAATAGTCACATGGCTTAGAGTAAGAACTTTAACGGGATGTGTCTATATTCATTGAAGTCAATGAGTATTGGATGTCCAAACATTTTTAAATATCCAGTTTCAAAGGCCTAGTCTAGAGGTCATCTGTTCGTAAAGAATATGTTTGCCACAGGAATAAGCTGATGCAACTACTAAGCTGTCTTGATTAATTCAATTCCATGCTTCCCAAAGGAGCAGAACATTACTTTTCTTTCCAGGCTGAGGACAACTGATGAGTTTGGCACCGTCAGTACTGCAGCATACAATTTGTAAAATTCCTACACAGAAATCTAGATTCCCAATGACTCTTTCATCGCTTTCTTACCAACTATCATCCAGCTGCCTCCCCTACCATAGAGTGCTATATAAAACCACTGTAGGAGTCTGAGCCTAAAAGACAACCTGCTTGAAGCAAGAGACCTTTATAACTAATGACTGATTAGACCTGTCAGTGGGCAGAATGTTCACACTCCTGAACATTCAAGTTCATTCAAGACTCATTGAAGTCCACCTGTGGGAAAGAGAATGCACAACTGCTACAGAGCAAATACAGATGTGTACAAAGGCTTCATATAACCTTCTTTATCCCTATTTTACAAGAAAATTATTCATGAAGAAGAGTTCTCCATTTTCCAGACAAGAAAAGTCAAGTACAACATATGAAAGGTTAAATTGCAGACCAAAGTAGTTGTACAGGTTTTGCAACATCAAAAATTGGAATAGAAGTTGGGCTTTGGCTGTGTACATACCAGCACAGCAATAATTTCTTTTTCCAAGTCCAGTCCTATGCTTTTCCAAATCAATTGTTGAGCTATCACATCAGATCATTGATGATTCATAATAAAACATATCTTTCTTCTCTAATCTCTTTCTTATCCTTGTGACCAATGGATAAAATGTCATGCTGTGCTTTAGGAATTTCTATGTGCATGTGACAATAAAAGCAGACTTAAGAAAAAAGTAACGTCCTGGAGCTAAAACACCACTATCCCCTCTCTGCGTGGGTAATGGAACAGATTCACCTTCACCGTAACATTGGACTGAATTGCATGTTATAGTCCTTGACATGCTTTGACATGACTAATGTGACCCAGCTGGTCCCAGTGGTAGAAAAATATGAACATAGAATGTGTGGTTTATGAGATACACATATGTGTTGACAATAAAAAATACCCATGCTTGTGTTTGTGTGATTTAACCAAAAATAAAAATAAGAAAAAAGAAATCTATGAGTTTACAAGGCTCTGCAAATATGCAAGCTGCCATATTTTAGTATTTGTATGTATTGAAAGGTGGTGGGTGAGTGCGTGTTTGTAGTCATTGGGTTTCCAAGTGTACGTGTGTAAACTGTTCCCTCTGTTGCTTAAAAGATGACCATCTAGCCAGGTTTTTTCACTGCAGTGTTTAACCAGGAACCATATGATACTATGTTTTATTTAAAATTGGGCTTGTACCACTGAAGCTGGAAACTTGTATCTTTAGAACAATTTCGCATTGCACAGTGCCACCATATGTTGCCTACTTTAGTGTTTTTAAAGAGAATGCCTACTGCCTAAAGGTAGCATGTCTCAAATTTACAAATCACATATTGCTTGAGGGCAGAAGTGAAACCATTGATTTAAGAGAATGCAATATGCTTAGTTTAAGGGTGTTAATTCAACTCTATCATCCTCCAGTGTTCCTTACATTGAAATACATTTTAGCACGGGGCAGGGGAAATAAAAAGATTGGAACTACAGGTTCTGTAATTATGTTTCATCTTAAAAGGAGAGAACAAACTGATTAGCTAGACAGACACATCTAGCATAAGTGCTCTCGGAACCTCTCGAAATAAACACTGAATTATGAAGCTGGCCTTTTACATTTCTCATCATTAGTGTAAAAAAATAAAAGTAGCCACTAGTACCTTGCAGCTAATTTAGCAGACGGACTTATTCTAACATTTGCTCTGAATTACCTCCTGCACATTTTAAAGGGAAAGATTGCAATTTATTTATATATTTTAATAGTTAACTTTCTTCAAAAAATTGGATTGCTCGCAGTAATTTAATGTATTTCTATTCAATGTTTGCCTTCAGATAGCTTCTGCAAATTTAGAGATAGAAAAGTCCTAATCCCTCTGGATGAAAGATCTTTACCCACTGCTTTATAAATCCTAGATTAAAATATTTAAAGTGATGAAACTTCCAATATTTTCCTTGAAAAAATATTTCATACCTAATAGCTCTCCCTGGCTTCAAAGCCTAAAGGTGATGAGCAGCTTTTACGATATTGACTTTATTATCTTATTTGTTATATTTCTATTAATGTACCTGATGAGGAAGACAAAAACAAACTGAAATGGAGTCCCATTGTAGTTCAGTGACCCTTAACAAAGATGAGCCTCTGCCTCAGAGAGCTCCCCGTGTAGCCGTTGGGCATAAATGCACAGGTGGACAAAAAATGTAAGCAAATAGCACAGGGTGCTGATGTAACTACGTAGCTGTGCTCAAGGTCTCAGAGACAACAGGAGGCTCTTGCTTCCATACTGCCTGTAAGCACAGAAATTGGGTGAAAATCAGCCTTCTCCACACTTTGCAGCATCACCTGTACAGATCCAGGTCAGCGATCCTGTCCAGCGCAGCATGAGCCAATGTGTTAGCGGCAGGGAATATCGGCAAGTCTGTACTATTATAGAATTCAGCCCCAGACAACTGTGGAAAGAGGGTACAGCCTAAGAGAGAGTAAGGTAATGACTTTCTACATTCTAGGGGGGATAAAGCTCAGATGCACCTGATAAAAAAGAAAAGAGCTGAGGTGTCAATGCTTCTGCTACTGCAGACTGATGAAACTGAGGGTGCTCCACAAGAACTCAAAAAAAAAGGTTCAGTGTTAGCAGGTTGTCTTTGTATCCATCCTATTGCCTCACTGTTACACTGAATGCTGGAAAATAGGTCAAAAATTAATGCTGAACCGGAGCCTGAATAGGTCATGCAATTATGCATCCTAGTTTCTGCAGTGTTTCATTGTGCATAACTTAGAGATTGGAATGGGAAGTTTCTGAAATAGCCTTTACTCTTTGCATAAATCCTGTCTGTGTTTCATGCATGTCTTGCTTTCTTATAAATTTGATTAAAAAAGGCATTTTTAAGTGCTTTGGTGACAGGTTCCACATACCATTTACTTTTTGGAGCATGTATTTTATACTGGCTGCTGAGGCTTACATCAGAAGGTTGGGTAATTCTTCATTGGAAATGGCTGTGGCATGGTGCTGAACAGAGTCTCCAGTTTCATAAGCAAGCACTCAAGCTATACAGCTTACAAGTCATCCCCATTAGAGAAGACCAGCACCGGCGTCTTTACAATGCTTCCACCTCACTAAATAGTCTTCAAAAATAACCACCATGGCTCATTTACTTAATATTAATATCCATGTTAAACTAATACCTTTCTTTCTTAAAAAGAAATGGGCAGTTTATGCAACGCTTTCTTGTCAGGTAATAGCAATCTAGATTTATTTTAAGAGCCTTTTCTTGTCAGCACAAACAGCAGCCCCCTGCCATGGCTGGAGATTAGGTGCCCCCCGAGGCCGAGATGAGCCAGGCTGCCCCTTTGTGTGGGGTGTCCCTTTGTGTGTGGGGTGCCTCTTTGTGCACTGTTCTGTGGGGAGGAGATTAAGCTGTTCCCTGCCAGCCAGTGCTGGGTGTGGGTTTGGCCATTTTGGCTGGCAGATGGTGTCAAGCCAACAGGTGCACCCCGATGGCAGCACTGAGCCCCACGCATCTGCTTGTCGGGCAGGCTGGAGGCTGCACCCCGGCCCTAGCCAGCTGCAGCGTGTGCTCTCACCAGGCATAGCGGCAGACAAGGTGGTGAGAGATGGGGCCTGGAGACCTTCAACTATTAACCTTTGTACATTATGTTCTGAAAGGGGACGGTATGGAAAGAATGCTTTGATCTGAGTATTACAGGGTGAAAAATGAACGGAGACCAAGAGGTAATTGATTAGCGGGTATAGGAAGTGGTGGGCAGTTTCAATTTAGGTTTTGCAGTGAGTGATGGGGTCTCTCAGCCACTAAAAGCCACCCAGGTTTTAACCAGCTCCTCTTTTGCATCCCTTGTTTTGTAGGACATCAGTGGATAGAGGCTGACTTCGGAGTAATTTTTGTTTCTGCTCAGAAACAAAAGTAGAGCACTCTCTGAGGATCTTCATACACAGTTCTCCCTCTCTCCCCACCAAAATCCCATCCTGTTTTATGCTAAGAATGCAGTCTCTGCACTCAGGACAACATCATATGTTAACCTGTTACCACAGTTATAAGCACAGCAGGAAAGAGAGGAGTCAAAATGTCAACTAATACTCCAGTTCTAAATGTGTTTGTCTTAGCTGACTTTGTTCTGTACTACCTTCTCACTTTATACATCTCCCTATTTAATCCCTTTCCTTCCCATCCTGATCCAATCCTCCCATACTCTCCTGCCTCACATTTGTTTCAGTCCAGCCCTAACCCAGCTGAGCTATCACCTTGCACAAACAAGCAGCTCTCCAGCTGATCTTCTTGGCTCATAGTTAGACTTTTAGTTATTCTCTCACTTTAATTCTTATTCCTCCCTGCTTCCCCCTTTGCTCTCCTTTAGGTCTGACTTAAGGTCTACTCTTCCCCCAAGGCCCTTCTGCTGACATTCAGAGTCCATTGCAAGTTCTTCACAAACCTGGCAGTTTCTGCTAGACTAACAGCTGTCTCCATCTCTTGTAGCTCTGGGGCTTCCTAAGGTCAGAAGTACATCATGAAGCAATGAATTTCATGACTCTCATGTGGAAAAAAAATTGGCCCAGATGAAGTCAGAAGAAGCCTTCTGGTCCAGAGGATACAAGACAACCCACTGGGGTCTCACAAAAGGACCTGTGAAAATGTGTCTAAAGATAGGAAAGCCCACTGGATGTGCATGAGGTGGGGTAGAGTGGTGGGTTATTGCTCTACACCTTTTGAGTTTTCAGGCAGTCTTAATGGCTGGGCTAAGTTACGAACACTTCTTTATTTTGGACAGCCTCAGTTCACCCCAGGGCTGGAGAAAGGAGACACAGATGCAGTGAGAAGTGTTCCCATCACAGGGAAAGCTGAACTACATGTCTGGAAAGATGAGTGGCGGCATTCAGGCTTGTCTGGGTGCCTATTTGGGGAGCTGAAGAACAGCTCTAGTTGCAGTTACATGAGTCCGGAGTGTCTGTTAGATGGCTCACTTGGAAGACAACATAACTGATATTAAGCAGACTGCTGTCTATACCAGAATTACCAGGAAAGGGTGGAATAGCCTTCCAAAGAGGAAATTCTTTGGTGAGAGCAGAAGTTGAAAGCTACAGTCATGGAGAAATAACTTCATTAACTGAAACCAACCTGAAGGATTTGGAAACAACTGGTTACTGGACCTATAATCTAGTAATTCATAAATTCATGGGCCTTTATTCTTTCAACTCCACTATCCTATTTTCATCTTCCTAAGCTATTGTTGGTTGCTCTGCACTTTGAGATATCAAAACCCCCCACTTTATTTCTAAAGAGGAAACCCTGTCTGCAAATATGTTTTATTCAAATGTCTTTACTCCTAAGTTTAAATGATCAGAAGTTTATATTAGTGGAAAAAAATAGCCAGTATAAAATTTTTAAAGACATTCTTACTGCAAACACAGCTAAATTCATGTACAGATATTTTCAACAAAACTACTAATGTTTAATTTTTGTGATTTTGTCCAGCAGGTACCAAATGCTGCAGCCATCACAAATACCTGTGTAATATTGACCTCATGTTTCTGAGGATTTCACAAGCCCTAAGGACAAACCCTGGGTATACGGACTCTGGTCCCCTTTGGAAAGCTGGAAGAATTTAATACAGGTGTGCAATCTGTCTACATTCTTTTAAACCACTACACAGCATGCTTAAAGAGTGACGATGTCACAGTAGAGTGTTTTAAAAAGCAGTTAAGGTAGGTACAGAGGAGAGATCATTCCGCATCAAACTCATCAAGTTACAAAATCATGTCTGCAAATCCTCAACATGTTTGTCTATGACATTTTAGTTTCCAAGTCTTCTAAATTCTCTCACATCCTTGTATGTAAGCTCTAAGAAGAGTTAGGCTTACTATATGAAATAAAATGTTTTCAGGCCGTAGCAAGATTTTCTCTCCAGTTTAAAACCTATACTGTCTTTTCTGCTCCTATTCCAAGCCCCAGGAGGCTTCTGGAAAGCTGACAATCCTGTTTTCTTTTGCTGGGTGAGGAATCAGCTCAGAAGGGGTTAAGAGGCTGAAGACCAGCTGGGCTTTGTTAATCTGCAGGGACCAGCTGCTGTGTATAAAAAGGAAGACAAGAAACAGCGTGGCTAGTGCTGAGGGAAAGCTGAGGGTATTGAATTGCTTGTGCTCTGGAAAGGGGGAGTGAACACTTGCATGTCAGCCTTTTGGTTTGCTGGAAAAAGAAGAAGAGCTCTATAGGTATTTTGGTTTTGTTGAGAAGCTGCTATTACTTGTGGTGATTGACAGCCCACCCAGGATACTAGCATTTAGCTCTCAGGCATTCCTAAAAAGATGTCCCTGTGGGGTAAAAGCTGGTAACTGAGCAAACCAGGTGTAATAAGCTATGAACTAGCTTTGATTTAATTTAAATGCTTTTGAAAATGAAAAAAGAGCACTTGAGGATTTTAGTGCCTTTTAGATTCCTAGTGTAAGAGGCAGTGACTTGGCTGTCCCAGAAAGCTGTTAGACAAACACAACTTGTATTTCTTGAAAGTGACAAAGACCTTTCTCTGCCTCAGTTTGCATTGGTGTAATGATTGTACTTGCATGACTGCTGCTCCTTATAAGACTTGCCTGTGGCAAATATGCTGTAGGAGGAAAAACCCTCAATTATTTTTTATTAATTTTTTTCTTTAAATATTAACTTTGAGAGACTTTATCTGGCTGTAGTTGCTTTGAATGAAAACCTCTATAAGCAGTAGTTGAATTGCATAATACCCTGTACAGAGCTATTAAAATTTATTTAGTGATTCCATTAGAAATCTGCTGTTGAGCAAGGCAGAGCATATGGAGAGAAGTTGGTGAAAACCTGATTAAACATTTATATGGAGCATATTTTGATTTAACTTGCATAAATAATTCATTATTTTTGTTTTCTTGTTTTCTTTCTTTCAAAACCACCCTTTCTACACCTGCTGCGCTAAAAATAATGCTACTGTATCTGCACTGAAGAAGTAGTGGGAGTGAGTGGGTATATTGTGCCTACCCATCTGCAGTGGAGGATACCCTCTCACAGGTTTGATAGAGCTATATCCTTTTGAGAAACAAAACACTTTTTTCCTATAAAATCTGCACCAGTTTTCTTTTGTCCTTACAAATAGTATAGTAGTGCTGTTCCAAGGACAGTAATTATTATGCACAAGTTAAGTTGTTCTAGCAGTCCAGATCAATAGGAGAATTTCCACAAAGCTACTGGGAATTACAGCTCACATATCAGATGACTGATCTATTTTCTAAACTGAGTAACAGTTTTAAAGGGAGATTTGTTTCTGAACTTTGCCAAAGTCTGGGTTTGATATTCTAGTTCAGCCTCAGTTTTTGTACTCTGTTGGGATTCAAAGTCTGATTTGCAATAACACTAAAGGTCTTTTATGGCTTCTTGGTATTAATAATGTGATATTAAGAGGATCTAGATCCTACTTTAAGGCCCCCTCTTGCCACAAAATATATGAGGGAATTCAAGTTTCTTCTTTAAGAGCTGATCTGAGTGAGCATTCAGGTGCCCCAAAGCATGGATTTTTCTCTGAAACTCCTGAGAGCAAGGTATTTCACAAAAACTGCTTCTCTTTTCCCTCCCACTGAGTTTCAGAGTTCAAACACTGGCAATTTCCAGTACCATCTCTTCTTCTCTCCTTGTTACAAGCAGGGTTTCATTACCTGCTGAACAACCAGTATCCGCTTTCCAGCATCAACATTGTCCAGAGATCCTTTCTCTGACTGCCGTCACTCATTACAGCAACACGCTGCTCTTTCATGACAGCCCAACAGATCTCAGAAACGTGGGGCTCTGGATCATTACCAGGGAACAGAGTCACTTTGGGGTCATCATCAGAGAAAAGTGTCACTTTTCGTCTTTTTTTTTTTTTTCTTTTTTTTTCTTTACAAATAGCATTTCCTCTCTGACTCTGCATGGCAGCGGTTGTCTTCTGAATCCCATCTAACTTCTGCAATCTAGCAGCTTCAACTGATGTGGTTCAGCAGGGAATTAAATTATGAGATTTTGTTGGAAAGAAGCTGCTGAAGTCTTTTGAAATGAAAATATCTCCTGGATGGATCATGCTATGTCAAGTCCTAAAGGGCCTTATGAAACTGTTCAGATGAAAGCTTCTGATAGTGTGTGTTTGCCAATATATTAATCATAATTCAGTGAAGCAAAAATCAACCCAAACTATGAGAGGCTCTGCAGAGTAATTCCTCTAATATTTTAGCCAGTCTATGGACTGATGGTTTTTGGCTTATACAAAAGCAGACTTTCTGTTAGACTGCAAAAGTGATCTCTAATGAAAAATAGCACTCTTGGCCTGTGGCTTTGGCAGTTATATCTCATTTCTGTACACTTTTCAGTATAGTGAGAAGAGCTTAGTGTTGCAAACCTGTACTTGAGCAGTCCTTGTAGCGCACTGTGTGCAGGGAGAGCACACAGGTAGTGCTCAACCAGGTTTGCACGCACCGAGTGCTGTTGGTGCCATAGAAGCAGCGAGCATGTGGGGGAAGCTATGTTGGTTTGTGAATTTCATTAAAAATCTGAGATGTCTATGCACGCAGCCTTATTCACAGTTTTTTCTGTATTGTGATTTTAGGATATAACAAGGTGTTAACAAGAAAAACATGTTTTCATTAAAGCTGTATACAAAATGTATCTTTGCCCTGAGCCCTTCTGTGTGTTTATTTTTCTGAAACAGTCTGTTACTTAAAGAAACAAACAAAAACTGAAGCAGGGGAAGAAACTTTTTCCTTTCTGTG
Source organism: Amazona ochrocephala (assembly GCA_039720435.1). Lineage (NCBI taxonomy): Eukaryota > Metazoa > Chordata > Aves > Psittaciformes > Psittacidae > Amazona > Amazona ochrocephala. The sequence continues at coordinate 26,095,256 of CM077876.1, forward strand.
TGAAGGTCCATTTCCACCCCTCCTTTGATTTCCAGCCACTGAGGGTCATGAGCTGCCAGGTGGACTGGGATGGCCCAGGTGAGTACCACACCTCACCTGTTGAGCTAATTTAGTTAAGCTGTTGTAAGTATCTGCTCTGCTTTCTTTCTCAAAGTGAAAACACCATAAAAATAATGGCTGCCATAAAGACTCCATTAAACACTTTCTAAAAGGTTACAATTTGCAGCTGTGAGGTCGCTGCCCCCTGATTAGACTGCAGCAGTGAAGCAAGATGCCTTTTCCCCAAGCACCCTCTGCAGAGACTAGGAAAGCATTGCCTTTGCCTTGCCCACTGTACTGGGGCCATTGGGACTTCAGGGTATCAAGTGCTGTCTGAGGATCAGGGAGTGGATAAGACCTGGGTTGCAGGGGGGAACCTATTGCCAGGCTTCATTCCCTTGTTGTGTGCAGTAGGGGCTGGTTATCCATGCATCCCATCAGTGGCTGCCCATGGGCGGGGGGTAGATACAGAGAAGGGAAGCTCACTGAGGAGGGTGGGTAGTAAAGCACAAGGGGACAGCAGAAGATGAGGAGACAACATACAAAACTACCAAAACCGTAATACCAGTGAATGACCAAGACAAGGAGTGTTCTGCTGATGTGTGATGAGGAGAAAAGGGAATGAAAATTGAAAGCTTCAGTAATTTTAATAATTTATTGAAACATCAGGGGGGTCCAGGTAAGCACAGACCTAGATAAGGAAAGCATTAACTGGACCAAGCTGGAGTTCATTAAGAATCATCTAAACACCTGTCAATGGAGAATGGGGTTTTTCTTTCTGCTGAACACACAACCTGTGATGGGTAAGCCATTAACCTTCCTTCCTGCTGAGTCTTCCTTTGCTGCCTCCCTCCTCATCTGTGCAGGTGAAACTGCAACAGAAACGGGCTCCTGATCCAACTCATTTGGGGCTTGAAATGGGAGCTGTGGGCTTGTGAGAAAAGAATAAGTTTGGACCTAAGGGTGTGATCCTTGTTGCTGTTCCTATTTGTATGTCTGTACCTACAACTGTACACAAATTCACTTTTATGATGTGACAGCAGATAAGACAGCCTGTTTTGTCCCATGATCCCAAAGCATTGAGAGTCCTTTTGGCATATATGCTGTGCTCAGTCTGCTACAGGAAGGATTTTCCCTTTTTTTCAGTATTTTTTAGAAGTAGGTAGAACTTAGGCAGAGCTTCCCATTCTGTCCTCAGCCTTAAGAGTCCTTTTTGCTGTTGTGTAAGCAAGCATGGGGAGGCGGTGGTGGTTTTGCACTATGGTATTTCTCAGACTTTAGAAGCAGGCAGCTAAAATCATGCTAGGTTTTAAAAAAGAAACAAACTTCAAATCATTCTCAATTAAAGCATGAGGACTGACTAGTGAAAACAAACAGGCTCTCTGAGACAGATCATCACCTAGGTGTGTTTTCATGTCAGACCCGATGGAGCTACAGCCTCACTGGGGAGCCTATCTGTCATTTGGATAGCATGGGTGGAGCTGTGTGCTTTTCAAATTTAATGGGCCTGTGTCCTGGGTTCACATTCCACCAAGTCCAATTTATAGGGAGAAAGAAAAGAGCAGACAGTTATGTGCTGGATCAGTTGGGTGAGGACCACAGGTATTAGTCCTCTATGCTAACAGGACCATGGGTTTGTTTGGTCACTACCCCTCCAACTTCTAGCTGTCATGCTTTTTACTTCCAAACTATAGACCTATAGCTTGAGAGAAGCAATGAACAGCCTTTGGGGGCAAAACGGTCTTTGTGGAACTAGCTGGAGTCGGGGGAGCTGCACATTCCATCTCAGCCAAGAAATTAATCCGAAATTAATCCTGGCAGGAGTTTTAAACTTAATTTGGAAATACATTTAGTGTTCACATTTTTGCCTACAATACCGGTTCGGGAAGAGAAAGAAAAGGAAGAGCTGTTGCCAAATATCTCTTGTAACTGGGCACATGAAAAGTAATTTTAACGACGCTTAGTTTAGCTGGCAACTGTCTTTGTCATCTGCTGGAAGGTGCTTAATGAATACAAGGAAAAGAGTACCTGCTGCATGCAAAGAGGCAGAGAACCAAAGTGTACGTTACTGGTCCCATCTGAAACGTGTGGGTTGAAACTGCACAAAATTTAAACCATTCAGTGTGCATGATATACCTTGCACTTGAGGAGACACTGTGCTACATTGCTATATTTGCCTATTTTTTCAGATCCATTAGCACTGCACTTTCTTGGAATGTTTTATTCAAGAATTGAGGGAATACTTTGCTTTGTATTTATTACTTAACCTTGATATTCAGAACCCTTATTGCTTAGCCTTAGGAAACCAGATTGGTTATACCTTCTACAAGTAGGTAGCTGCAGTATGGGAGGCACAGAGCTGTCGTCAGTCTGTCTGTCTGCATAAGGCTCTAGCACTATTAAGGCTCTCAGATCTTTCCCCTCACTCCAGCTTGGTGTGGGAGTAATGGAAGTGTATGGTAATGCTACTTCTCCCTGCACCAGAAAAAGCAGAACAACTGAGTTTTCCTCAGGACAACTGAACCAGTGGTTTGGCTGTTGTTTATTTGTGCCCCAATTGGGTACGTATAAACAAGTCTTTACAGAGAAATTATTGGTGCTGTTCGAGATCAGACATTGCTTTACTATTATTTACAAGACTGCAGATGTCTTTTTGCACCTGACAATAATCAGTGCAATAACAAAGAGAAGGGTCCACTCTCGCCTACAACTGTGAGAACTCTACTATGATGTCAGAAGAAGCTGGTTTAGACTGACAGGAGCAGATTTTCTGCCTGAATGTGCTTATTTTGTGCCCAATGGGTCTGCTCAATTTTGTACTGTATAAATTATAACAGGCAGAGAGTGGGAGAGCCAATGCAAAGCACGATGAACCCCAGCACTGTCAGCTGATGCTGGCTCTGGGAACCACTGGCAGTCAGTATGTGGTGGAGCAGCAGGGAGCCTGTTCCCAGCTGTGCCTACAGGGCATCCCACAGATGAGCACCTATTTGAGTGGGATGGAAAAGGCAGTATGACCTATGGCCCTTAAAACATCAGATCAAAGTACTTATGTAAAGCTTTACTGCAAATGAGAGTCTTTGTTACCTTCTGCACTATGTTTGTTATTTGAGGAGAAAATTCTACCTGAGAGTACAGTTCCCCTTGCCTAATATCAACCTAGTAACATGAGAGTATTAGTAATGTAGGCACCTAATCTAGCTCCTATTTATGCTGTTCCCTGCGTCAAGACACATAGACACCTGCAGCAGTAATTAATTCCTTAAAATGCGTAAGACCTCTGAAGTTGTCTGAAAGACAGCCCACTCAGTAGACTGCAGTGGATGGACTGTACCTTTAGAGAGTTGAGCTGAATCCTGCTTTTAGAGCATATCTCTATACAGAATGTGTCCAGTGCAGTTAATAATCTCTTCTCCTGGCTTGTTTCTTTATCACTGGCTTTTTCTCAGAATATTTTGAGAGCAAAATTGCTTATGAAAAAAGCATGGCAAATGTTGATTATAAGACTATAAGGGTTGGGCAGAAAGTATCCTAGCAGCACTGCCCATGTGAGGTACATCCAGTAACTCACAGACTGATCCAAGTATCACTTCTGAGCTTGGCCCATTGTCCTGGTTTTGGCTGGGAAACCATGACACCCATCAGCATCTATTAGTGATGTGCCAAACAGTGCTGGCTGCTTTGAGCTGGCTGGGAAGGAACAGTTCACTCATTCTCCATGAGGTTTTTTTTTATTTTAATGCCCGAAAGTGAGCATCTTTGTATATCCTGTCATAAAATATACCTTGCTTGCATGAAATGCCTGCAGTTTGTATTTAAAAGTCTGACTATTTCAAACCGACCTGTTTTTTTAACTGGTGCAATTTTTCCATAGATTTTTATGACACTGCTTTGTAGAATTCAAAATAAAACATAAATCCTTCTTGTGGTTTTGTTTTTTTTTTTTCCATTGTTTGGCAATCCTTTGCCCCTATATCCTTTCATTAGGCAGAGAGCTAATGACAACATTCAATACATGTCTAAAAATAAAACATTTTATTGTTGTCTTCTGCAAGTATAATCAACATTTCTTCATAATCAACTAAATAAATGACTTTTGTTTCAGGAATTATTACTAGGGCAATTTCCACACACTGCTTGTTACAAATAGTCTAACCCGATGCCTACAATTAAAATAAATCAAGCCAGCTGAGAAGGTTCAAATACACGACACAAACTTGACTAAATAGCAACATGACATAAAGGGATGTTGTATTGCCTCCATGATAATAGTTGCAAAGGCTTCTGTATGCAAAATGCAAAAGACCGCTTTTCTGTATGCTGCCATATGTCCACTGCAATTTGTGGACATATGGACGTAGGACTCTGTCATGTGTAATGTATATCACACAGACAAAAATAAAACAGGAGCAAAGGGCTAATATCATGAACACTGTTTAGAGGACAAACTAAAATGTTTGTTGTGGCAAAAACATGGGTGTACTAATTAATAGCTCTAGATTGCTTGCTGGCACTGGCTGCCACAGCCTCAGATATTTGATAGGTTTCAGTAAAAGACAAAGCTGCATGAAACTAAATATGTGACTTTAAATGCAGTTGCTTAGATAAGGTCTCATTTTTGGGGCAAAGCTTCGCCTGATATTTTTAAATTGTAGTTTACAGTGAGAATTAATGTATCTGCAAATTTACTTATAATGTTACTGCCCTCATTGCCTTCTACCGTTGCTCACTGGATGTGAAAGTGGGGTTTGAAATAAACAGGAGGAAAATGAAAGCTCACAAGAAGTTTTCATATTGATGAAAACATTTGGAACATAAGTTTTATTTCCTAGCCAACAAGAAAGTGATAATGTACATTGAGTGATACGTGCATGTTGTGCTTTCCTTTCTCTCAAAGACAGAAGCTGCCTGTTAAATATTGCCTTGCCAACAACCAAAATGATATAGGCTTAACCCTCATCTCTTTGAGAATCCAGGGAGGTGATCTAGATCAAAACTGATGTTCTCTTTAGTTAGCAAAGCCAGCCGTTTTTATCCTCTTGCTAAGAGCTGGAGGCTAAAGCAAAAGGTAAGGTAAGACTACCTGGCACCTAGAAAGAATGGCAAACAGGCTTATAAGTTCAAAATGAGTAGTATCTTTGAGTGTGTTACTTTGCTGTACTATCTTGAAGATTAATTTTATATTTGCTTTGCAAAGAGGACTGAAGAATGACATCAAGTTGGGGAAGGACAAAAGGATTTTTATAGTAGATAGAAGCTGTATCCTGAATATTAAGAACAGGAGTGAGATCAGCAGCTAATGTGCACATAGCAACTTGCTTTCATAGGAGAGACACCAATTTCTCCCCCAGAGAGATTAATCTCCTCATACATGAGTCATTCAAGCATGAAGAAATATTCTTTGGACATGGCGCACCAAATGGAAGCCGATACATCAGACAATGATGGTATATTATATTGAGACGTTTATAGGATTGGGACATGCCAGCTGGGATGTACAGCTTTAAGGGAATATAAAAAAAAAAAAAAAAATAAAGGTGGATCTGCAGAGAAAATCAATCAGCCAACACTGTAAATGGCAATACGTTTACTTCTCCCTTTATATATAATTCCAAAGAACAGGGGGAGAGAGTCCATTCTTATGGAAAATATTTACCCAAATTTGTATCTGTGCTTTTTTCAGTTACACATCCCAATCTTCTTGACAAAATGATAGGATTGCTACCCCTTGTGAGTGCTTTACAAGTGGGAGCACGTTCTTGTCCGGCCTCACATCGATTACTATAACTCAGATTTTTCTGATATTGTTATGTTAATAATGGCCATAGTAACAGGTTTGATAATTCCTGTGAAGGCCTTGAAAAATGGCAATCTGTCAAGGTTTCCTGAGTACATTTTGGAGAGTGGGTTAACAAGTGTTCAGAAACATAAACTGTCAAGTTTTAAACTGGAGATGGAAAGAGGAGCAACTGTAGGTTTTCCTCCTTCTATTTGGGATGACTTTTTCTCAGCATGCAGCCAAGCAAATGCTGCTGGGCTCTCTGCAACGCACAGCCTGCCTGACTTCTGTCAAGTGATGTAAACCCATGTGTTTATTATTAACACAATTGACTCATAAATCTTCACCTACAAGTTGGTGAAGCAAATGCTGCCCAGTGGCCATGTTTTTTCAGTTTGACAAACTTCCCCTCATCAGAGCTTCCCTGGATTGACAGTCCAATTCCCTTTTCTTCTAAGAAAAGAGCACTGGTTAAAGGAGGCTCTCTCTCAAACCAGTGGGAGCACTTCAAGTGCACTTCCTATTTCTGTGAGTAAGTATATAGATGCACTAAGTAAATTGCTATTAATTATTCTGTGCATAATTAACTTCTTCTGCACTTAGGCAGCATTCTTCCTTATGTAGGCAGACAAAGGTCTTGATAAGCAGAGCGATGCATTTCACAAAATATGACACTCAAAGACTTTCCCAAACCCATAGAGGGCAAATGTACTCTGGAGTTTTGGCTCCATCAGTGAGGAATACACTCTGGAGCGGGCAGGCAGGTGGTTGTGTGCTTACACATGTAAAACAGCATTGTGGGGACTCAGACACACAGACACTCACAGAAACACACCTGCACTCTGCTTTGGAGAGCGCAGCTGTAGGACTGGAGGGGGCAGATAGGAGAACATGTACAATCCTCTTCCTAGTTTCTGCAGTTCACCTGTGGCCACTTCAATTGTTTATATTTCTACTTTTCTCTGACTAGTTTCTGGTTCTTTTTTTTCCTGAATACCTCTGCACTGCAGGGAGCCTTCAAATTGCAAGTACCTGCCAGAGCATATTTGCACGTGCCTTTGGGGTAAGGATTTTCCTAGGCCAACATCTCTGTGAGAGGGACTGGCTTAGGTTTTGTGTTCCAACCTGAAGAAAGGCAAGGATCTTCCTTTGCAGTACTTGAGTCTGTTTAAATTGAGTGCCAGCATAGCCCTTAGGATAAAATACGGTGCCTGAGGTGTTACCCTGTACTCACTCACTCACAGCTCTGTCAGCTTCCTACAGTTCAGGGTCCAGCCCAATTTCCTGTGTGATTTCTGCCCTGAAGGTGTAGCATGAGATAGGCATCCACTAAGTTTATACACAGCTGCAATAACTGCTTTCACTCACAGGCCTTGGGGTTCCTGATAGAGTAGGAAGATCGAATGAAAAACAGATCAGCCCTCCAAAAAGTTACATTTTAGTAAAAACAAAAAAATGACCCAAAATGGCAAAGTATTGATCAAACTTTTCCAAGACTGTGTCCTTTTCACTTCCCATCATCCTCTCTCTTTAACAGACTTGCTCTTCCATGCAAAAAAATAGTATACTGGCATATTTTTGCATGCTATCTGCCGTCTTCCAGACTTGAGGTTGTGCATGTTTACCTTGCAAAATACTATCTTTTCATGTCATAAAAATTTCTAGTGGTAAATAGTGTCTATCAGACAAGCTTCCTGCTTAGGGTATTTAACTCTATTTCATTTCCCTGGCAGGAAATCTGGATTCTAAGAATATTTAAAAGTATGCTTTAATGGATGGTTGTGAAACATTTTCAATTTTAAATTCCACTTACCTACATCAGGAAAACTGTGTTTTTTCAATAAAATATTTCATTTTAAATTCATTCGTGCCTCAGAAACGCATTATATTTTGGTACATGATATACAGTGAGGAGAAATCATACATATTTTATGTGCAACACATTGAATTTGTAATATGTGTCTGATAATGACTTTGTACTAAGCTCCCATTCCTCTACAGTTGCAATGTAATTGCTGTTCAGGCTAGACAGAGTCTGTTTTAGTGCTACTTACTTGCTTATACATTTGTGGGAAACCTATAAATCTGATTTGAGTCTCTGATGAGACTTTCATACACTGAGGAGAAAAATGATACATCATGATAAAATAGAATCCAAGACTTGCTTTCTTCTGGATTCTTGTCTTTAAGCGCTTGGAGACTTTGTTAAGGCTTAAGTACTTTTTGTGTATGTTTTGTTTTAGATATATTTGAAAAAGTTCTTGACTAAACATGGCAGATGTTTTTAATGATTTCAGCAGACTGAGTTGGAACAAATACTCATGCTGCCATAAGGAGAATTAATTATTAGAATTAGACGTTTATGTATATATATTTTCATATGTATCTGTAAAAACATAAGGGAATAAATACAATGGACGTCTGATATCCTCTGCAAGTCCTGCATGAAATAAAAGCTTAGCAAGAGCATGGAGGTAGGACAAGGCTATGTACAGTGTCACGAAAAATGAGACTGAGAGCTAAGAGTTATTCATTTTCCCACAAGATGGTTCTGACTTCCCGCCAGAAGGTCAGCATCTGATAAAGTATTTTACACTGGTGCCTTTCTTTTTTTCCATGATCCTTAGGAAAGCGAAGCATGTGGGCTTAAGCTGGCAGAGGACAGTCATAGATTTCAATTTCAGCATAACACCACTGAGAAAGTGGCAGATAGCTAATATTTTCACTTGTTAAATAATAGACAAAGTCTTTGTTAATGCTTTGCAAAAATAGTGGTGTCATTTTTATGGCACATTTTTAGAGCGAAAAAGGAAATCCTCTTATTTCAAAATGAAATATCAAAACATCATCTTATTAACATCTTCAAAGAGAGTGAGTAGCTCATCTCCCCTCTTTTCCTCTTCTCTTCCTCTCAGTTCTCAGCTGTTAGTCAACAAAAAGAAGCTCTCTTTAAGAAACACATCTCTTCCCTCACAGAGATCCATCACAGCTGGACTACATTACAGCCATTATGGACAGGATGTCACTGTACATTTTCTCTGTATTACTGAAAATGCACATACAAGCATTTCCCTCAATCAGAGCCTATGGTGCAGAAAACATGGATTTTTTTACTGATATCTCCTCCTCCTGAGATTTAGTAAGCTTTTCACAGGGACTGGCATGAGCAAGGGACCTCCTCCAAACTAACTGCTTAAAAAATGGGAGAAAATATATCCTGAGTGATCTGAGAATCAGGTCCCCTCTGGGATGTCATCAGTTGATGGTTTCAAGGTCTATCCTTGAAGATGATTCAGACAAACACCAGGCATTCCTGGGCTACCCAACTAAGGGGGTCAATAAATTGGTGCAGAACAAGAGGTTGTGATGACTACTATCTAAATATTGTCTTTTGCATTTAAATGAAGGTGACTGAAGCTGTGATTATTCTTCATGTAAGTTTGTAGCATTCCCAGAATACCAGGGCTCTGATTCTTAAGTACTGATGCTGCTGTAATATTCCTGAATGCCGTCACCCCTTATTTCTCCTTCCTTGCTCAATCTGATCACCTGCATCATTCCTGGCAGTTACACTTTCTTCTGGTATATTTCTGCAGATATCTGCACACAAGCATCCTTCATCCTTCTAGATATATAGGCAATTACTAGGAAAAAAAAGAAACGTGTGGAAAACAAGGGCTTGTGTTTTCATTGCTTTTCAGCAATTGAATGAGGCAGACATGTTTTTTTCTATAGACACAGGAAGCAGGAGCAAATTCTTGTGTGAGTTTATCAAAGGGGGACCTTGCCTGGAGAGTAAATGTGTTCTTTCTGCTTGCTTTTCTATCTAGTGAGAGAGCAATCAGCGGTTGAATTGGAGGGAGAACAGTCAGAGCACCATAATGGTATGTTAACCTGAAGACCATCAGGCTACAGTGAGTGCCGATGATGAGACCCTGACCTCAAACTAAGCCCCAGCTGTGGCAGAGGTTGTGGTACTTGGCATCATTCCAGGCCTATGTGTTAGCTTCACACATATGCATGGGTTCCCATGTGGGAACTTCACACAGTGTACAAGCACCAACTGATACTCTTTTCTCCCAGCCAGAGTTGCTTGAGTGGGAACTCTAAAGTGGGTGCTACATGGCTTTTATCATTTGAGGGGTAGTAACTTGTAAATAAGCCTGAGCTCTGACAATTGATGAGCATATAAACTGCAGTGTCAATGTCTATGCAATCCTATGCAATGGCAGGGCTTTTTCCTTCCCAAAACAAACAGGCTGCTGTGTATCAGAGCTAGCAGAGCTTGGTTTCCTACAGGTGTGGTCTCTGATGTCTAACCAGGAGTTGCTTGTGGCAATGCCTTGTCTGCGTTTTCCATGTGAATTCAGTGGGAATTCTCTGCGTGAAAACAAGAGAGCTCATTCTGAAGGTTCTGCTGCAGTGGGGTCTAAACAGTCTTTTCTAGCCTAGAGTCCTTTCCCTTTGGCCACCTCAACTCCTGAAAGCTGTTGGAGCACATCTTTTTGAAACCCTTTTATCTCTGTCCAATTTGGTTGAAAGCAAGAAGTACACCCCAACTGTGTGAATACAAACTTCATTTCTTTAGGAAATCAATACAATAAAGGACTTTGGTATCTCCATCCAGCCATCAGGTACCAGTCAATCAGACAAACTAACAATAGAAAAAAGACCTCAAGAAAAATGCATGTGATTAATAAAATATTTAAAACTTGATTCTTCTTAAGTTTGAAAAGGTGAATTAATGAACAAACCCCTGAAATTCTGAAAACCTTCAATTTACTCTTTTTGTAATTGCATGGCAGAAAAACAGCCTTCACCCAGAGATACCTACTAAAATGTAATTAACCTTTTGTTTGTGGAAGAACTTTCTTGGGGAATTTCAGATGCTTATTTGGAGTCTCAAGGGGTATTGAATCTTTAACAAAGACATCATTTCTCATCAGTGTTCATTTTTTACTGGAGTTAAATGAGTGTTAAGAAAAGTAAAGAATCTAGAGAATATAGCTAAAAACATCTGTTTTCTGCGTTGCTCAGTTTTCTTCATTCTCTTGGGGTGTAACTACCTGACTAGTTCTGCAGCTAACATGCTGTCCTTTAAGATAGTCAAGACCTGGATTTTTAAGATTAAACCCCTCTAAAACAGGCAAAAAAACACCACTCCCTTGATTATTTAAGAATATGTTTTGGCTTAAGAAAATTTCATATGTATCTGTTGTAGTTATGCACAAAAATACACAAAAACAATGAAGACAAAGACCTTCTTTTCTTCTATCCAAGTAACTTTTAAAGCTCTGTAGCTCCAAAAATCCATGTAGTCTTGACTGTGACCCGTTCTGTGGATCCAAGGACAAAAGGAAGCTCTGAGACAATTAACAGAAATATGACAGGAATTCATGGAACAGCAAGCATTAGTGAAGTGCCTACACTAGCATTTGCAGATTTGTTAGCTAACATGAATTACATGAAAATCAATTAACTTGGGTTAAGAACACTAATACTGATGAATCTGTAAGAAATTTGGGGGAGGTAAATCAGCAGAGCTCTAGTCTCCAATGTATTAAAAACATATTGTATGTACTAGGAGAAAAATATTCTCATGCATACAAATGTAATTTGATTTTAGCTATGGGATGTATGAAGAGGTGATAATGACATGTGCATACCTTTATAAAGAGATCTACAGGTGAAAGCAAGAAATGTGTTAATAGCTCTACTTTACAATAAGTAGAATTGATTCTTAGCTGAATGTCTTCGAGGATTTGGCAGAGCTATGCTCTGAATTATATACAGGAGGCCTAGCCCAGGCATCTCAAAGCTATTCTTTTATTTGGTTGTTACTGGAGTAACAACAGTACATATCAATATTGATTTTATTATAGTATTTTGGGGATATATTTATAAAGGGATAATATTTGGTGTTTATCTGCATTACAATGTCATATCATGCATTGTTTATACTTTGTTATAACACAATATTAAGTAGTATAATTTTTCCTATTTTAATGTCGAAACATAAATGTTCATGTTTCTGGAATCAAGCTGTGACACTGGTAGCTTGCAGGAGAAAACAGATACTTTCTTAATGTCACCTTTTTCAGCTGGCCAGTCAAGGGTATTATCTGGATACAAAGAATAAACAACAATGTGCTGTAAACACAGTCAGGAGCTACACTCATATTCCTTCCTTGGTGCCAACAGGAGGGCACATGGAGAGCTGCGCTTCAGGTCACGGCCTGTGTCTACATGGACAGCAGGGGTGGGCCGCTGATGATCTCCACCAAACTTTCCACTGAGTGTTAGCAACCAGCCCCAGTGTTGGGCCTGCCCAAATAATTCTTGCAAAAGCTTGCCTTTGCGTAAGATGGTTGAATATACACAGGATAACGGGGCCTATAGGGATGCTGGGGAGGGACTCTTCATTAGGGACTGTAGTGAGAGGACAAGGGGTAACGGGTTCAAACTTAAACAGGGGAAGTTTAGATTGGATCTGAGGAAGAAATTCTTTACTGTAAGGGTAGTGAGGCCCTGGAATGGTGTCATGGGTTCAGCAGTAGCAGTCATTTTTCTCCTTCTCGGTAGCTGGTGTAGCACTGTGTTTTTGATTTTGGGCCTGGGAACAGTGCTGATAACACCAGTGTTTTCAGTTGCTGCTTGGTGATGTTTAGGCTGGCCAAGGACTTTGTGAGGCTCATGCTCTGCCAGGGAGAAGGGGAAGCCGGGAGGGAGCAGAGACAGGGCACCTGACCCAGACTAACCAAAGAGATTATTCCATACCACAGCACGTCATGTCCAGGATGTAGAACGGAGAGCAGGGACCCAGAAGGGTGGTGAGGGTGCACGGTGCGGGTCACTGGTGGGGGTGCACTGCTTGATCGGGCTTGATATTGGATGGTGAGAAACTGTATTCTTTTCCCTTGTATTTTCTCTTGTCATTATTATTATTGGTGGTAGCAGTAGTGATTTGTGTTATACCTTAGTTACTAAATTGTTCTTATCTCAACCTGTGGGAGTTGCATTCTTTCGATTCTCCTTCCCATCCCTCCAGGAGCGGAGGGAAGAAAGAGGGGGAAGTGAGTGAGTGAGCAAAACTGTCTGTGGCTGAGAAGCTTAAACCACGACAAATGGGTTGCCCAGGGAAGTTGTGAATGCTTCATCCCTGGTGGCGTTCAAGGCTGGGTTGGACAGAGCCTTGGATGGCATGGTTTAGTGTCCCTGCCCATGGCAGGGGGTTTGGAATTCGATGATCTTATGGTCCTTTCCAACCCTAACTATTCTATGATTCTATGATTCTATGATATGATAAAGATGCAGAAGTGGTGGGATCAGCTGTGGGTGACCTTCAGGTCAACACTTCATTATTAGCCCAGATGTACCCATTTATACTGCCTTCCCATTTTGGGGCACTGTGATCAACACACCCTCATGCACTAGGAGGTGTGGCTGCTGGTTATAACTACACCTTGGTATTTCATTTTCTGGGTTGGAGTGACATTTGACCTTGGCCGTCAGAAAAAACACTACTAGTAGTAATTTAAGACCTAATTTTGCAAAACTCCCACTGAACTGAGTGAAGGGTGACTGTATGAGTGAAGATTTACAGGATTGGTCCTCTGTGATACAGTGATGTAAAAAATCCACTCATCTCCAGAGTTTAATTGTTTCCCAGATGCCTGCTAAACTACATCTTGCAATTCATCTTGGTAATTCATTGTCATGCTGCATTATCTAAGTAATAGAGTCAAATATGTGTCCAAAAGTTAATAGCTAAAATATGCTGATAGAACAGGGCATCCTGTGGAGCAGAGCAGCTTTGGGTGGTCAGGGCAAGAGACCTACCATAGGGTAGTTGTATTTTCATAAATCCTTCCAAAAACATGCATACCTGTTTATAATGCAGTCCTTGTATACCATTTTATGCATTCGCAAATGCATCAAGCCCCTTCTCTGTTTGCTCATACGGATCTCCCATTTTTGACACAAGGCCTGCAATGTATGGGTAAGATGGAATTGGGTTGTTTTTATTCGCAGTTCCAGATTTCATGCCAGAGTTTCAGGGGATTAGCAAGGTGCCAGTATATATGGATAACAAATTCTTTAACAGCATATTACATGACTGGTTTAATTTCCCAGCTTAAAGTCAGGATTTTTTTTTTTTTTGTTTGTTTGTTTTTTTTTTTTTAATTTTGCTTTTCTTGGTACTATGAAAGGTCTTAAAATAATGCTTTGCTGTGTTTAATTTAACTAACGTATGCCCCCTGATGAAAGGAAAACTCATTCTCTTTATTAGGTGAGCAGTGTGGTTGCATTACTAGTCAAGTCCCATTCTCCTTTATAGTGATGAAAATCTGGTTAGCTCTGCTGAAAGCAAGGTTCAGCCTAACATAGACAAGTTAGGTATGATTTTGAGAAACCATTTTTCCTTAAAGCACAGCAAACTTCGTATGCTTCTCCTCTTCATCTCAGAACAGCATTTATGTGTGTCATGGGTTCAGCAGCAGCAGTAGATGACAATGTGTCATTTAAATTCCTTCTTTTCCTTCCTCATTTTGCTGTACTCAACAATAAACAGCTGAATATATCTGACTTTGGATGGATTTTTTATCTGTAGGGATTGACAGACAGATAGATAGAGATCCTTTTTCTCCCATGTGAAGCTGTGGGAAGTTTGACTTCTCTCCCTGTACTTGTGCTATGTACCCATTTGAGAGACAATACTAAGGAGCTGCTCTGGGTTGGTATATCTCCCACCATTTTGGCCAACATGGGGAGTCCAGGGAAGCATTTTAGACTAGCTACCTGGTTTTATATGGCAAAAATTAGGGGTGATGACTGCCTGCACACCCCTACATGACTTAGAAACACTTAAATCACTGCTTCATCCTGACATGGCATTACGTTTTTCTTTCTCATTAAACAAGAATTCAGCCTGGCATTGCAATTAGGTGCTCTTTAATTCACTGTCTCCCTTCCCTCAAGCACACAAAGTTGGTTGCATGTGCTGTGGAGAGTGAGGTTTAATAAATCACACAGAAGCATTGTTTTCCGCTGCTTTTTTTTTTTTCCAAAATCTCTGCAGAAAACTTGGGTAAACAACATTTGTTTTGTTTTGCTTTCTTTTTTTCTTTTATTCCTGAATCAGGTTCTTGTTTACAGGAAAATTAAATATTCCCCCAAATTTACTAATGAATAACAAGTCATGCACCTTGCTGTAGGTGTATGCTTTGCAAAATTTATCTGTTAGTTGCTTATGTCTCATTTTACTTTGTTGTTTTGGTTTGTTTTTTACTTGGCTGTGGAGAGGCTTTTTTCGCATTTTATATATTTTTGGAAGAAAAGGTGTTAATGTACACATATAATAAAAATTTTCTGCCATTCTACCCAATATACAGTCAGATTTTACTAGGACAAAATCGGTCAGGATCTCTTTTCTTGATATGCCAATTAATTTTCAGATTAGCATGCTGTATTTTTAACCTTCATAATTTTCTTTATACAAAAGTAAATCTTAAGTTTTGTCATACCTTATAATTGCTCTGACAAAAACATTCACAGTGACATGAGTGGTGGCTTTGGCTACCAAGACAGATTTTCATAATAATGAGTTTTTTCCTGTAGGGGGCTGTGAACTGCTAATTAGCATCTATGACCCAGTATTCTTAGCAAATAAGAGTAATAGCAGTAATTTCTAGCTTTATGCAGGGTGTAAGTCTAATATTACCAGCACTTCTGTTTCATTTGTAATTAACTGCAAGCAATTATTATAGAGTCAAGGAAGTATATCCTAATGCTCATAGGTAATAAAAAAAATTGAATTTATGTTTGTAAAACTCATAAGTTTCATGCTGGGTGCACTGATTTCTTTCAGGGAACTGCGATTATGTGCCTATCAATTAAAAATTCTTCTTTAGTGTTTCTTTATATGCTTTTGAATGTTGCTGTACAAGTATCACATCCTTGGTTTAATTCTCTTCCTTTTTAAAAAACGATATCCTTAAAATTTCAATTAATATTTTGACCACAAGACCTTAGTGAATACTTAATCTAGCTATTTGATCTCAACATAAGATTCAGATGGTACTGAAAGAAGTTGTTTACACTTGATTTTATGAGGTCTGTAGCTGAGTCTTATTAGAACCGTGACCCACAATGCTGGTGACAGAACGCTGTGTGCTCGTGTAGCGTAGCTGACTTTTCTAAACAAGAAACAGATCTGGTGCTTCTTTTACTCAGCAAAATAATATATAAGGCTTCCTGCAAATTGACTTACTTTCCCCTGGTTATATTCATTTCTATGACAGTGGGAACAGCTATGAAATAGTAGCTATCAGTGGCAATTTCATAGTTACTAGAATGGTACTGTGCCTTATCTTTGCTTTGAACATCTTAGCATAACAGGCCTTTGTTATTTACTCAGAAATATGATTTTATCTGAATACTGAGCTCTCCATAGTGGTGGATATATAATTCCATTTTTCCCAAGTTTTGACAAACCTTCAGATGTTGGGGCATCTTCTCCTTTGCAAAATGCCCTTTCCTGTTAAGATCAGTGGTGTTCAAATAACTTTAAAAATTTATGGATATAGTGCATTCCTGAACTAAGTGTGGGGTAGGTTTGGAGGGGCTTGGCATGGCCTCCACTGTGCTTTGGTCCAATGGAGTTTACTCAGCAGCTCTCAGAACTGTCATTTAAAAAATTTGGAAGGCAAGGAGCTGATATCTTTGCAGCAGCTACAGATTGCGAACAAAGTTTCTGAAACAGTCATAGGATTAAAAAACACCCTTTGGAGTTTTGTGGGGTTTTTTTGAACATTCATTCATCCTGCAGCCTGGCTCCAAAACGCAGCTTTGTGTCTTTCCTTAATACCTATTTGGACAGTTCCTTGTACATTGTATCACACACTTCCCTATTCCTTATTGCCTTCTAGGTTGAGGGCCAATTATTTATTTTTAATTGAGCAGTTAATTTTCCCATATCCATAAAATTAGCAAAAGTTTTACTGCCATAGATATTTATACCCGGCGCTACATTTTGAATTTTCAAGGCGTCTACCTTCAGCATACAGGACAGACATATCTGATTTAACTCTTTCATATTTCTTAGTGCAAATGTGATTTCATTTTCTTGTGCAGACCTGTACTAGTCAATTTCTTAAGAAGTCACTTTCTTGCAAGGCTGTTGCAAGACTGATAAGGAATTTGTAGATCTGTAAGAAAACGGTTATGCTAGTACAAACAATATCTTTTCATTTGAATCAGAGTTAATTTAAGGAAATCCTATGGCCTTTATGTATGTACATATTTTCTGCACTCCAAAATGATTTATAATATGTAATCTGAGTGTCTGGGAAGGGTTTATCCTGCTTGTTAAAGAATCACAACAAAAATTTACGTAAAGCACACAAGAATAGACAGAACTAATAAAATTTGGTGTAAATACTAAAGAATCAGGGAAGAGACAAGTTCATGAAAAAGACTGGGAAAAAAAAAAACTTCACACGTTTTAGGAGCATGACAAAAACCACTAGAAGAAAACCTACAGTCTAGAACACGAAAATGAACACCCAAAAATTAAAAGAAAATTTTAATGTGGTGTTTTCGCTTGCATTGAGGAAGGTAAACCTTAAAGTTTCAAATTATGTAATTATTACTGTATTTCGATTCTTCAGAATATTCTCTCACAGATATTTCTGATGAGTTCTCTGTAGAAGAGTTGTGGGCTATTCAAATGTCTAATTCTATGTTGATTTGTACATCAAACAGAGGAAGTTTAGATTGGATATGAGGAGGAAATTCTTTACTGTAAGGGTGGTGAGGCACTGGAATGGGTTGCCCAGGGAAGTTGTGAATGCTTCATCCCTGGCGGCGTTCAAGGCCAGGTTGGACATAGCCTTGAATGGCATGGTTTAGTGTGAGGTGTCCCTGCCCATGGCAGGGGGGTTGGAACTAGATGATCTTATGGTCTTTTCCAACCCTAACTATTCTATGATTCTATAATTATGGGACATATTTATTTTTGGTCCTTAATCCAATGCTGAGTAAACTGAACTGCATTATCTTGACTATATAGAGAGACGAACATGCTTATTTCTAAGTTACTTCTGTCTGCAAGAACTGCACCTAATTTCAGGCATTGGAGGCTTAGGGGACTGGTGTATGGTTGGTGGAAAGAATAAGCATCTCCAGAGGGTGATTCATTCCATTCTTCTGAGATGGGTTTTGGTCATAAGGTGATCCAGCTTCTGATAGTATCTTTCTATCTATGAAATTAATCTAGACGATTAACCTAAATTTGTGTCATAACATTTAGGCTAGTGAGATGAAGTAAGGTAAGTGTCGTGGTTTAAGCTTCTATAAACCCATACAGTCTCTCTCTCACTCACTCCCCACTCTTTCTTCCCTCCGCTCCTGGAGGGATGGGAAGGAGAATCGAAAGAATGCAACTCCCACAGGTTGAGATAAGAACAGTTTAGTAACTAAGGTATAACACAAATCACTACTGCTACCACCAATAATAATAATGACAAGGCAAATACAAGGAAAGAATACAATAGCTCACCATCCAGCCCGACAAACCCGTGCACCCCCCACCGTGCACCCCCACCATGCAGCGAACCCCCACCACCCTTCCGGGTCTCTGCTCTCCGTTTTTACATCCTGGACATGACGTGCTCTGGTATAGAATAGCCTTTTTGGTTAGTCTGGGTCAGGTGTCCTGTCTCTCCTTTCTCCCGGCTTCCGCTCCTCCCTAGCAGAGCATGAGACTCACAGAGTCCTTGGCCAGCCTAAACATCACCAAGCAGTAACTGAAAACACTGGTGTTATCAGCGCTGTTCCCAGGCCCAAAATCAAAAACACAGCGCTGCACCAGCTACCAAGAAGGAGAAAAAATAACTGCTGCTGCTGAATCCATGACAGGTAAGTCCCATTCTAAGTGTCTGCTTACATCTATGTCAATTTTTGTTTGTAAGAGAATATTCATTCTTTCCATTTTCAACAATTTAGGTTTTCCTCAATTTGTAATGTAGATAAAATATATGATCAACATTATTAGTGTGTAGCACAGCTTCATCTCTGATCCAAAGTAATTTTGACAATAACCTGATACTCTTTTCACCTGAGTCAGAGCAATCCCAGGCACAGCTACAGGTTGGGCAGGGAAGAGATGCAGAGCAGCCCTGCAGAGAAGGACTTGGGGGTGTTGGTCAATGAGAAAATGAACATGAGCCGATAGTGTGCGCTTGCAGCCCAGGAAGCCAACCGTATCCTGGGCTGCATCAAAAGGAGCG
Source organism: Amazona ochrocephala (assembly GCA_039720435.1). Taxonomy (NCBI): domain Eukaryota; kingdom Metazoa; phylum Chordata; class Aves; order Psittaciformes; family Psittacidae; genus Amazona; species Amazona ochrocephala. The sequence goes on from CM077876.1 coordinate 26,114,363, forward strand.
TGACCAGCAGGTCTAGGGAGGTGATCCTGCCCCTCTACTCTGCTCTTGTGAGACCTCACTTGGAGTATTGTGTGCAGTTCTGGTGTCCTCAACATCAAAAGGACATGGAACTGTTAGAACAAGTGCAGAGGAGGGCCATGAGGATGATCAGGGGACTGGAGCACCTCCCATATGAAGATAGGCTGAGAAAATTGGGGCTGTTCATTCTGGAGAAGAGACGGCTGCGTGGAGACCTCCTAGCAGCCTTCCAATACCTGAAGGGGGCCTATAGGGATGGTGGGGAGGGACTCTTCATTAGGGACTGTAGTGAGAGGGCAAGGGGTAACGGGTTCAAACTTAAACAGGGGAAGTTTAGATTGGATATGAGGAAGAAATTCTTTACTGTAAGGGTGGTGAGGCCCTGGAATGGGTTGCCCAGGGAAGTTGTGAATGCTTCATCCCTGGTGGCGTTCAAGGCCGGGTTGGACATAGCTTTGGATGGCGTGGTTTAGTGGGAGGTGTCCCTGCCCATGGCAGGGGGGTTGGAGCTCGATGATCTTAAGGTCCTTCCCAACCCTAACTATTCTATGATTCTATGATTCTATGATTCATTCTTACATAGTAAGTGGGGGTTTATGTGCTAAGATACATGAAAAAATATTCCTCAGATTCAGGGAACAATTCAATGCTGCTATTTTCCACCTTCCCAAAATTTCGGTTTTTAGAAGGGAAACCCATGTTTCCATGCTTTTAAGCATCCCAGAAAATTGCTATCTAATTCTGTAGTAAGAGTTGTGCAAATGAAAAAGCAGAATATAAATACAATTATTTATAAATAACAGTTGGAAAAGTCCATAAAAGTAATGTAGCAGTGGTGGATTCAGTAGAAAGCATTTGTCATTAGCTATACTTTGCCTGAGAAAATCTAAATTGTTGTGCTGGTATTTTTAACAGTAACTGGTTTATCCATTTGCGTATACAGATAAGTGTGGATTCACTGAGAGGTAGAAATCTTGTTTTGATCACCATTTTCACACAGATGACCAAAAAAGCAATAGCAATTATGATATTGACAGATAAAAAGTGCTGGCTTTTCCAAACATATAAAATCAGTGGGGGGGTGGAGGGGGTGAGGGGGTGTGGGGAGAGACGAGAGCAGGGTGGGGGAAAGGGAGGAGCTCAGTCTTCCTGTACAAGTGTAAGATATATAATTAAACCTGAAATTATTAAACCAGAACACCAGAACATATTCTGGGGTATGAGTTCTTTGGATTGCCAAGGAAGTCTTTCGGATAAAGTAAACATCACAATGCCTTTCTCTGCTGTAGCGCAGGATGAGCAGTGCTGCATTTTGCTTGAGCTGTCTCATGTCTCCAGGAAGAAAGCCCCCCTCATCTGTCATATTCACCACTGTAAATCACAAACGTGTCTAGTGCAATGAGATGAAAGCAGAATTTATCCTACAACCTAGACGGATCCAACATCTCCCTGTTTGGCATTTTTGATGGCACCTTGGCATAAAGAGTCGTAAGTCTTCAAGTTATCAACATACTGGTTTGCAGGATTTTGCAAAGTAGGTTTTCAAACAGTAATTCCAAAATAGAAGCTGATAGTTATCCTTTTTACCCCCGCATTCTTGCGTGCATTTTTCAAAGGATGGTGATAATGTTTTTTAAGATCTGCTACTCTTCCTGGTCTTATCTTCTCATACTTCAGCAATTTGTGTGCTTCCTTGTCATCTTCCTCCTCCCACTTTCCATTACCTTTATAACTTCTTCTATTGTACCTGTGCTTTCCTTCACACTTTCCTCCACTTAGCTTTCTTTCACCATTTCTTCCTTGGGAAACCATTTCAAATTCCATGTTGTATATGGAATATATATTTATGTTGCATACTTGGAACCATGCCAAATGAAAGATCCTGCATCTGGTAGGAGCCATCCCAGACATAGCTACAGGTTGGGCAGAGAAGAGATTAGGGGTGTTGGTCAATGAGAAAATGAACATGAGCGGGCAGTGTGCACTCGCAGCCCAGAAAGCCAAACGTATCCTGGGCTGCATCAAAAGGAGCATGACCAGCAGGTCTAGGGAGGTGCTCCTGCCCCTCTACTCTGCTCTTGTGAGACCTCACTTGGAGTATTGTGTGCAGTTCTGGTGTCCTCAACATCAAAAGGACATGGAACTGTTGAAACAAGACCGGAGGAGGGCCATGAGGAAGATGAGGGGGCTGAAGCACCTCCCGTATGAAGATAGGCTGAGGAAGTTGGGGCTGTTCATTCTGGAGAAGAGAAGGCCGCGTGGGGACCTCATAGCAGCCTTCCAGTGTCTGACAAGGGCCTATAGGAGTGACGGGGAGGGACTATTAATGAGGGACTGTAGTGAGAGGACAAGGGGCAACAGGTTAAAGCTTAAGCAGGGTAAGTTTAGATTGGTTATAAGGAGGAAGTTCTCTACTGTGAGGGTGGTGAGGCACTGGAATGAGTTGCCCAAGAAAGTTGTGAATTCTCCATCGCTGGCGGTGTTCAAGGCCAGGTTGCACAAAACCTTGGATGGCATGGTTTGGTGGGAGGTGTCCCTGCCCATGGCAGGGGGGTTGGAACTTGATGATCTTAAGGTCTTTTCCAACCCTAACTATTCTATGATTCTATGATTATATATCTCCTGATGTTTGGAGGTTTGACTCCAACATTTTTCCTTTTGTATGAAACTTCTCAGGGGTCTTTTTAATGAACGACAGATATAGGGAAGGAAACTTGAAAACAAGACTCCTCTCTCTCCTGAGCACCACATGAGGTGATAGTAATGGATGTAATTTTTACAATAAATTAAAATAAATGACAAACAAATTATATTTACCGAACTTCTATGGACTTCACAAAAATGGCATTCAATGAAGAGGTGGTGAGAGGATTTTCCTCTCTAGGAGAAATACTGAGATATTTCAACCTAAGGAGAAACAGACTACCCAGAACTTTTGCTGAAACACTGGCAACTAAGGAAGCTGCATATTCTACACTTGTCCTTCACAAGAGTAATTTCTGGAAATGCTTTTATTTGCATATTTATTTCTCTTCAGTGTCTAAGAGTGCCTTCATTTTAATTCTGTGACAGTGCTTTGTTTGACTGATCTATTTTGCACATGCCAGCGTCTTTCTACAGTACAGTACATGCTACATACATAAATTCTGAGATCCAATACCTGCATTTAGTATAACCTACAGATAACTCCTATCGATTTCAGTGAGGCTTTTCACATAGGCCTCCATTCTATGCTGCAACTTGTTAAGAGTCTCCACTTCTCACCCTTTTACAAGTCTGAACTTAAATAAAGATAGCAGTCAAAAATACAGAAGGAGCTTCCAATATAGTTACTGAAGAGCATATTTCTGTTGCTAGACTCAGGCTGATCTCGGTGTGAGAACACCTCATACTGTTTTCAAGCAGCATGTGTATGGATGCTTATGAATGGGAAAAGTACACCCCATTAGTGTGATCCAGCTCTCATAAGAGACAATGAGTAACTTTCCATTGACTTTAAAGTGAAAGAAAGGGTTTTGCTAAAAAAGTATTCATTTTGAAGGCAGACACAATAGGGAAGAAACATTCCCTGCAGCCTGTAAATGCCTTCTGCAAACATTGTCTTGCTGTTTAGCTTCATAATAACCGAGCTAATCAAGGTTTCTGTTTAATTTGAAATACATATATTCACTTTCCAGATGACGCAGGAAAGAAGAGTGCATTTATTGTGTGTTTGTCAGGCTTGTAGGGATTCCTTTGAGTGGGTAAGAACCTGCTTTTCTTCCAGGTAATTTGGACCATCTCCACTCATTTGATATTCACTATCACCAAAAAGCAATCCACATAGGAGTTCCATAAAGCTTCAAATTACAGTTAAGTTCAAATCCTTAAAGGCATTTCAAGTGCACATTGTAACAGAGACTCATAGTAATCAAGTTGCAGAAAGACTCTTATAACAGCCATCTCTCTCTTTCTGAATTGCGGGGGAGCAGGCAGATGTGGAAATTATGAGTAATGTAGTTGATGATCTTGAGGCTTTTAAATATCCAAGCTCTCAACAATCAAGATCTATTTGAGTTCAGAATCTAATAAGTAGTAAATACAATAGGTTTCAGTAGGATGTTTTATCTGGTTCTCTGCAGTGCTTCCCCCTCGCCCTCTCTTTTATGGGCAGCATTACCATCTAATCAGCAGACAAGTTGGAAAATTTTATTGTGACACATAATCACTTTTAGTTCATCATATTTCTCTTTCTTTGATGTGCAGTTACTGTGAGCTTGTTTATAATGCATGTTTTCAGAGTTTTTTTTTCTCAATTTTTTTGAACCTGTAAGAAAAAGAATGCTGTTCTCCTAGACTGTTTATCAAAAATTTACTTATTGTGTACCAAGAAAGAAAAATGCTTGTACAAAACTCCAAATACTGATGAATTAATGTCCTACAGATTTCCCAGGTGCCTTAATTTATAAAAAGCTTTTTAGTAATGATGACCACTCCAATATTTATTCTGAGTATGTATGAATATATTCTAGAAGTACTTTTTCAACCCAATGGAAAAGCCATGTATAGTGATGAGTTAATTTCAATTCTTCCTCTGTTTTCCTTTAATCTGCAGACCAGGCTGAATGCATCCAAAATTCTACATTATGTTTCAGCTAAAAAAATAAGAAAACATTTGTCAGTAAAGAAACCAACTCATGCTATTACCGTAGGTACAGAGCCTAACACCCTTGCTTATGTGTTAATTTATCCACACAAAAAAAATCCATGTTAGAGTGAGGTGAGTAAAAAATATTTGCACCACTGGAAAAACTGCTAAATCACATTTCTCCAGATTCTCTGAAAAGCAAAATATGTTGCGGGTTTGCCTTTGATATTTCCTAGTTTGGTAGAATGAAAACAGAAGGCTTTTTTTTTTTCCAAGAAAGAATATATTTTCTCTGAAAAAAAGGACTTTTCTTTCAAAACAAGAGAATGAAAACTGAGAAAATTTGCATATGCATCAAAAAATACAATTTCTTCAAAGGGGACATTTATTGGTGTTATTACAGGAAAAGAATTAATTTTCGCTTGGATATTGAATGAGAATATTTGCTATTAACTGAGATTTTTACACATGTCCTTGACATATGGAGCAATCTAATACTGTTGAACTGTTCTTTTGGGGTATGTCTTTGCTGCAGCATATTTTCTGTCTAGTGTTGAAACAAATTCAGGTAATATATACAAACCTGTGGCTGTGTGAAATGGTACTTGGGCCAGTTCGGACAGGAGTTAAAATCTGACATTCTGCTTTTGCTGATGTTGGTATTCCAGTCTATCATGAGGCACAAACTAATGAGCCCTCTTAGACACCAATAGCCCTTCAGTGCCAGTAGCTGGCTTGCTTTCCTGCAAGCAAAGAACTATGTCATATGTGTCCTGGAAGTCCTAACAGCATGAACAGTACCTGTTAAGAGACAACAACTTGGATATGCTTTTGCAGTATGTTCCTAGCTGTCCTAATGCTAAAATGAAAGTATCGGCATTGAAAGTGACTTTCATGGTCCTGCAGTGGATGGTACCTGTGCAAAATTGCGTCTAGATGAGGTACATTGACACAGCGCAATGCAATCACTAAAGAAGAGTTCCTGCCCAGCTCTAGCAATTTGCAGGTGGACTACTGATTCACCTGCACAGATTGCTCCACAGCACCACTACGGTCTGCTCCTGTACAGCTATTTAGGAATACCCTAATATTCCTCCAAACTCTGGAACATTTTGGAAAACCAAAATGAAATAGAAACCATTAAGATTCTTTACATTCAAAATTATTACTTTTTCCCAGAGAAGAATCTTAGGTCAAGGAGAGAGAAAATCCAGGGTGGCAGTCCTTGCTCAGCACTTGGTTCAGATTTCTATTCTGAAGAAGTGCTGTAAGACAAGCACAAGCTCCATCAACTGCCTTGATGGTCAACTCTGTGGGGAGCCCATTATTTCCACCTGCACGTGTTTGCAGAAGGGAGAGGGGGAAAGTCCTTTGTCAACTGCCCTCCTGTGTTGGACTAGAAAACTGTTTAATCAACACCATTCTGTTTCCCTAACCTTTGTTTTTGATGAATCAGCATCTTTTGTGGAAAAACTTGAAGGAAAAAAAGCTCTGTTGTACCATTTCCAACCCATTCTACTATCAATTACAAAATTATGGCTATTGCTATAAATGGTTTATGTTGGAAATAATCAGGAGAGTCAGGCCAAATTGAATATGCCTTGTATTAGGGAAAGTACTCTGTATCATTTTAAGTCTCCCAGAGTACGTACGATTTCTCTGGGTTTCCTTGTTCTGAGTATTAGCCCTGTAATTTAGGCCCATGTTTGAAGCCTGGCAGACTGGGAGGTATGATACTAATGCATGCATTGATTATGAATGCCCAGGTTAAATGAACAATTATTAACTAGTGAATGAGAGAGTTAAAAAACATCTTAGTTTACTGTTACTGTATTTCCCAGTGACAAGAATGAAAGCAAGCTAAAGAATCTTTGGATGCAGGGTTGTTTTTCCATGGATGAGGGATTACAGATTGGCTTTTTAACTTCAGCTTTTCCAAATAGTTTTTCAGTTATTTAATTTACTCTACATGGAGTCTATTGATTATTCAAGTTGGCAGTCAATTTTATAGGGCACCCCGCTGTTTCTTTGCTTAATGTAGTCAATGATTGTAATTGCTTGATCAGTGCAGCCCATGAAATAGGTTTTGTGTCTTTTTTACAATGCATTGATGGCTTTATCTGATGCAGTCTTGGCAGGGTCTAGGTTTTACAGCACAATCCTGAACTCCCAGAGGTCTCTAGATTAATGGCTATGGCTTTCTGTTGGAGCTGCTGATACTGCTCTCCAGAATGTATTCACACATCTGGCATGCCACACTTGGCAGTTGTGCCAGCTTTTTGTTGCGCAGTTACAGAATATCTCACCAGTGCCTAGTTAACTGTTTTCACTAAGGGAATGAGATAAAAAGCCATCCACAGAGTTGTTGGCACGCGCTCTATGTCATTGTAATCACAAATTTTTAATTTTTCTATTACACTTTTTATACGACCAATTGATGTTTAGAAACAACAAAATATGCATGATATTTGTATGAACTCTGATTTGATTCTGCAAAAGATTCCAAGCTCATTGTGATTTCTTGTAAATGTCCCATTAATGTTTTTTTTCCAAAAAAGGGAACAAGCTTTCCTTTGTATTGTCAGAAAATAGATGGATTAAAATTGCATCTCTCCAGCTCAAATTTTTTTTATGAGTAGCCAGAAAGGAAATGTGGGTAGAAGAGCAGCAAGAGGAACCTCATGACCTTCCTATGAGTGAAGTAATTCTTTTGTCTTCCATTGGTTCATGTTGAATTACTTAAGCTTCATTTAGCTCTGCTTGAAAGTCAGTGTTTCATATTTGGTAGAATTTGAATCATATTATTAGACATGTAAAATGTATTCCTAATAAGCAGGCCAAGAAAATGTAATGAAATAGGCAACACAGGTGCATAAATCCATGGACAATATAATTATATAGCACACATACACCATTTACAGTGCCTAAGGTGACATCCTGCCAAAAATGTAAAAGTGTGATAGATTTTGGACCAGCTGTGGTATGAAATGATTTCCTCAGCTGAGTTTGACATAGAAGCTGGACATGTACAACCCTATATTAATTCTTTTCTCTCCAGGTAGTAAACTGTAAATGCATAATGCATCTTTTTGTAGTAAAGGTCTACTGAGAAGACATCTGGAATTCAATATTTAAAATTCCAAGTCTGCCTTTTCACTGAAATCACACTTATGCTGGGCAATAACACAGGAATCATATATATCTATATGCAATATTAATAACCTACGAACCCATGTGTTAACAGTAAATAGCCTTAATAAAATTTGTCACAAGGAAAAATAATGAGAATAACATGGCAAACACTTTCAGTGTTATGGGCATTGTCTTGACATCACTGCTGGACTATTTCATGATTTCTGCTGATTTTAGTGCGGTGAAAGCCAGTCAAGTTCTGCAGGCCCATCTCCAAAACTTTTCAGCACGTAAGTGACTGCTCACGTGAATTTGTTTTTCCCTTTGTTATTTGTGTCAAGGCTTAAAACAGATGACTCCTCTCCTTCAAATATTGCAACTGCTTCTTTGCGCATTCTCTTCCATTATGAAATACTGTGTGACTTTTAATTCAATAGTATCTTGAGTCCTCGCTTGAAGAATTAAGGATCTTTGATACACAAAATGTAAATAACTCCCAGGACTGAAGAGTCAAATGTCAATACCAAAAATGTTACCAATGGACTATCAAAACTAGCTTTAGAATTTTCTTTCAGCCATGGAAAAAAGACACCATCACCCTGTCCATGTTTCCAGATTTTCTGAGCATTTGAAATGACTTAGAAGGTTAAAAAATACCCAAAAAACACCCCTCCCCCCAAAAAAAAAAAAAAAAAAATAGAAATTCACATTGAACCTCAGCCTTTTTCTGCACATTATTAATGACTTGGATATGAGGAAGAAATTTTTTACTGTAAGGGTGGTGAGGCACTGGAATTGGTTGTACAGGGAAGTTGTGAATGCTCCAACTGCGGCGGTGTTCAAGGCTGGGTTGGACAGAGCCTTGGGTGGCATGGTTTAGTGGGAGGTGTCCCTGCCCATGGCAGGGGGGTTGGAACTACATGATCTTAACCTTTCCAACCCTAACTATTCTATGATTCTATGATTCTATAAATTGCATATTAATTAATTAGTTAATTATTAATTTATGGGTTCTGTGGTTGAAATTATGGGGTTTTACCCTTTATAGAATAACAAATAATAGTAACAGAATTTCTTTAAGAAAAAGTAAGCCAATCAAGAAGTCTAGATGGTGGAAAAAAACTAAAAACAAACCTATGTAAATTCATATTTATACTGTACTTTTCAGAGTAGTATATTCTGTCTTTCTTTTCCACACTCTATTTTGATACTGAATATGAAAGGTGAAGAAAAAGATGATACGCACTCATAGATTAAAATGTTGAAACAGATATGTGAAAATTTTCTGCAACATTTTTTCCCTTGCAATTCAGTTGCAAAAACACTCTGTATTTCAACTACTTACTTTTCCTAGAGTCATTAAATAGATACTGCTGTTGCAGTATCTATTGCTAGACCCTGCTCTAAGTCAAGATAACCCAATACACCTCAGTGGAAAGCATTGTACCTATTGTGAGTTTAACTTTATATGTTCACTCAGACACTGACCAGTCTTTTCTTAAAGTGGGCAGCATCTACAGTATGATAAATGCCAAAACTGTACTTATGTGAAGGGTCTTACATGAGGTATCTCTGGATATGAACGTGGACCTGAACATACATAAGAAACTGAACGTACACAAACCCATGGGACCTGATGAAATCCATCTGTTGGTCCTGAAGGAGATGGAGAATGAAATTGCTAAGCCACTGTCCATCATATTTGAAAAATCATGGCAGTCAGGTGAAGTTCCTGAAGACTGGAAAAAGGGAAATATAACCCCCATTTTCAAGAAGGGGAAAATGGATGACCCAGGGAACTACAGACCAGTCAGTCTCACCTCTGTGCCTGGCAAAATCTTGGAGAAGATTCTCCTGAAAGGCATGTTAAAGCACATAAAAAACAGCAAGGTGCTTGGTAATAGCCAGCCTGGTTTCACTAAAGGGAAATCCTGCCTGACCAATTTGGTGGTTTTCTATGATGGGGCTATGGAACTGATGGACAGGGGCAGAGTAGTTGACGCAATCTACCTGGACTTGGGTAAAGCATTCAACACTGTCCTGCATGACACAGAATCATAGAATCGTAGAATAGTTAGTGCTGGAAAGGACCTTAAGATCATCAAGTTCCAGCCCCCCTGCCATGGGCAAGGACACCTCACACTAAACCATGTCACCCAAGGCTCTGTGTAACCTGGCCTTGAACACCGCCAGGGATGGAGAATTCACAACTTCCCTGTGCAACCAATTCCAGTGCCTCACTTCCCTCACGGTAAAGAACTTCCCCTTTATATCCAATCTAAACTTCCCTAGTTTAAGTTTGAACCCATTACCCCTTATCCTCTCACTACAGTGCCTAATGAAGAGTCCCTCCCCAGCATCCCAATAAGCCCACTTCAGATACTCCTTGTCTCTAAATTGGAGAGATATCAATTTGATAGATGGACCACTCGGTGCATAAAGAACTGGATGGACGGCTGCACACAAGGAGTTGTGGCCAATGGCTCAATGTCCAGTTGGAGACCAGTAACGGGTGGTGTCCCTCAGGGATTGGTGTTGGGACCGGTCTTCTTCAACATCTTTGTCAGTGACACAGATAATGGGATTGAGTGCACCCTCAGCAAGTTTGCCAATGACACCAAGATGTGTGGTTCAGTTGATATGCTGGAGGGAAGGGATGCCATGCAGAGGGACCTTGACAAGCATATAAGGTGGGCTGATGCCAATCTGATAAAGTTTAACCGTGACAAGTGCAAGGTCCTACACCTGGGTCGGAACAATCCCAGGCACAGCTACAGGTTGGGCAGAGAAAAGATTCAGAGCAGCCCTGTGCAGAAGGACTTGGGAGTGTTGGGTGATGAGAAACTTAACATGAGCCAGCAGTGTGCGCTTGCAGCCCAGAAAGCCAACCCTATCTTGGGCTGCATCAAAAGGAGCGTGACCAGCAGGTCAAAGGAGGTATTCATACCCCTTTACTCTGCTCTTGTGAGACCTTACTTGGAGTACTATGTGCAGTTCTGGTGTCCTCAACAGAAAAAGGACATGGAACTGTTGGAACAAGTCCAGAGGAGGGCCACGAGGATGATCAGGGGACTGGAGCACCTCCTGTATGAAAATAGGCTGAGAAAGTTGGGGCTATTCAGCCTGGAGAAGAGAAGGCTGTGTGGAGACCTCAAAGCAGCCTTCCAGTATCTGAAGAGGGCCTATAGGGATGCTGGGAAGGGACTGTTCATTAGGGACTGCAGTGATAGGACAAGGGATAACGGGCTCAAACTTAAACAGGAGAAGTTTAGATTTGATATAAGGAGGAAGTTCTTTACCATGAGGGTGGTGAGGCGCTGGAATGGCTTGCCCAAGAAAGCTGTGAATGCTCCATCCCTGGCGGCATTCAAGGCGGGGTTGGACAGAGCCTTGAGTGTCATGGTTTAAGGTGGTGTCCCTGCCCATAGCAGGGGGGTGGACATAGATGATCTTAAGGTCCTCTCCAACCTTAACTATTCTATGATTCTATGATTCTATATGGATATCAGGTTCAGTCTTGTCCCATAAACATAATGAGTATATTGCTATAACTTTTAGAGGAAGCAGAATTTCATCCATACTTCTTTAGTGTATGCTGTACTGTTGAATTATCCTGGAGCATTAAACCCCCCTCAGGTTTTGTAAATCCCGTGTAAATTATGATGCCCCACTCACCACCTCTTTCATGTTCACAATTAGTTCTGCATGTGATATCTGTTTCTCTTCATTTGAAAGTCACTCCTAGAAACCAGAAGGTAAATGTCCTGCTTTCTCTTCATTAAGTGATTTGTGAAATTCCAGACTTCTGATCAAGTCGCTGCATGTAGGAATTGCATGGACCAGCGGGGTTAGAGATGGAGTCTTAGCTTTTCTTGTCAGTCTTGGATGGCAGCTGCTTGATGTCAATTGAGAACTGTAAATGTAAATAGCTCAGGACAGAATTGTCATGGTTGTCTAAATTTGCTTTAGCAAGCTTAGAACTGTTTTGTTAATTTTTAGTTTTGACATAACTAAGAAAATAGCTAAGAAATATCTGAATGCTTCTCTCAGCAAAATAAACTTCTGAAGCAAAATATTCACATCAGCATATTCCATATGTTGTAAATAATAGCAATAATAATCACTGATTCTTAACTTGTTTGTTCAATCTGTGTGCTAAATCAGTCTTTTTAGATATGGGTCCAAGACACAAAATGAGCATCTTGAATATGGTCAGGTTTTGCTTTCTCTCACAGTTTGTTTAGAAGACAAGTAAGCAGTCCACAAAGTACAAGAGTATTGATGTCTTCCTTGGGACAGATCCCATTCCCAGGGAAAACAGTGGGAGGGGACTTATGTCCCTGATTTAAATAAAACCATCATGTTTGAAAAAAACCAAGAAGTAATCAAATTAGAAATTAGTAAAATGCTAAGCTCTGTGTTTAAATGGAGGCACATAATAGGAAGAGACCTGTTTTTGCCTCGAAGCTCAGACTAACTTAAGCCAAATTTTTAAGCCTCTGAAACAAGGGTCACCTCTGCCAAAAAGACCATAAAAGAGGTCTTTGCCTCTGGCCTAAAAAATCTCAATGATATTAGAGCACCTAGATGAGCCTTGTTGGATTTCGAAGCCCACTGTATTTCCAAACCCATTTTCAGACTTGAGGTGTTAATCTGACCTACCCTTAGATCTGACCAAGAAGTACTTTGCTAAATCAAGGGACAGATGCAATACTGAAAGGAAAATCCCTGATCTGCCAAAAGTTCAGTGTGTCTTGTATAAGCCCTTGTACTTTGTTCCCCTGCTTTTATATACTTAACTGGACACTAATCTGAGCTGAGCTGATTGTTGGTAGTGGCTGCTCAGCTTGGAATGGGACTCCAAAGATTTGTCAGTCTTTTATATTTCTGTACCCTTACCCCCATATTCTGAGTTCTCCTCATGAGAGCAAAGAAAGTACAGCCTCCATTTGTTAGGAAGCTGAGAGGATGATTCATTGAATTCTTGTTCCAAGTATTACTTTTCTAAGTGTAAATATTATATTTCAGCACTCAAGAGCTCAAAACTAATCTTTATTCTTGAAATATTTATACATAAAGAGCATTACTGAAATAGGAGTGCTTGATTACTTGGATTGGGTTGCATGATTGTGACATACTTATTTTTAGTCTTTGCATTGAATAGTAACAGGAGACAGAGATTTTTAAAAAATAAGAATGGATTCTTTGCTGGTGAACGTTAACTGTTAAACAACTTGTGCATTTCTGCATATGGGGGATGGCATCACTTTGGTTTCAAATTTCTGGTTCATCTTGGATTTGCTTGTATTTGGAACAGTTTACACTGTGATACACAAAGCATAAAGTCACAGTATTCCTTTGCCATGTAAAGGCAATGCAGATATACTAAATGGAACAGAGACAGTGACCTTAAGACTCATAGAATAAGTAAAGAATAGGATCAATTTACTTCAATTGCTGGTGCATGAAGCTGCCTCTGAGCAGATGGAACCTGGGCAGTGTTCAGAGCACTGTAATATCTGCCCCCTTCCTATCTGACCACATAGTACAGTCACCATCCCAGGTAATTACTTTACTGGCGCACATTGGAGTTTTTCCATCTGAGCTGCTTCCTGCAGGTACATTGCCATCAATCAGGCTTGTCCTTGAAGGCTTAATGGTATAGGATTGCTGGGCATCTGTGGGATATGTACATGCCATTATCAGACAAGTTATCTAAACTGTTGCTTTTAGTCAGATCATTCCAGATTGATCCATCTTTGTAACAATGCTTCAGCTGTTAATTGAATATGGGCAGTAATATTTTCCATGTTTCTTAATTATTTTACTCTTCTGAACCATGTTCCTTTAGTGGATATTTATTTATTCAACCACAATGATGCATACACTTACTCTCTGCAGCCGTATGAGCTCTAAAAAACTGCCTCTCTGCTGAAAGCACAGCCCTGCTCTGAAAGATAGAAAGAGTACATGCACAGCACAGATCCAAGTCTCCTGTACCAGTGACTTTCATATCATTTGTGTTTGGTTTACAAACATAGAGTTATTTCTCTAATTGCAAGTCCTTGTTCCCTTTCGCCTATCACCATCATCTGCAGCAAAAATTTGCTAAGCTTTGTTACCTCATTTAGACCTGCATAGACCCATTGTCTCCAGAGAAGGTCTTTAATGAAACCTGTGCAAAACCATGGACTTCACTGGGATTAGGCAGACAAGAGGGATGAGAACTTGTAATGGTCCTTTAAAAAATCACATGAACAACTGAGCCTTCAGCCTGGGTAATGAAAGAAAACAGTAGAAATGGCTTTTTGTCACTTGTGTGAGCAGATTGTTCCAGAAGGAATAAATCTGCTTTCCTTTCTCTGGGGAACATCATGCGTTTTCAGGAAATCAAGATACCTCCTATATACCACCATCATGTGGCTTTGAGGAAGGATGTCAGTGATGGGACATGAGTGCTCTGGTGACACCAGGACCTTCCCTCCAGATTTTGTTTCAAACAAACAGGTACAGGCTTTGCAATGGCACAAAGACCAGACAAGCAAATCTCTTCTTTTGTGTTTGCTTAGCTTTGAAAGACTTGCCTGAAGGTTCATTGGCGTTGCTACTGCAGACAGTTTGTGCCTGGGCTTCCGTGCAGAAAAAAATACAGGGATTTTCCAGGCATGTCAATATGTCCTTGGCTGCAGAGATCTCTCTTGTATGAGAGACGGTTGCAGTTTCTCGCACTTCACAAACAGTTGCTCCTTATGTATGCACACTGGCGCAGCTTCATCCCGCGATGTTTAACTGGTGCTGTTTATGATGGTTATATTCTTACCAATTTCTATGATGTGCTCTCACCTTGTCAATACTGTCGCTCAGTTCTCCAGCAAGAGGTTTATCTTTCTCTATCTGTAGGAGCTTTTCCCCCATCATTTCACAGTGCACTGACTTTGTCTGCCGGCCCATCACCAATAATTTTGGCCTCACTGGCCAAGTGTGACCCAATGTCTATCTCAAAGGCAAGAACTCCCACATATTTTCAGAAACTTGATGTCTGGGGAAGGAGCAAGACTTGAACAGCAGCCCTGCAGAGAGGAAAGGCCACAGAGTCTGTCCATCCCATACCTCTTCTGCCTGGTCACAAACATTTGTGCTCAGGGCTGGGGATGAGTGATAGTATGTGGCAAAGACTCAGCTCTGGGGAAAGACAAGGTGATATTAGGGCATTCTGGGTTGTGCAGGGAGCTCTGGACAATCTTGGACAGATAGGGTTCCTGTAATGCAGGGCAAAAGTGGTTTAATTCTGGCCATGAGACTTTGAGGTACCTACTTAGTTTTTCCTATACTACTACTACTGTACAGTCCTTTGCTTTTCACATAACAGGGACAAGGAGCTTGTCGGCCTGCAAAGAAGGGCTGTTTCCCAGCACACCAGTCACCTTCACACCGGTGCCCATATATGAGGCCCCATGGTGGGAACCTAATGAAGCCTAACCCTGCACTGCAGCCTAGGGTCAGCTCCAGAGTGATCTGCATGGACGAGACTCTGAGGTGTGGAACACATCATCACGCAGACATGCACCTTGACCAGCTGTGAACCCCTTGCGAAGTGTGTCTGCGGAAGACACAACCCCTTCTCTAATTCATGAGCAGCAGTGAGTCCCTGTGCCATCCTCAGCACAGACAGCAGCCTGCCTCTCAGCTCAGCAGCTCCTAGCCTCCTCCTCAAAGCCGGTATGGAAGGCTCACAGAAGCAGGGATGAGCACTGCACACTCATGAATAAGTGTAATTGAAATTCTGTTCATAGCTATTTGGGGAAAAAAAATTGCCAGTGTAATTAAAATGCACAGGGGAAAGAGAAGTAGCCTATGCAGACACATTATGTTACGCAGCACCCACCCAGACAAAGGTCTTTGTCTATAAAAAGCTCAAATATATCTGAGATAATTGCTGTTCATTGATTGCGTCTCTGAAGTGGAGTCATTCTGGCATATTCTACCTTGAGGCTGTCTTATACTTTTCTTTGAAAGGGAAAAATTCAAAAGTTCAAGTAAAGACACAAGTTCAGTCAAATATGTGGCAGTAAAAGCTCGATTTACAGCATTAAGGTTACTTTCAGCTGACCCAGCCCTGAGTGGTGCTGGGCAGTTTTGTCTGATCTTGTGTTAATGCTGTTAGCCTGTGTTTACTAAATGATTTAGCACTGAAATGTTGGGAGTTGCCAAATATTTGTCTTCTGTCCTTTATGAATATTTGATCAGCTCTTTCCCCAGCTCACTCTGAGTGCAGAAAAGGGTGTTAAAAGTATCGTACTCAAGTAGCGTTACTTTGTGAAGGCTGTAGACCAGCAACATTCTTGCATCAGAGACTCCTTTCGCTCTGTACTAAATAAACCAAAGGCAGGAACACAAAATAATGCACTTGAATCCTGCTTCTTATGTCCTACAGAAATTCAGATTTGAAAATAAAGAGTTATTTTATTGGCCTATACTTTTTTTTGCTCTCTCTCATTTTAAATATAATAGCATTAAAATAACCCTTAGGTGAACCAGTTTTATTGCCAAAGGCAGCCCCTGACAAGGATGGGAACCTGGGTTCAGACTCCATCACAGATGTGTGAGATGAATCTGAGCATGTCTCCACGGTGTGTGTTTTGTCTAGAAAAAAGAAGTCTGAAGTTTTAAATCAATACTGTGTGTACAAATGTACTAGGATAACATGAAAAAACATGTATCCCAGATGTGATTTTTCCATGTATCCTGCAGTACTGCACAACCCGATTTTCTTTTGTCACACCATTTTTTGCACTCAATTTTTAGGCTAGCAGACCCCAGAATAAACAGGCACAGCACTCTTCATGTACTCCAAAATGTAATTCATTTTCACATTTAGATGTGATTATTGCAAGGGGACACAGAGACACTGCACCAAATTTGGTCGCACCAGCAATAGTAACTGGCAATTTTTTACACACAGGTACAAAGTTGAGATTAATTTCTCTGAAAATTTTGACCCATAACGAAGAAAATTTTAAATGTCAGCCTTGCTAGAAAAGCTGCAACTTTTCACCTTCTGTGACTTAATCTCATGCATTGTGGATAGGAGGTAATATACTTTTAGTGTGAAAGGACTATCCCTATTTCGATAGAGTTTCTGGATTTAATAGATCAGGACTTGATTAGAATGCATCTAGCCATCTCTGGTAGGTCAGGGTATATAATGTTTTATGTTTATTTTTTCTTACATTCTAATGCAAGGGTAAATTCATTTCATCTGAACTTGTTAATCATTTATATTTAGTATGTTCGGAAGAAGCCAAGAGTAATGAAAGGAGACACCTTCTCATTTTTTATTTGTTTTTAAGTATTCCTCATTTTTTTCTTCCTTTTTCTTTTCCCCTCCACATGCTGATATTGCATGCATGGCTTGCTCTCAGCTTGCTATGAAACAAGCTGGGGCAAGCCTTGTAAGATGATTCAAATTGTAAATCTCATGTCTTGCATCCCCCAAACACCTCATCTCATATGCAGTCTGGAACCTTCATTCCAGTACCAATTAGACTAATATATCCACCCAGCTCCGATTGGGGTGATGGATCGGCTGGTGGGGGAAATGCAGGCGATTTTCTCAGCTCCTCTGCATTCCCATAGGCATGCAGCATTTGACAGATTGGGCAGAACTGCCACGAAAGAGTCTGACACAGATGGTGTAATTAGAAAATGCGAAGTGCGAGTGTGAAATTTATCTTTGATCAGCACCTCCTTGCCAGATTGTCATCTATGTTAATATGATGATGGCTTCTTGGAGATGGATAGAAGAAAACAGCAGCCTTGAGGAAGAAATGGAGACAGTTCACAATGCAGAGAAGATATTTTGTTTAACTCTGAAACTCAATCAATTTCAACATGAGTAAAAAGTGATTTAATGCATTTAATTCATAGGAAAACAAATTGAATCTAAATCTGATACCTTACTTTGTTAGGCCCATAATCAATATGATAAAATCTTAGGTTTTGTTGGAAGAAGAGAGATTAATTTTTTATGAACAGTTAAATAAAAAAAGAAAATCAATCTATAGCTATAGGCACACTTGAAGCTACTATATCACTCTTTGTAGAGACCTAATGTAATCTAAATTTATACAAAAAATCATTGAAGAGCCGCTTGGACAGATTTAAGGAGTTAGAAGATATTTTTTGCCTTCTAAGCTTCGTTTTTTCTACGTCAGATCACGGAATCTATTAAGGTTCACAACTGAGCACCAAAATCTTGAACTGTCTCATTTTCCCCCCTTTATTCCAAAGGAAGATTTTAACTGGTAATGTTTTCTTTAAAAGCTGAGGCACGGAGCAGCTAGGTGCAACATGACCAAGGTCACAGAGGAGCGTGTGGCAGGGCCACCACTGCCGTCTGGCAGCTCCTGCAATCCTGTATTTGGGTGGGTCAAAAGGTTTAAGTTTACAAACCTCTATACCATAGTTCATTTTGCTAAAAACTGCTCAAATGTTCACATGAATGGTGCTAATTTTCAGGAAGGTAAATTAGCATAATTAATGACCAGCCAAATTTGGGGGTAATACAGTATGTAATTAACATTAGAGAGTTCTGTTGTACCACCTGCCCCCACATTTCATTGTTGCAGTGTACGAACTGTACAGGAGGCTATTTTCCCCTTTGCTGCACTGAGCAGAAAGCAGCTTTCTTCATCAGAATAAGCCATTAGCTGTAATGGCATGTAGGTGTAATGGAATGTGCTCGAAACATCTGTGCTGAGAGCAGGGGAGAAATTGCTGCATGCAGTCGTAGGCCTTTGGGGAGCTTGATTAAGGATTGCTTCAGAGAACTTGAGATCTGGCTTGGGATGCAAAAAAGAGAAGAAAGAAAAATAACACTAATAGATTTACGGATGTACTGCAGGGAGAACAAAGGATTTTTAATTTTTTTTTACTTCCCTTTATTGCTCTTATATTGCATCTGTTCTCTGTTGGGCTTTCACTTATTGAATTGATCTGGAAAAAAAATGTAGCTCAAAATGCAGTTTAGCAAAAGGCATCCTTGCTGTATAAACATGAAAATAGCTTGATTTTCTTTCCTTTGTTTGCTAATGAAGACCTCATTGAAACCACAAATAATTCTAAAAATAATTATTTATTACTCATGACATTTCCCTAAATCTGTTTTCAAGTGATATGTACTCTATCTAGAAATCGTTTAAACACACACATTAAAAAAGCCCTGCACATAAAGACAATGTTCGCCTTGCGTTATTTGCATTACTGGAGTATTCATCTGTTCCTTCTTGCATCAATTTTTTTCAAGATTTCTTTTAAAATGAATTTCTGATTTGTTTTTCTTCAACTCCATTTGTTTGCACACATTTTTAATAACCAATGGAATATAAACTCTCAGTACACAACAAGAGTAATTGCAGAACCACTGGGTTATGTCAGTTCTGGCTATTGACCCATCAAACTGTGAAAAATCTGAAATGCAGTTTACAGAATCTTAGGCAAGGTGATAGGGAGGAGAAAAGCAATGTTATAAAAGATTATTTTGATGCCATACAAAAAGAAAGGTTAAATACTAGAAAAATCCATATGACAGAAAAGGGAATTAGTGTACCGCATGGGACAAATGTGGCTGTATCACATAGAAAATGGGAAACAAACCCGTAAATATTGGGTTGTTTACTGATTAAGTAAATCTTACACTTTCTAATTATAAATGACAACAAAGCTCTGTGTTCACTGGTATCCATCTTACTTATGAAATCAGAAGCTTTCTGAGTTGGTGCCAAAAATGCCTTGCAATGAAGTTTAAAATATGTAAGGAGGCAAAAATGTAATAAAAATGCAAAAGCTAATAATATTATGGCGACTGGCATTGTTTACAATGTAGAGCACCTGCTGTTTTCAGAGGAAAAAAAAAGAGAGAGAGAAAGAAAAAGTGAAATCATCAAACTGTTCTTAAATGGAAAATCTGGGCTCTCTGCCAATTACACAATGTGTTTCAGGTGCACTGTAAATAGGAACAATAAAAGGTGCAGGGGAAAGAATCTGAGATGTTAAATCTCAGATACATGAGAATATTATTCGATGAAGTTACCTTGAAAGGAAATCTTGGGTACCTTCCAAATTGTTCAATGGGGAAATAGGTTTAAATTTTTGCCTCTGTAAAAAACTTGTAAAAAACTAATTATCTCTTTAAAAAATTTTATTAGATTAACCCCAAAATAAAGAAGAGCCAAAAAATCCAGGAAACCCACCAGGGACTTCCCCTTTACCAGTCTTTTCTACATGGGAGATGCTTGGAGACTATGGTGAAATATAACTACACCAAATGCTATCATATAATAATAAAATGCTAAACTCACCCCAGAATTATTATCTTGGATTCCACGAGGCCAGTGGTGAAGTCCAGTTCACTGAAGTCAGAGCTTTGATATATGTTTCAAACAAAAACTCATACTGTCACAGCAACTTGTTCTGCATCCCAGGGAAAAAATGATGCCTAAGTCCATTTCTTGAATTGAAGTTGGAGCATAGAAAATTGGCATCAGCTGGTTAAAGACCAGACTTGCATGCATTTGCCTTGTGGCTGTAAGACTTCAATTGTAGACAAGAGTTTTCTTCAAAGTATAACTACCAGAGCTGGGATGAAAATTGTTCCTTCATCCATATAATCAGAAGGACAATGGGAAATTATGTAAGCATGTGCTGGCTTTCTTTAGGGAAAATACTTTGGTTATGCGTTTTATTTCAGCAGAAAGTCAGGCGGTGCATGAGAAAGCTCATGGGCAGTGGATGGACCCCTTAAGCATGGTCAGAAACCAGTCATCTGGGGACTCTTTCTG
The DNA here is from genome assembly GCA_039720435.1 of Amazona ochrocephala. Taxonomy (NCBI): domain Eukaryota; kingdom Metazoa; phylum Chordata; class Aves; order Psittaciformes; family Psittacidae; genus Amazona; species Amazona ochrocephala. The sequence continues at coordinate 26,134,979 of CM077876.1, forward strand.
CCTATGTCTAAGCAAATAAATAAGATGAATGATGGCCCATTCTCTGACTTTGAGCCCTGCACAGCGCAGCCCACACTGCTCATGGTTCACCCTCTTCTGCCCTAGGACAAGGTGAGTGCATCCCCACTGTCTCTGGGAAACAGCTGCTGACCTGCACACCCAGACAGTGCTGCTTGTCAAGGGCCAAACTCCAGAGACAGTGGTAAGGGTTAAACAGTATGTATCTCATGGAGCAGTGCTTAAACATGTCCTAAGCCTGTTTAGTTTACTAGTATAGATGTAGCCTTGGAGACCAGAGACCAGATGCTGTGCATCTGCTGCACTCCCTGTAAGATCAGCCCTGATTATTTCCACACCCCATATCTACAGGGAAGGCCTGTAATAAAGCAGTAATCACTTTCCTCCCATCCTCACCTGAACCATGAGCCAGATCTTCATTTCAGTAACCCTTGGATAAATCAATAATCCTTCTATGTGACTGAAATCATACAGTCTTTGTATTACTGTTTCTTCTGGGTCTGATTCTGCCAGGTTTCTCTGTTGTTAGCAAGAACAGGATCATATTTCTGTTATCAATAGCAGTTTGTTTTTCATTTCATGCTGGCAATTATCAAGCTATCTGAACAATGTTTGTGAGAGGCCATTTCTTTTAATAGAAGGAGAAACTGGGGACATCCTTGCTGCTATCATTTTACTGGGATATAGAATATCAGCCTACTTCCATGTGACAACCCTTCCCCGTAATTATTTTTATTTTCACTTCTGTGCCTAAACTAAGAGTAGTCCATGATGAAGCAGGAAGAAAACATTTATCACACTTTTTCCTCACTTTTTTGGGAGCTCATTTACAAGATAACTTCAAATGGACAAAGCTAAAATGATACCAGAGAAATGATACCAGAGACCAGCGGCGGGGCTGAAGCTAAAGCAGGGCTAAATAGGACTTTGGCTGTTATTGCCCCTGTACTGATATCTCCTTTTCTGGTATAGATCTGAGTGCCATAAACAAAAGCTGCAGGTCTGTTGTGGTGGAAGAGGAAGGAAAAATGCCTGAAAGGGGTCCAAGGAAAGAACAAAATTATAAGTCAGAGCAAGAAAAGGCTCTGCATGCTAGTGTTGCTCAGGGTTGGCTTTGTTGGGCTTTTTTCCCAAATCAAGGGTGGTTGTTCTCTAGGCTGGTGAATAGGCTGAGTACATCACCCTGGACAATTGGTTCTAGGTGATCCTGCCTGAGCATGGGAGTTGGACCAGAAGAACTTCAGAGGTTCCTTCCAAAATCAACCATCCCGTGGTTCTGTAAATCTATAACAGCACTTGTTCAAGGGATCTGAAAAATCTTCAAGTATTTAAAACCACTATGAAATAGGAGCAAAAGAAGCAGTTTAAAGTATTTATTTCTTTTCTGATGGATGGGGTGAAGTTTCTTTCCTCTCTGACCATTCTGCTAAGTGGGAGTGGCTTTACTCCTTATTCTCTTTGTGTAACTCCAGCATCTCCAATGACATTCAGATTGTGTGAAAAAGCCACTGAAACTCATGGGAGATTCTGGCTGTACTAAAGTCAGCAGCCAAACCCTGTAACTTCACTGAGACTCAAATTTTTATTCCTTTGTTCAATTAATCATTTTTCATTTGATGTTGTTTCTTACTTACATCTAGGATAGACAAGAGCAGGTATGCAAAAAGCCCTCCCTGGGATCCCTCCTAAACAATGTACTGTAGAACAGCTTTGAAAATAAAATTCTTGCAACAAACTGCAGATTATTGGAGATGAGTCCAGTAGCACAAACAAAGAGTATGTAGATTGGTAGAGATGCATAACTCTTCCTATTGTATTTTGTTTTTTTTTAATTATCAGGGAGTTTCTACAATCCAAATCTAATTCCCTATTAACTTTTTCAGAATGTTTTGAGTAAAACTAGCCACAAGAAACATGACAAGTTTAAATAGTCTGTGTTTGAATACACATTCAAACAAAGATCTAGATGATCTTTAAGGTCCCGTGCAACTCAAACCATTCTGTGATTGTATTACTCTACAATCCTGCTATAAGAAGGAAAGAGAGTTAGGAAAATTTCAATGCACATTTTGCTAGTGCTTCTCATGCTTCATATATATATTTTTTTACTTCAGTGATTTGCCCAAAAGATAGTGGTTCAGCCAGTTCACAGTTCCTGAAACCCAGCTGCCATCCTCCATCATCCTTGATCGGAAATCTTCAAGAAAGCCTGATTTTTTTGTTAAGCTTTTAAAACTCATGCTCTTCAAAAGCAGATATATGCTTGAGACTAGCTTGAGGGGGCACTTATGTTCTCAAAGCAATGTAAAAAAGCAAAACTTCTCAGGCCAATGTGGATGATACTACTGTTATTTAATTCAATGTTTTTTAGGATAATTGGTAGATTTTAAGGTCTGTGGACAATCTCTGATCCAATCAGTCCACTGTTCATCTATGGGGCTACCATGATATCTGTTAGAATGCACATCAAACTGACCAGTATTAATGGGGAAAGGTCCCCATTAATGCTGCCCTCCCCCCTCCCCCTGCAGTAGTCCTAAAAGAACCCATGCCTCATTGTGTTTTATTGCTTGCATTAACAGACATTCACCAGACATTGCTTACATTAAGGCCACACCTTTCAAAGGAGCTATGGTGTCTTTAGAAAGCTGTCAGGCCTTATCAAACTTTGAAGTAGTAGAAATTCAATTAATTTCTTGATGCCTTTTTTATTTCCTTAAATTAAATACCCCTGTTCTTCAAGTAACCTGCCCAAAAACATACACACTCTGATCAAATGACCCCTCACCCTTCACTTTGGGAAGTTACCCAGGTTGAGCTTCTCTGCAATCACGGTCTCCATCCAAATTACCTTGTGGCTCTTTCTTTGTTTGTTCGGGTGGGTTTTTTTACATGATTTGATAAAAGATACAGTACTGCAAATATAGTCTTTGTGATGTTGCACCTGCTAGGTATCCCATAGTATTTATGTTCAGGGATTCTGTTTGGTTTTTGCACTCTGAGCACATGCTCAGCCAGTTATCCATGATGACTCTCCCCTTCCTTTTATAGATCTGTTCTTATTATTCTTTTATGCTACTGATTTTTTAGGTATAGAAAATACAACCTCTTTTCCCCTGGATACATGACAGGTCTATGCTACCAGTTTGAGTGTCATGTGTCAGACGGCAAGATGTTGCAAGTGGAAGGCCTTAAACTCTGCAGCCTGTTTCTTACCCCAGACTGACAGATCCTGAGCTTAACCTTCAAGGCCCTTGTGCTCCTCTTGAGCTTTTGCTTGAGGGCTGCTGTGGGCAGCAGTTACTTTAGTATATATGTGAATCTATTAATGTGGTTACACTTGTGTTGTACAGACCCTGTTGCCATCTCCTCACAATTCAACCCAAACCTCTCTGCAGTGCTGGTTGGATTGCCACACTGGAGCTCCCTACCTGGCGAGACCTCCAGGGTGTGCATCCACCCATGTGTAAAGGTGACAAATGGCACTGGGAAGTGGGAGAGAGTCACAGTGGGGAAGCAAGAAAAAATCTCATCACACATATTGGTGCATAGCATTTTATGGCATAGCTTGTCACATTTTACTGCTTATATATGAACACCCTCACCATATCACATCAACAACACAAGATATATTTACTTCCCTGTATCCTACATAAATAACCCTCTGGCTAAAATATGCACTCACCCCTTAAAATACATTGCAAAATACATCTGATTTTCTTCAGAAGTCCTTCTTTGAAAGTCTGAATTTTGACACAGCTTGTTTCACTGATGTAAATATGTTAATAGCAAGAATGTCAAAAAGTTTATTGATTTTAATTCTTGAGATCGAAAAAATATATAAAAGTCTGGTTTGTGCTCTAGGTAAATAAATCAGCACTATGTGTCTACTTTGCAGCCAGTGAACCGTGCTTTATGCTAAACTCTTCCTACAAATGTAGGAATGTGAACAAAGCTTAGTAGTGGAGAGAATATACAAATTACCTCCAGCCTTTTAGAGGTGAAGTAGAGGCTTCAAACACTGGCAGACACATGACTAACGCACCTAGAAAACCTTGTTTCAGAAAAATGATCCCAAGCTTTGTGTTAACTAGTGTACCACTAGATAATATTCTTCAAAGCATAGCAGGATAAGACCCTGCTTGTTCATGTTACTCCTGAAGGAAAATGAACCTATTTCATGCTTAAGCACTAAACTGGGGGCACACGCATATGGGCATATGTGTCTTCACACACATACGCATACTCACATATATGTGTATATATATATACACACAGAGATGTTTTTGCAAATAAAACAAAAGATTACTGGATGTATGGCGCTACTTTCCTCCCACTAGGAACAGTCTTTTCGTTAGTCCATTGAATAGCCATTTGTCATGAGCTTTACTGTACCATGAAGTTATGATTAATATTATGGCTCATGTACAGCGGGTTGAAAGACCACATTCATTTTCAAAGTCACGTTGCATTGATTAGAATTCACTGCAGGTTATTCAAATAACGATCTTCTCTTTTCCCAGGAGAATCTCCGTCTGATTTTTCTTTATCCTCATTAAAGATCCCAGGTGCAGACAAAGCTTTACATACTTCTAATTTGCATTATCCTTGGGAAGGAGGTAATTCACATGCCTTCAGTATATAGCACTTGTTTTTGTAGTTTGCTCTTTCCTATCTGTCTATTTAAATAAATCAAGAAATTTAGCCTTTATAAACCCTCTGACAATAGAAAATGCCAAATTTTATTATGCTTAGTAATGAGCACATGTATTCTGAAATATCAGTTATAATTCAGATTAAGTGAACAATTTTTAATTTGCTCCTCAACACATTTTACTTAAAATACACTCTCTGCTCACTCTCTCAGTGATGGGAAAAGGTGAATTTTTTAAGCAAAGATATAGATTTCATATCAGCCTCTGACTGATGTAAGGATATCCCTCAGCAAACAGTCTGTGAGAAATCATCAGCAGGATTTAACAGTCTTTTCTTTTTCTTTTTTGCTGGTTGAATATATAGAAAAGTATATAGCGTCTATAATTGCCTGGTGAAACTTAACAGTCCCATTAACCCCCAAATGCAGCACTTGCATGATTTCACATCTGGCTTCTGAGGCATAAGTTGTGTGGGCCTATGTTTTGCAACAAAATAATCTGCCTTGGACTATTTTTATCGCGAGCTTTTGTGTAATGAGTTTAGCCTGAAGCAGATTGACAGCATTGTTGACATTTCATTGAGTTTCCATCCTCAAGAGAGAGGAAATTTTAGCTAATTAAATAATGTTATAGTGTCTTAGAAACTACAAAGGAAACAGGAAACCACACAGCAGTCATACTGTATTTGCTAAGATCACTTGTGTATACCTGAGGTTTTATTATGCAGAAGTCATTCTTCTAACAGTTTTTAAAGCAAGTCATATGTTAGATAAGCTTTTAATAACTCAACCTTGATACTAATATTTGTAAACTGGTTTATGCATAAATTAAATGTAGACAAACAGGGAAGAAAGCTGCTGGAGAAATGTTGAACAATTACTACTTTTCATCATTTCATCGCAAATGGCAAGATAGCGTTGCCCATGAGTGCCAGGGGCAGAAAGACAACAAAGATCTTTTCTCTGTTCCTCTGTGGCTACCCAGGGGAGCAAAGCTCAGTCTCCACACCAAGGGGACAAGGGAAAGTGCAGGGAAAAGATGAGGCCAGGCTGGCTTTTTGAAAAGTTGGCAGTGTGATGCAGGTCCCTTTGGTGTGGTGGGAGTAATTCTGGGGCAGAATGGGGAAGGGGAGAGGGGTGGAGCCAGTGGATTTCTTTCACTCCTGCACCCCATGCTTTGGTGTTCATCCCAGCAGGAGGCAGGAGGCACTGTTCATCCTCTTCCAGCACCACAAGTGGTTCCTGTGCGTAATCAGCTGTTGACCAGAGAGTAGCTGCCTCAAACTAGACCAAAATGAAGGGCAAGTAGTATTCACCATGAAAGCTTTGAGGGCCAAGCCAAGGCACGTTCCCCAGCTTTCCAATAACTCCTCCTTGCCCTGACTCCCAGCTGTCCCCAAAAGCTGGTGTCAGCCCTGGTGTCTTCAGGGCCTGTGGCAGTGGCAGGTTTGGCACAGCACCCCAGGCAGCGCTGGGTTTCACTGTGGGCTTGGGCAAACAGGTAACCCACCGCTGGAAAACACCTTCACCCCACACAGAGCTCCTGACTGTCAGAGGAAGAAGAGGAAAAATGAAACTGCTGTGGAACTCAGCATTTAGATCAGATATACCCAGACATGCTTGGACACTGCAGTGGGCAAACTGCAGAAAATCTGAACAGTTCAGCCTAATCAGGACAGAGGACAAGTTTCTCTGCGCAGCCCCATCCCAAGTACATGGCACAGCAGATGGGTGACTGTACACTAATTCTGCTCACCATTTCTATAGGAAATGAAATAAATTAATAGCACTCTATGTGCAGGAAAGTGAGTCCTTTGTTTCAAACAGCTTTGCTTCTGGGGTGTGGAGACCCCCCACCTTCAACCTCTTGTCTTGCTGCATTCCCAGCATCTGTGATTACATTGGAGGGCGTTACACTGATGGTGCTCAAGTAGTGTGTTTGTATAACAATGCTCTCAGACTGCCTGCCACATCAGGAAGAAAATGATATCTTTCTATATTAATTATTTAATTTCTTTTTTAAGGTGTCAGTGTTTCGCTGATAAGCAACCATTTATATATCTTGTCTCATGATTAAAATGTTCCATGATTTACAGACTAAAGCACAATATGTAGAAAATACTGTTGCAGAAGGAACAAACGGCTTCCTTTGCATTTTCCTGTCAGACACAGGGTGCTCTTTGCTGGTAATTTAAACTACTGGCCACAGCAATGTGTGCTTCTAAGTTCCCAGTTATTGATAAGGACATTTTATATTTGCGTAGCACCTCTCATCCTGGAAAAGCAAAGCACTTAAAAAATTTAATTTAACATTATAATCTCCCAGCAGTGGTGATTCACCCACGGCACTGGCAGTGAACAGCAACTCAGAATTTGTCCCTGTGAATCCTAGACACCAGCCAGAGCTAAAATATTCTGGTACACAGAAGGGATGCTAAATCCCCTGATGGGGGTGCGTGTGTCTGTGCATGTATGTGTCTACATGTGTGCTGAGAAGGGATCTCCACATTGCCATCTCCCTCTGGATGAACTGTGGCTCTTTTCCTGAACATGGCAGTGAACTGAGGTTTTCAGCTGCACGGAGGCAGAGAGGAGAGCTCAGGGGCATACCATGAGCCCCCCAAAATCTTTATTCTCCCATTAAGCCTCAGGAGTCTGAAAGATTTTATTAGCCTTAATTACGTTTTGCCTGGGATCATGAGGTCGGTGGGCTTGGCGAGCTTTTGTTTTTAAAAATCTAACTTGCTTGCCAGGCGAGTTTTCCCAAGCTCGCATTTTATTGAGGTTTCCAGCAGGGGATCTTGTTTCAAGGGACATGATCAAAGTAAAGGACATTTCTTCTGGGACTTATTTTACATAGATTAGATCTCATTATGCAACTTGCTCTTTAGTCTATATTCTTTTTATAAGCTTCTGGCTATATGAATGAATTTTACATAGTAAAGTGTGAATTTATTATAATAAATACACTTTCTGAGTGAAAGGAAGGCAAAACACAGCATAGTGTAGTACTTTTAAGCTTCCTTATCCACAACAAATTTTGGCATTGCAGCAATTTAATCTTATCTCAAACAAGTTTGCTGCACACTAATTTCCATGTAAATTTTCAACTGCCTTTTATCTCAGTTAAAATAAATAAATAAATAAAATTATTTGCTGGGATTGTGTCAAATTTTGCATTTCCTTCCTCCTATTTTTTAAGCCTTCTTTCAAAGGCATGCATGATTTTTTAAGATTTTAAGATCTGTACTTGATTAAGTTGTTACAACTTGACATCTTGAGAGTTCAACTGAGGTGGAAATTTGTGATAATGTCCAGCAGCTCCTTTTGAGTACAAAACGCTCTGGATTAGTCCTGTTGGACAATATCTAATAGGACCAAAAACTGAAGAAATTAGAAGTTAACATGGAACAGATTTTAGCATACACAGGAATTCCTTTCCACTGCTGTTAAGCTTCAGGACTAGCAGAAGTAGTAATCTTTGTTAAATGCCTCATTCTCATAGCATCCAAATAGGAACAGATTTTTCAACTTCAGTTTTGTATTGCTCATCTATCTACAGTTCAATGTAATCTGAAGTTTGGTTCAGTGTATAAAAAGTGCATGAATCCAAAGTTTATGTAAATTACTGGATTTTATTTGTTGAAATTCCTAATGTAAGCAGATATGGGTTTATTATCTCATAATTTCACCTACTTTAAAGCTAAAATTATCATGGGGACAAGAATCCAATTGTCAAATGGAAGAGTTTGATTGTTGGTCAAGTTTTACAGCAACATACCCTCACCTTTCGAGTAATTTATTTGACAAGTTTTTTCACTGTAAGTGCTGAGTTTAAAAATAGATTCAGTCATTCAGACTCCTCTGTTATATTACAAAAGTGAGAAGAAAATAAAAAACCCCAAACCCTTCTGTTTTGTTGTTTTGTTTTTTTTTCTGTCAAGGGGAAAATTTAGCTGAACTCACTTCTGTCAAGCCACTAAAATTAGTCACTGAGCTAGAAAAGGTGTAAGTAGTCTCAGGATCTGTCTTCATAAATGTTTGTGAAATTTGCTACAGCTAAACGACTTACCTCCTTTTAGGCTGAAATGCCGAGGGCAAATTAGAGCAGAATACCTAGAGGGTTTGCACTCATTTTGATACTGTAGTCAAGGAGCTTTCATGCATGGGAAATGGGATTTTCACAAATATTCAGCCTCCACCTCCCTCTGGACCCACTGAATTCAGTGCATGATAGAACCACCATTACTGCTTCCGAAAAACCCACTCTAGTTTTTGTAGGGACTACTGCCCTACAGCAAATACCTGCGCATGAGATCTAATAATTGTATGCGGTATGCATCCATTACTTCTTCCTCAAATCTGGGTAATTCTGGTATGAAGCTCCTGCCAAAGCTTGTGTACAAAGGTACAAAGGGGTTAACTTCATACCAACATACTTAATTGCAATCTTATTTACGGCACATAAGCAGCCATTATATGTTTTTCCCAGGTTGTGATTCACAGTTCATGCATCTTCAGTTTGTCATAGCATAAGGCAGAGTCTCAGGAAAGAAATATTTTTCAGTTAAATGGTTAATTAAGACTTGGAGATAATTTTTTTCCTGATCAATGCAAGTCAAATTCTCAGTGCAAGTGGTTGAATCATCTTCAGAACTCTGATCATAATTAAACCACAAGGAGGCTGTTATGATTAAACGTGGGAAGCTGAAAATATGTGAACCATAGCAAAGGATCTGAATTCACTTCAAGCTTTGCATAAAACGTAGCTGGAGATTTTTTTATTTTAGCATAAAAAAAGCTCTCATCCTGTACCTTCCGTTTTTTTCAGAATTTCTTCCAAATTCAGTTACATTTCTCGTAATTAATAATAGATCTTGCACACGTAACTGGTATCTGTTTTTTCTAATTTGTAGAAACTCGCTATGTTCTTTGTCCAAACAACAGTCTTATTCTTATTTTTATTAAAAATACAGAATTCTAATGGATACTCTTAGTCTTCAACAGTTACACATACTGTATTCGTAAGTAATATTTTTCTGAATGACTTCTTCATATCTGTATAATCCATACATGGTTTTGGTAGTCTACAATAAATTTCTAAAATTTATATTCTTTATTGTGTTCTAATTCTTTATTGCTATAATAATTTCTGTTTCTGTCTTTCTAATTAGACTATATGGCTTTTACAGAAGAGCTTCTACACAGGATATTTGTTTTTCTATTCATATAATTTAATCTTGAATACTTGTAATCACAACACATGAGCATCTAAAAAGGACTAAATTCTGTTATCTTGCTTTGCCAAAATTTGCTTTTAAAACAATGAGTAGGAAATACAGGATTGTGTGAAAAATTATCAGAAACAATATTTCTAAACAAAACCAAAACACAACAAAACAAAACAAGACAAAACAAAAAATACTAAGATGGTCAATACTAAATTTCTGCAGTTAGCTCAACATTTCTAACTTTGCAAAATTTGGAGTAGGAGACTTGACTGAGATGAAGTTGCACCAAGTCTGAACCAGAACTACAGCACCACCAAAGCAGGAGTTAATTAACCTGTACAGGATTTTGGTGTTTATGTCTCCCTCTGCTAATAGCAACACCAAAGAAATCAGGTTGGAAGACATCCCCTCTGTGTGTGCAGACAGAAGAGAAAAGATCCTCTTCATTCCCTGTTTCCCATCCCAGCTGGAGGGGGGATGGATGTGCATAATCTCTGCTCACTTTGGTAACCAGTAAAGCCCAGAACCAGGCACTCACGTGCTGGCCTAAGGTCCGAACAAAGTGGTTTCCAGTTGGAGCACCAGATGGACGAGAAGTACGCAGGGAGGGGAACATCTAAGACGAGACAATGCTGCAGAGAGAGATGTCTGAAACCCCATCTACTATTTTGAGTCAGGTGCTTCATTTCAGTCCTTTTTTACATACCTGGGTCAGGTTCATCACCCAGAGTCCCCTCCAGTAAAACAATGTATCTATCATTCCCTAGACACAGACTGTGGCGCAGTCTTTGCCTGTAGGAATGGCTGCCAAAATAGGACTGCAGAAGGACGCCCTGAGGGCACCTGAGGAGCTGAGGTGAATTAGGTTTGGAGTGTTCTTTTTGCTGTTTCTACCTCCATTGCAGAAACTCCTTTTTTTCAAAGCTAAACTACTAAGTGAAAGGACTGAAAATTTCCCTGCTTCAAAAAAAGGACCACAGAAGACTGCCAATGACTACTTACATAAAGGTAGGCGCTTCAGCAGCCTGCAAGATGGAAGACTTTGATGACTTGCTTACATGCTTCCTAACCTTTACCTTGACGCTATTAAGTGTCCTAAATCCTCCCTCAGACCTGGCTCTTGCCACAGTATTCAATCGCAGCTTGCTGAATCCAGCCCTGTACTTCTCACTTAAGGAAAACAGCCACTAATATGAATGGGAGTTTTGCCTGCATGATTCTACCTGTGATGGGACAGCAGTCTCTGTGCCATGGAAGTCCCTCAAACAGTGTCTCCCACCCACCACCATTGTCTTACAGCTGAGGGGTGTGCAACTACAGTGCAGCTGGCTTTCCTCAGTTCAGGTTCAGGAAGCAACTCTCTACAACCCAACTAGTGAGGCTTGTTCACTGTATTTTGTAGCATAATGGACAATATAACAACGGCAAAGTAATTGTATTTACATTTTTTCTGCTAAGTGGGAAAGAAAAGGAAATAGGATTGCAGAGAGCGATAAAATGAGAATTAATTCATTCCAGGAATATAGTGGCTAGGAGATTTTTTCACATTTTAATGAATAAATGACTTTTCCACCCACTAAAAATACAAAGTACATAAGCAGTATTTACCTACAGATCACAGCATAGCATGAAACTCTTCCTTTGTAAGAATCCTAACGCAGTGATCATATTTTGCAGGAAATCTTTAATTGTGTTCAGGGCTGCCTATCTTTAGTAATGAGTCAGATCTTTTTCCAGTTAAGTCAGTTGCAAACCTTCTGATTTTAAAAGTCTCTAATCCATATCACAAATATGCATCCTCATTTAGCTGGGTCTAGATGTAAAACTGGTTACTGTCACACTGAGTGCTCATGGTCAAGGTTCAAGTAATGGCTAATGCTCTAAGTGAGGCTACACATAAGTGCATTTTAGTTCCGAATGCACTGTCCTAGTTGGTGAACACAAAACAGCTCCTTAGCCATTTAATTATCAGAGATTATAATGATCCTAACTTTGAATAGGATTTTCTGCAACACCTACTGGTTTCTGAAAAGCAGTGCCCTGAAGAAAAACCAAATTTGTCCTCTTTACTTTTGTATATTTTTTATATTTCTAATTTAACTTGATTTTTATGGGTTTAATAAAGTGTTCTATATCTCCTATTTCTTCTCAATGTTGGTTTATAGTTAGTTTTTCCTTTTGGAGGCATTAAACATATGAAAATAGGGTGCACACACATGAGGGGATGCTTACTCATGCAAATCATCCAATTGAACTCGGTGAACTTCCTGAAGACAGCATTACTCATGCAAGTAAGTGATTACAGGACTGTGTCACACAATGAAAAGTGTGGGCCTGATTATCTTCTCACCTACACTGATTTTACATCATTACAGTTCCTCCAGTTCTAACTGAATTACTCTTCATTTTCCCTGATGGAAGAAAAGAGATTCACACACCTGCTTAAAAAACTTACCTTGAAAATAATAATGACCCTGAGATGAATCATTTAGGTACAATGCAGCAGAAGTAGATCCATAAGTGCATTTCTGCTATGTTCTTATTATCCACGCCATCATGGAGCCTGATCCTTGCCTGACTGGAGCTGCAGAGGGCTTAGTTTGACATGCAGTGCTCATTCTTAATTCTTCTCATTCCTGGAGATCAAATTTACTTGAAGTCCCAGGAGAAAGGTGAGGCAAATGTTACTGCATTCATGTTGTGCATAGCATAAGACAAGTATAAATGGGATTAATTTAAAATATTTTCAGATGCTACAAAATACATATGTTCTTCAAACACTCACAGGTGGCCGAGACCAGAGATCCTTGAGAGAATCATCAAATGAATGATGGAAAATATGCAGAAGTAGCACACAAGCTCCTCTTTAGCCAGTAAAAGTATCTGAAGCAGTTAGGTGTTACAACCCACAATCTTACTAGCATCAGTTTTCCTCAGTGAGCATCACCATGTGAAAAGTTTCTTTTTCTTCTTTCAGGTGATTTTGCACACCAAAGAGAACAAGCATTTCCCAAAAACCATGTAAGGTTGATTCTGATTCTTCACTCACTCCTCAGAATTCTTCATTCTAATAACTTAAAAATTCAACTTCATGTATTTGCCAAATTAAAAACTCCCTGAATCTCCAGCATGATTGCTTTGATGAATTGAGCCCTTCTAGTCCATTTAACATGAAATAACAGACTTGCGTTGATGGTGCTTTTGTTCTTGATAGTAGGAGAAGTTGTTACTGAAAAATTAGCTACTCACCCTTAAGCAATCACTAATATCCCACTTCCTGAATACAAAAAGTGAAGAAAGAGCAGATGGAAACAGACAAAAATTGTATTAATAATACATAACAAAGCAATGCCTACAAATTATATTTCAATAGGAAAACTACAGTTTCCATTGGGTCTTAATGTATGTATCTCTCTCTAATGCTTCCATCTTCAAGCAGTTCTGTTTTATTGACACAACAACACAAATTGCAGAAGTAAATTGAATCACGGGCTCAGAATGTAAAAATCAATGAGAAATAATTTTGTAGCACTAAAGTGAACAGTGTAATGCTAGGTATTCATTTAATTAACCATGAGCCTTTCCACATAATGCACAATCATTGCCAGCTTTTCAGCTCACGGTTATTCCAGGAATAATGAGTTTGGGATTCATCTTTAGAAAACCTGCATTAATATTTGAAAGCATTTAAATCCATTAGTGGGTCATCTGAACACTGCAGGTCACTTTTACATTGCTAATTGAAACAATAGTAATGGGTTATAATCTGCTATCTAATAATGCCTGGAGTGTTTTACCGCTTTTATATCTTCAGATTCCAGGAAATATGTAAATTTGTTGCTGAACTGTTATAAAATATGGAAATTTAAACTGCAAACATGAAACTATTTCTTTTTATAAATTAAAAAAAAAAAAAAACCAAAAACAAACCAAACACCACACGCAACATTAATAAAGTGAAGAGTTATACTATATTTCGATGTCAGGATAAATTCCTTTCTATAGACCTTTTAGTGCTCATCGCTGCTGCGCTGTAGGCTCAACATCTGGCATTCACATTTTCAACATTGTCATTAGAAGAAAGTGAATATCATTAAACCAGTGAGTAAACAATCATGTCATTGTTTCCATATGCAAGCTATACATTGACTCAGTCTGCTGTGTTCTGACAGTGTAGTTTTGTTACGGTTCAGTTTTTTCCCTCCATGAATTGATGTAATCATTTTGTTCTTCTTGGGATTTGCTGTAATATACCAAGATTTCTCCTTCATGTGGGAGTAACCATGCCATATGGAAATATGAATTTAGGGTCGGTTAAGTTTAGTTTTGCGCTGCTTTTTTTAAAAAAAATTAAAAGGTACAGAAAGGTAAAGTTGCTTTATGAATCCTGCAGATAATTGAATAGAACACAAATTGATACTTAAACCCTCATTTTTGTTTTTAATTAAACAGGCATCTTGCACATTTACCTACATCTTCATAGGCTTAATTACAGTCTGATTGGGCAAAAAAGATACAGAGAGGAACATCTCATTACCTCTAGGTAGGCTGAACAGGCAGGAATGTGTAGCTGGTGTTTAAGAGGAGGCATGTGTGTAAGTGAACATGTTTAAATAATTTACTTGGTTAATAAAATATAGATAGCATGTTTGAGGGAGATTGTGGATCATTACATCACCTTTGCCCTCCCCAGTGAAAAAAAAAAAAAAATCCAGTCTGTAATGTGGTTCATGGGAGAGAATAAAAAAATGTATATTATGGGTAACATTTTAACACAAACCCATTAAACTGGGAACAATTCCATATTCAGCAAGGTAAACAAACTTCTTGCTTCCTAGTGACCCTGTATTGCCCTAACATGTGCCATTCTGTTTGGAAAATAATGGTTTTTGTGGGTGAATAACCCCCCCAGCTTTTACCACTAATCCCACAATAGTGTGATATTTGGTCCTCTAAGAACACAAAGCATCCAAACCTCCCTTCTTGCTGTGTTTTACAGGGGGAAGGGAGCTGTAGGTAGGGGGAAGAGGATCTTACTCTGTAGGTACTGGTTGGAGGAGATGGTGCTGTTGCAAGAAAGCTCTAATAATTTAATCAGTATATTTTTTAAACAACAGCTATTGATCAGGGCTGTCAGTTGCTGTCAGAGGCAAAATCTCTTCTGTTCAGCATGTCTCTTGACATGCGAGGAGAAGGAGGTGGAGGAGGAGAGCATATAGTGTTTCTCCCCAGCTGACTGGTATGCCTCTCCCCAGTAACTGCTCTATAATAGAGTCTGCCAGGTAGGGCTAGCAGAGGCAGGAGGGTATCAGGAGACAGAAAACATCCTTCAACCCCAGCAAGAAATAATGCATGAGCAGGCACATCAGTGCTGTGGAGTAAGAGCCCTTCTGTGGTTTGGGAAGGCTGCTCTGCCACGGAGATACAGCTACAGATGGAGGGGGCTAGCCCATCAGGATAAAAAAAATATAATCTCTGTTTTTAATTGCTATGCAGGGAATGAATTAAAATAATCTCCACTGGTCAATGATGAAGATATTTTAAAAAGAATATTGTTACCTGAATTTCAAAAATATGTAAACCAGGAGGGCTTTAACTAAGTAGCAGGAGATGCTCATTAGTAGGAGGTCTCAGCTCTACCTGGCTATATACTAGTGTAGAACTGAGAAGCACCCACTCTGACCCAAGAAGAAAGGTATCCACAGAGGCAGAGGGCTCTAGAAATTACCTAGAGTTACAGAAGATGCAAAATTCCAAAGATATAACTTGTCACTCTCTAGCCTTTCTTCAGCATAGGCCAACCCTTTGTAAACCCACTTGTGACTCAATGGGCCCGTGGGAAATTAGGGAGCCTGTGCCATCTCACTGCCTAGCATATATATTCTCTAAACCCACCTTGGATTAGCCAGCAAAAACCCCAAAACATGGAATAGAGAAATTGCTAATAACATACATAGATGCTTTGGCTATAAGCAAATATTTTTCCCCTTGATTTCTGATTTATCATGTAACACAAATTACAGATCATGTATATAGGCAGGAACTGGGTGCTAGTGGTGGGTGACAGGAACCTTCCAGGTCATTGAAAAAGCTATCACTGAGCACCAGCCCTGGATGTTGGAGAATAAGCTGCAAGTCAGTGAAGTGTTTTCAGCCTATTCTCAAATTTGTGCTTGGTTGAGGTTTTATTTAACATTGGAAACCCTAAAGAGATGACTGTTCTGGATAATATGGTTTATGCTGTCGGCAAGCATGCAAAAGAGCACTTATTAAACAAACAGTTTTTATTGTTTTTAAAAGCTTTAAGAAGGCCTTTTTCCTCCTTTTCTTGGAAAGGAGGAAGATCTGTAATTTCGTGTCAGGGAAATATTGCCTGACTTTAACAAGGACTTTTTCTCTTAAAAATAAGTATTCTTTACTGACTGGGTAACCAGAACCTTTCACCCCACCTTAACATATCACAGATTCAAATTTAAATGCAGCCATGTACCACATCTGGTCTCCTGAATTTGAGGGGAAAAAAAAGGATTTTTCTAGACAGGTGTCTGCGTCAAAAGGACGGTCACTGTTGGCAACCTTAGCAAAGGGGTAACAAGCAAAATGTGGAGATGAATCTCATCTTTCTACCCTAGAATACTTTCCCAAAAGCTGAAATGAAGGTAATTCAGAAAAACAGTGAGTTCAAATGCTGCAGTCCTTGCTCCAGCAAAATTCCCCTCTGAACTGAGTTTTGCTTGAGTGATGACAGTGTTTGTCGCATAATAAGGTCTTTAATTTGCTGCAATGTCAATAAGGCACCTTGTCAAGGATATTACACTTAATTAAACAATAAATAAACCAGACCCACCCTGCTCCAATCAGATAACATTTGCCCTGCTGCCCAGGTTTGGAGGCTGACAGGATTCAGGAACTGTTTAGGTGACCCTGAAGCGATGCAGGGAGTCAAGGCTTGCCAGGCTGTAACCCCAAGAGGGTGCTGGTGATGGACTCTGCAAGAGGTGCCCTGCCTTCGGAGACAGGGAGGAACAGATAGCTGAGGCTAAGCAGAACTGCACAAGCAGCACACAGAGTCTCAAGGGGAGTGTGTCCCTGTTGAGACGTTTTCCCTTGGAAAAATTAGCAAGTTCAGCTTCAGCTGTGCAATATGCTGGCCAAAATCTCAAGAAACCCTGGAACCAATTTATTCCATCTGGAAATTAGTTTCAGCTTTTATTGCTTTCAATTTTTGTTCCAGAGCCAGAATCTGCTCCAAAGGGAGGTCTCTGGTCTTTTGTCCTCCAGTATTATTTTGTATTTCCAAAGTGTGTTAATTAAAAAGTTTTGACAAATCAAAAGAAGAATGAGGAAGAAGAAAAAGGAACAACTTGCTTTTCTTCTTTCCATTAATTTTATATACAGTACGATCTTTCCAGGGAAGCCACTTTGCAGGTACATCTGAAATGCTAGCATCTGACATCAAATCCTGATCATTTCTTCTACCAAGGAGGTATTTTTACCTGTTCTTTGTATCAGCCATTTAGCAGAGCTGCAGCTGAGCTTTTATTTAACCCCTTGTCATTAACAGGAAAAGAAAAAGGGGACAGGAGTGAAGAGGCACCCACTGTCTGCTAAAAACAATCTGTGTGTATTCATTGCCAAAGCAGTTAAATATTCCTAAGTCATATCTGAGCATCTGCTTCTGGTTTAGTGCTTTGATTGAAATTATTTTAAATGTGCTTCTACCTGAAAATGATTTCTTTTAAAAGGTGAAGGCTGGTGGTGATTTTCTTGCTAAGAATGACAGCACTTCAGCAGTGGAGCATCCCTGGCTCTCAGGAAATCCACCATCTGCTTACTTCTCCACATTTTAAGGAACAGAAAATCTGAAAACCAAACAGTAACAAGAAAAAGAATAAAAAAAAACCAACAACCCACAAGTGAACAATCCTAATGTCTTTCACATGCAATGTGTTTCTCTACACAGTTCACCAATTTTCACAGCAACTCCTTCTTCTAAACTCATAACCCTGGGTAATCTGCTAAGAGTTTCCCACCCAGAGACGTAGCCTGTTTCTGATGAATGTTGATAAAGTACAAAATTTATTAATTAAGGCTGCCATTCTGGGCTAACTTGCTCATAACTCAGAAGTAGTTGTTAATAAAGATCTTGAGTACAAAAAGAAGGGAAAATGGGCACAACCCCCAAATCTACATTCATTAACAAGCATAAGATTGAAAGGCATCTCTAAGACTATGAAAATCAGTCCCATGTATCAATGTCCATCTGAAAGCAAGCTAAGATTTCACTCTTACTGCTCCTAATTCCAGACCCTTACTCCTTTACCTACTCTTAACCTCTAATCTTCTTCTAATTTCCAAATATATTTATTCATAGAATCATAGAATCATAGAATAGTTAGGGTTGGAAATGACCTCAAGATCATCCAGTTCCAACCCCCTGCCATGGGCATGGACACCTCCCACTAAACCATGTCACCCAAGGCTCTACCCAACCTGACCTTGAACACCACCAGGGATAGAGCATTCACAGCTTCCCTGGGCATTCTATTCAGCTTTCGACAGCACCTTCCAGCTGAAAATGTTTTTTCTATGTCCTGTTCTTCTCCCACCTCCAAGAGCACAGAAAGCATTTCTGTTTCCCTGAGCTTTTTTTTTTTTTTTGCTAGATGGTAAGTAGAAGAAACTTGTTTCCACTCATACAATGGGCTTTCAGTTTCCACTCCTCCTCCTACTGCCCTTTCTCTGCACCTTTCCAGTGTGAATTCAAGTCTCCTTTCTGAATGCAGGTGATCACACGGATCTTGCTGATGCCTTGTGTGGAGCTACTTGCAGTTTCCGTATCTCTCCTGAACGCACCAGGTGTGAGATGAACTTCATATCTGCCTTGTTGTCAGTGGGATGACTCACATCATAGACTTGTACATTTAAGTGAGTATAAGCCATTCCTAGGGGCTGGAGCACACCTCTTCATGATCTCTGTGAGTGTAAACTTGCGTGTTCACCTGAAACCCCAGCGATTGCGGAACAGCTGAGCTGCAGTCTCTTTTGTACTCTGCAGGAACATAACCTACATCCTTTGTGCTCCTCTTCACACTGGTTGGAGCTATCCTGCAAAAATCTGCTACTTCACACTTGCTCTGATACAGAGAAAGTTAACGCTTGCAAAAATCCCCTGCAACTAAAGATGTATCTGAAACCTCTGAATAAGTGGTAGATGTCAACACACATCTTCCCTGTAAACAATTCCTCCTAGTTCCCCAATCAAACCAAATTTGATAAAGTACATTAAAAATAAGGACATGAAATAGAGGAGAGAAAGAAAAACAAGCTGCTATTTAGCTGAAATCCTCTAATCCCTAATAAACTGGGTATTATAGCAAAATTAAAAAGGAAACATATGATGGCAATATTAAGACCAAAGACCATTAGTAAAAAGAGTCACTGCCAAAGCTCACATTCAGTGATATCTCAGTGCTAATGCACATAACATTCATTAGCACACCCAGGCTCATTCTGGCTCCTGTTAGTGGTACACTTTGCTTTATGCTCCTACAAGTTGTCTTTCCTTTCCTGTTTTCTCCATCACTAAGCTGAAAGCTATTTGACAGCTTCTGGCATCTCTATTAAATTGTGGGAAACATGGAAATGATTAACTTTTGAACCACGAAACTAAAAACACACTTTGACGTTCTGAAACTGAAACAGGTTGTGCACAAAACAACTTCTTCTGGTAGGGCTCAGAGAGACAGCAGAAGGGTGCTAGGAGAGAGGAAGGCTGGCCCCACTGGCTGAGATTTGGGTCTTGTTGTTGTCATTACAGATCAAAAGGCTGTGATCACCTTTCTGATTGCTCCTTCCCTAGTAAACAACCTCAAAGTAAGTTCATTAAATATTAAATAGCCCTGATATCTATTAATGTTATCGGACACAAGAAATATGCCTGATGGATTTATTCTCCTGTAAAAGAACCAGTGTCCCTCCTGGGACCATGCTCCAGCTGTTTAAACTATAATTCCATCACTAGGAGGAATGGTTGAGGCTGACCTCCACGAAATGTACTCATTGTTGCTCAGCCTGTGAATTGTAAATGAAACCTTTTGTAATAATGTTAAAATATGCATGCAGAGGAATTAAAGCATTGGAGGTCAGCAGCAGAGCCTCTCAGTGGGGTCGCTGTCGGCTCAGAGCAGCTGGTGGCTGCACTCAAGCAAAAATGATACCTAGAGGTAGTTTACAGAGCTGGCTGTGTGCATGACTGGACTTGACAGATCCATCACTGCATCTCTGTGAATCTGAATCTGGTTTTGATTGTCTTCCACTTCAGCATTGGTTGTTTTGAGAGCCTTGCTTTTTTGGAAGAGCTAAGTTTCTGGTTACCTTGTCCCCTGTTCAGTGCCAGAGCAGTTTATTGCCCTACGTGGGATCATTAAAACATTATACCGCATTTTAGGCCTTTGCTTTCCACATATTGATTTTGCGTCTGCTTTCTAGTTATTTATGACATGAACACTGTATACATGGCCATGGAATAAGGAGAGTATGCATAAATCAGCTAGTAAAAGCGGAGCCTGGGACAGCCTTTCAGTCTGGTGTCTGAGGGAGGAAAACCTAGCTAATGCCAGAATGAACATTACAAGTTTATGAAAGGGTTAAACTGTACCCTTGCTGAACAGCAGTAAACTGGACCTATGATCAAGAGGTCCCTACCCTCTGGTTTTATGTGTTTGGAGAGACATATGTAATATTATGTAGTGAGACCCTTGCAACTATCCCTGGTATTCTGCTTTCATGGTACTGCTTTTTTTTCATGCTTAACATGCTGTGAAAGTACTCAGATGCCTGGATTGTTTTAAAAGCTTTGCAAAAATTAAATGTTCCAAAAATTTCTACAATAAGATTTAATACAGAAAGTGACATCTTCTCTGCTGGGCTTACAGTTAGTTAGCTGGTGCCGCATCTTCAGTGTTAGCAGGTAACTGAATTGTATTTCCCAAAAGTGGGGCAAAGGCTTCTCCTTTGTATTGCCTAGGTAAAGGTTTCACAAACTTAGCACCTTTGTTGTCATGTTCTTCAAAATCCTCATGTCACCTCAGACATCCCAGTGAAATAACTGGGTCTGCAGGTTTTGAGTAGAGGTTTTCTACACTCAGGATAAGGACTAAGGATGGGAGACAGGCCTCGAAAGATTAGCCCCTAATCTTTTTCTTTTGGAGATCTAAACTTAAATTCTGAAAATGAATTTTCCAGTCTCATTTGAGTCATGAATTTCCAGAGGAAAAAAAATCATTATAGTATCTGGCTCAGCATGTTTCCACTGAGATAAACTGGAGACATCAGTGGCCCAGACCAGTTACTTTTAAAGAATTACGCAAAGCAGTTTGGGATAACACCAGCTGGCATGACATGTGGCTTCCATTTTAGCTCCAGACCTGTCTGTACACTAAAAGAAGAAAAAGAGAAAAAAAAAAAAAAGAGGGCAAGAAAAGACACTACTTTATGAATAGATTTTACTGCAGTAAATGTAGAAAATAATTAATTCATACACACTACAGTTTTCTTTAAATGAATCGAAACTTTCATTGACTCCAGCTAACCTACTCCTTTGACTGAAATAGAGAAGGGTTTAGTTATACTATTCAAATAAGAAAGATGAGATAATTTTGTCAGGTCCTAATCAGGTTCTGACCAAAAGAGACATAGAAGGAAAAATGGACTGAGCACCTTATCTTTAAAACACTGTCTTTGCTCTTCACAGAGATAATGCTACTGTACAATCTTCCAGTTACAGTTTTAAGATTGGTTTCAAAAAGCCATGCATTAAAGGTGCTGAGAAGATACACACAGATTATTCACAGCAATGTAGAGGAGCCCATTCAGACTGTGACTTTTAGGATCCGTTTTGCTTTCCAATACACTAGCTCAGCCCTAAACCTCTTTGTACTGAAGAGATTATGTCTGTGCTCACGACAGAGTTTCCAGCATCCACCAACTGCCTGTGAACAATGCCATGAACAGGCTATAAATGTGTGGAAACCATGCCATGCCACAGCATGGACAACACTAAGACAATCCTAGGAGAGAGTACACTAATACCTTCAGAGTCCGTTGCTGACTTCAGCCAGAATGGAAAAGAGCTGGAACCCAGCAGGACACTCTCTTCTTCCTTGCAGGTTTTAGACTAAAAGAAACAGTATGGGGGAAAAAATAGATTTTCTCATGGATTTTCTTTAAACAAAAGATTTGAAAAGGGAAACTTTAAAAAAGAGAAAGAATTTTTTGTTAGTTATTAGCCCTATGTTTAGCTTACACTTTCCCAGATGTTGTTTCCCTAGGGAATACTAGTAGACAGATCACGGATCATCACAGCTGGCATCTGAACAGCACTGCGCAGTTAATAATGATTCACAACCACTGCACCCAATCTCGCTGGCATTTGCCTCTGTTAGGACAGAGCATAAATGTGCTTGCAATTAGAAAGGAAGGAAGAATGTAACAGAAATACTGTTTCTTTTAAACAAGCAAGTGTAATTTTTCATGTAGACTTGGGACTGCGCCCACAAGTAATTTGCTTTTGTCAAATGGAACATGAAAACCATGCACCCAGTCCTGTAAATGATTACTCATGAGCACAGCCTTTGCTAGCACAAATGCTGGCACTGAAGTCAACAGCAGTCTAGTGTGGGTAAGGATTACTGGTATGAGGAAGGGCTTTCAGGATTGGCCCCAGGAGACATATGTGAATACTCCTTCATGGGACATAAGCTTCAGGGAACACAAAACAGGTTAATTCCATGCCTGATTCATTCCATGGACCATTTAACGAGAGCCTCTGGAATTGTGCATTCAGTAATGAACTGCCAAGAACTAAGAGTAATCACTGCTGCAATTATTAAAATTTACACTTGGATTCTGTTACCTTTGTGGCAGATATGGGTCCTGAATTAAGTGGCCCAGAAATCCAAGGACTTCCCACGAACAGTTCAGCAGCCCTTTCAAAACCACAGTTCTTTTACTTGCTTATTGCCAGAGTCGCTGCTGCACAAAAGTGCTGTATACTAGTTTGTTTCCTCGTATTTTTAACAGTCTTTGCATCATGGAGATGCAAGAAAAGGCAATGATATCAGCAGTAATTCTGGGGTAATAGATCATGTAGAGACTTTTTTTTTTTTTTTTTTTTTTTTTCTAAAAATAGTTATCCTGATCATTCTTCCTGACCCGAAAACAACTTCACATTTTCCCTCAGGGAAGTGCGATGTGCTGCTGTATAACTTGTATGTTCTTACACTGTGCTTGAGACACGTGAGGTAGTCCTGTATTTCCATTACCAATCATGAAAACTTAAAGCAGCTTCGTTCTGTAAAGTGCTGAGCTTTCTGGCCCTGGTCCAACAAAGCACTTGAGTACAGGCTTAACTTTGAGCACACGCATCTCATTGGAGTTGATGAGACTACTCATTAGACGCTTTCAGATCAGCTGAGACTGATGGGCTTCACCCTAGGATGCTTAAAAATCTAGAGAAAAAAAGCCACAAGCTCTGCTTGTCATTTTAAAAATGGTTATATTGTCAAAATAGCAACAAATGGGTGCAGCTGGTACCTGCTGTTAAGTGCAGACCGTCATCTCAACTTCAGTTCTTACAAAACACTGGAACAAATAATGAAATGAACTGTTTCTACAGACCTGGAAGGAAGCAGAAGTACAAGAAAGAGTCAGTATGGCATTGTCAGGAACAGCTGATTTGCAGTAGCTCTGCAGTAAATGCTCTGGGGAGGGCACTGGTTTATAAACAGAATGCGAGTCAACAGTGTTCAACTACTACAGAAAAAACAAATGTGTCTTACTGAGTTCTATAAATAAGAGTATATATGTGGGGAGACAGCTGAAATGATCTGTCTCTTCCCCTTGTCACTGGAAACATCTCTGCTGGAGTGGTGTGGCTGCTTTTGGGCATCTTGCTGTAGGAGTTTAATACAATTGGAGACCATACAAGAGAAAGTGATGAAAGTTGTAAAACCTTTTAAAATAATTACTTGACAGAAAAAGCTGGAAAGCTTTGCAATTAGAAATCAGATTTTTGGTTAGCAAAACTAATTTGCTGTGGGGATTTGGTACTCAAGTACAGGATAGAGGCAGCTAGGACATGAAGAGTTGAAATAGCAATACAGAAGGCCCAGATTAGATATTAGGAAGAATTTTTCAGTGCTAAAACTAGAGGAAGAGTCTGAAGAGATGGTAATGTTCTGTAATCAGATGTTTTTTGGGAACTGGTTGGATTAAAAACCTGTCAGGGATGCTCTAAGTAGAGCTGCTCCTGCCTTTTGACTGAACGAGGGACTGAACAAGCTCCAAAGTCCTTTCCAGCCGCTGCTTGCTTTGAACCTGTGTGTTAACGTGTCAGCTACTATGCCTGTATCTTATTCTCTGAGTGTCACACATGCAGCTTTTTACAGGACAAGGATCTGAGGCCTCAGACCAACAAAGCACTCAAATATGAATAATCTTATAGAAAAAGATGTTCTCTTACCTGTTTGAGGCAAGTATGTGTTAAGAGACTTTGTTACACTGGAGGTTTAGGGACAGGTTATTCAGAGTTCAAATGAATCTAAAGATGGCACTACTAGACATGTAGTTTGAATTGCCCACATTTCAATTGTCTGTTGAAAGCAGTGACAAGAATATAGATGTGCATCTATATCTGCTTTGAAACATGTCCTGTTAAGCCCTTTGTCTCCTAACTCCCATGAGCTGGGAGACTCATGCACACACTTCTGAAGGGAGTGAACTGCCAGTAGACAGAGAACAGACCAATGGAATCATGGAGAGAATAGAGCAGCATTTATAGAGTATAGGATGTATGTATGGTTGAGTCTTTATTAATAAATTATTTTTGTTTAATGCTTTTACAGTTGCAGACTTTAAATAGTAAGCATTTCTAATGAGACACCTAGAAAAAGAGAAAGTAGAATTTGTGTATTTTAGTTATGCATTAGACAAAACAAGACCACACTAACAAAATATTGAAGATATCCTCCAACACAAGAATTTCATGTCATTGGTATTTCTAGTCATATTTTTCATACCATTTTTTAAAACAATTTACATGAATTAAATACATTCTTCAAGTAAATATTACCATGAGGGAATTCAGCTTTGATTTTCAAACATACTGTTTGAAAAGCATTCATTGATAAAACGAGGTCCATTTCACATGATAGCGCCCTTCTGGTTGAGTAGTAGAATCCAGTTATGAAAACAAACAGCTACTGCTGCCTGAGCTCTCACCTGTCTGCTAAGCAGCCTCCTTGGAGGATGAGACTAACATAAAGCGTAACATGTAGACATCATCCTATTCCAAAGTAAAAAAAAAAAAATAAGTGGGATTTTTTTTATTTTAGACTGCTCACCCTTAGGAAAAGAGCTCCAGTCCGTCCCGCCAGGTGATTTTGCTGATTTTACTGAGGCCTACAGATTGCATTGGATTTTTGCAGATGAGACATGTTCTTGCTGCAGAATAGATGAAAAATCTAAGCATAAGTTTGCTACCCTAGATTAACTTGCTACCCTGGATTTGGAGAAGGCTGAGGCTCTTAATGACTTCTTTGCCTCAGTCTTCACTGGCAAATGCTCTGACCACACCACCCAGGTCTTGGAAGACAGACGCAGGGACAGTGAGAATGAAGACCCTGGGCCCACTGTACGAGAGGATCTGGTTCGAGACCATCTTGAGAACCTGAACATACACAAGTCCATGGGACCTGATGAAATCCATACATAGGTCCTGAAGGAGCTGGCAAATGAAGTTGCTAAGCCACTGTCCATCATATTTGAAAAATCATGGCACTCAGTGAAGCTCCCAATGACTGGAAAAAGGGAAATATAACCCCCATTTTTAAGAAGGGGAAAATGGATGAGCCAGGGAACTACAGACCAGTCAGTCTCACCTCTGTGCCTGGCAAAATCTTGGAGCGGATTCTCCTGGCAAGCATGCTAAGACACATGAAAAAGAACAAGGTGCTTGGTGACACCCAGCATGGCTTCACTAAAGGGACATCCTGCCTGACCAATTTGGTGGCCTTCTATGTTGGGGCTATGGAACTGATGGACAGGGGCGGAGCAGTTGATGTCATCTACCTGGACTTGTGCAAAGCGTTCAACACTGTCCCACATGACATCCTTGTCTCTAAGTTGGAGAGACATCAATTTGATAGGTGGACCACTCGGTGGATAAAGAACTGGCTGGATGGCCGCACGCAAAGAGTAGTGCTCAGTGGCTCAATGTCCAGCTGGAGACCAGTAACGAGTGGTGAGACCAGTAATGAGCGGTGTCCCTCAGGGACTGGTGTTGGGACCGATCTTGTTCAACATCTTTGTCGGTGACATGGGCAGTGGGATTGAGCGTGCCCTCAGCAAGTTTGCAGATGACACCAAGCTGCGTGGTTCAGTTGATACACTGGAGGGAAGGAATGCCATCTAGAGGGATCTAGACACGCTTGTGAGGTGGGCTGATGCCAACCTGATGAAGTTTAACCATGACAAGTGCAAGGTCCTCCACCTGGGTCGGAACAATCCCAGGCACAGCTACAGTTTGAGCAGAGAAGAGATTCAGAGCAGCCCTGTGGAGAAGGACTTAGGGGTGTTGGTTGATGAGAAAACGAACATGAGCCGGCAGAGTGCTCTCGCAGCCCAGAAAGCCAACCGTATCCTGGGCTGCATCAAAAGGAGCGTGACCAGCAGGTCGAAGGAAGTGATCCTGCCCTTCTACTCTATTCTCATGAGACCTCACTTGGAGTATTGTGTGCAGTTCTGGTGTCAACATAAAAAGGACATGGAACTGTTGGAACAAGTCCAGAGGAGGGCCATGAGGATGATGAGGGGACTGGAGCACCTCCCGTATGAAGATAGGCTGAGAAAGCTGGGGCTGTTCATTCTGGAGAAGAGAAGGCTGCGTGGAGACCTCATAGCAGCCTTCCAGTATCTGAAGAGGGCTTATAGGGATGCTGGGAAGGGACTGTTCATTAGGGACTGCAGCGATAGGACAAGGGATAACGGGTTCAAACTTAAACAGGGGAAGTTTAGATTGGATATAAGGAAGAAATTCTTTACTGTAAGGGTGATGAGGCACTGGAATGGGTTGCCCAAGGAAGTTGTGATTGCTCCATCCCTGGCGGTGTTCAAGGCAGGGTTGGACATAGCCTTGGATGGCATGGTTTAGTGGGAAGTGTCCCTGCACATGGCAGGGGGATTGGAACTAGGTGATCTTAAGGTCCTTTCCAACCCTGAGACTGACAATTCAGCGTGAACCAAGTTACAGAGGGTTAGGGATCTGAACCCATGTCTCTTCACAGACTTATATAGTATTGTTACCAGGGTCATAAATGGCTGCATGGATCAAAATGTTTTTGCCCCAGGTATGTGAAAATATGGATAAAAGGCTATGAATTAATTTAACCATTTTGGTCATTTACAGCTGTTTATTGTTGAACCACACAGTGCTGTTCCTTCATCTTCCTTATCCCTGCCAGGATTACCCCAGATTTTGCAAACCTGTCTCCCCACACAACTCTTCTGCAAAAGCTACCTATCCACTATCCTGGGCTACTTTTCTTGGGATTATTAGAGATTCCCCCATCACTTAATTGTCAACAGGGCTTGAAAACCAGAAAAAAACCTTTGGCATGAACCTGTGCTGGACTCCTGTCGTCAGCAGAGCTGCAGCAGCTTGACATAACCTTCTTCCTCACACAGCTGGGTCCCAGGCTAGCTTTGGCCAAGGGGAAAAAAAAAAAAAAAAAAAAAAGAAAAAGCTGGAAAATCTTACCCATTCTTTAAAAGAAAAAAAAAAAAAAAAGATGATGAAGACTTCATCATCCATGGCTTTTTAAAACCTGATCTAGGTTGTTTGGTGAGTTCAACTGCTATTTCTAAGGATGGGGGCAAAAAATATGTATGTATCACTCTGTGCAGACATCAGCCTCAGGTGGGTCTCCCTTTGGAACCTGGCTGAAGGACAATTCTCTTTGGAAGGGGGATGATGCTTGTAAATTTTGTTGGTTTTCTACTTTTCTTTCCTGTAAGAGAGGAGTTTTGCCCACAGTCTCCAGCCATTCTCAGATGACTGTATTAATTAAAAATTACTAGGATTAAAGGATAAGAGAAAACAAATCCTTTCATATGTGTGAGCATGTGGACCTTAGACTGAAAGATGTCCAGTGATTTGAGGTGTTTCTGGACTGGACTGCGTGCGAACAGCATAAGAGCTCCTCTTCTAGTATAGGTAGGACCAGTGGCTGTTCTGTTATGCTGGTATATATATATATTAGAATTGTTCATTTGTGTAAAGTGGTGAAAAGATGACCAATTTTTTCCTGTCATTGACTTTCTTTTGGTTCAAAACCAGATTCTTCAAAAATTAATAATTTTCAGGTGTTTTAGTTAGCACCATATTCCTATCCAGATGATTGTTGTCTTCTTTTTTTCCTATTTTTACAGTGGATTTTTCTTATTTTGCTTTGTGGGGGTTTTATTTGTATCCATACCTCTCTTATTTTGTACATTTAATGTGTCTGTTGACTACAGACACAGAACAAGCCCCATATTGCTTCCACAAATCCTTATTTATTTGCTAGGCTTTGTGACGAGGGTATCTTGTCTATGAAAACAAATTGTTTGTGGGGTTCTGGAAGACTGGTTTATTCATTTTTCTGTTGTTATAAGACAGGACCTAAATACCTTACGACTTTCTCCTGACTGACATCAGAAATGCAATATCTTTAATACACAAATTTGATGGAAAATTATTGCCCTTTTTCTTGTGAGAAGCTGGGTTCTTGCTTGCTTATTTGGACCAACTTGTTCTGTTTCAAAAGATTTATTGTGGAGGCTGCATCCTGTATATGCAGTAGATTGGAACAGATATGCATCTTCAGACTATATTTCATGCAATGTTTTATTGGTCATATTAAAAGAAACCTATGTGTTAAAATAAGAAAAACAGACAGAAATAGCTTCTATTGTGTATTACTAATGTACAGCAGACAACATGCACAGATGGTCATTACGTGTCCATTTATTGCTTACCTACTGAAGCTACCTTGCAACATCACAATAAATTGTTACAAACAGATTTTATATATGGCCTTGTGCTTCCAAGACTAGGAGTATCAGTATCAATGGGGTTTGTTGTATGCAAGTAAGACAATCTTGAGGGATGAATCCAGCTAGGCTGCAGGGGTGCAATATATAGACTGGTCTTTATATTATTAACCTGTTAACTCGGGGCCTAGGGTGGTTCGATTTTGGATTTTTGATGTCGCCTGGTACAAGTGTCACTACAGAACTAGTTGTTTTAGTTACATGACATATAACAATAGAAATTTTCTATTGTTATGAATATGGAGAAACTGAAGCATTGCAGTTGACTGGGCAAAAAAGTGGTTGTTTTCCACATTAATTCCAGAAAGGTTCTACATACAAAATTCAGTTCATACTCTTTAGCTGGATAAGAGATGTTGACAGTGCAATATCTCTCAATTCTTTACGTTATATATCACAGGAAATTATTTTAATTGTTGCTTCCTTAGAAAATATTTCTAGGAATATAGATCTTACTGCGAAACAGATTTGACATTATTGTGACCCTACAGCTTCCACTTCGCATAAAAATTCAGGCTCTTTACTAGCCGTGACATAAACTTGTGTAATGAAATTATAAACCACAGCTTCTAATTGTTTCACCCAAATTAATTTTGAGTTATGTTCTGGGTCTTAACTTTCAAAAGTTTTAAATTCAGTCCGTCAGTTCTAAGATGAGCCAATCAACAAAGAAACTAAAAATGCATGACTTGTGAAAGGGACAAATTAAATCTAAATCTCAAATTCAAAGTACTGGATATTCTCAGAGTTTCTAACAGTTTATAAGGAAGAATAATTCATAAAGGAATCTATAAATAATGCAAATAATGAATCCTTTTGAGCTTTTCTTGGTTGACATACAAAGACTCCATGATCACAAGTGGTAGTGCTGTGAAAAAATGTACAGTGCTTATACCTATACATAATTTTGTTGCCCTACAAATTGTTCCTTGCCATCCCTCCTCACTGCTTGTTTCCATGATGCTGTGTTCTGCACTTGTGTAACACTGTTGTTGGAGTTGTGCCCTTGACAAACAGATTGATCCTGACTAGCAGGTGAAAATCTGGTCACTAACAACTCAATCCCTAATATTTTTAATCACAGGAATGATACCATCTTAAATATACTTTAAAAAACTTGGGAGATGTTACCATCTTAAAAATTGGTAAAGCAAGCTGGTAATTCTGTACCTGTAATATTAGGACATTTGCATAAATCTCCTGAGAGTTAATATTTCCAGTCATTCTGAAAGCTTCACTAGAACTTACTGTCTATGCACCTCATTCCTGAATTAATTAAGTCTCAAAATTACAGTAAATATCTGATTTTACATTAACCACATCCAATTTCTGCCTAGGTCAACACTGAATCAGATTCAGATAGCTCTCTCTCAGGCCCTCAGCGATTTGCCCCACATCCAATTTTCAGCTAAAATGAAAAAGGAGCCCAGGACATAGATCTTCTGGGTATCACCAATCCTGACAGAAGAAGCTGGTACCAAGTCAAATACCTAAGAGGACACCAAAGGAGAAGCTGAGGACCTGGGGCCGTGAAGGAGGCAAGGACTGTTTACATCAGCAGTATATTTTACCGTCAGGGAGGAGCTGCTGCAAGCCAGTGTCAGATGAGCGACAAAGGGAGTCTTTGCTTATGAGCATACATGGGCGGACAAAGGGAGGGGATGGGTAAGGGTTTTTGTTCTGGAGACTGTTTTTTAGGGTGTACTAGTCATAACTAACATACCCAATGTATTCGCGAGTATGTTCAGCTATTGTTCCCCCAATAGACTCAAACAAAGCCACTCAGGCTCTGGGCAGGAGGGCCCGTGGGTCCAGCCTCCCCTTCTGCAGTGTCATGTCTTGTGGGCACCTTATGGCATCAGCTGCATTTCCCGAGGTGGTGCCACAGGTAGAGGTGCCCAAGGTTTGCCCACCATGGCTCCATGCTCCACCCCATCTTGGGAAGATGAAGCCCCTCACTGAGCAGCGGGCTGTCAGTGAAAATCGTCACTTTTTCCCTCCCAAGTGACAGATACGCTTGCCTTCTCGGGTGCCACATGATGAGACAGTAGTAAGTAACTGTGCTTCAGACCAGACGAAGGCACAGCCATTCATGATTTTCCATTTTTTGTCACATTAATTTGGGGGGGAGGGGAAGTAGGGCAGAGAAAAGGCTTTGAATCCAGACAGACATGTGTGCTTTAAATTATGTTTTGTGAATTGAAGCAAGGCAGATGCTTCCAACAAGCACACATTTTGCTACTGTTTGCAAAGCAGACACACACTGGCACATGGTTGTAGGACATGAATTATACTTCTATGCTTCTGATTTGTAACCACACCTGTATACCCTTAGAAATGCTAATAGAAAAAATACGAATTTAGGCACAAAGGAGAATCTAATAAGAGGAACATTTGAATGAGTAAGGAAATGTCTATCCTCCCCATACCCCCCCAGTCATTAGGACTGGAGGAACATGCTTATAGTAATTAGGTAAGATTGATTTAGAGGCCGAACACCACCCACAATTTGTGTAGTCTAGGGTCAGGCAGGCAGCTGCAGAAACCGCTCAGCTAATTATGAGAATTCACTGTTCGTTAATAGAATCTCTCTCCACAAACAGCAGCTGTGTGTTTGCTCACGCAGATTATTAATTCTGGCCTTGCCTCAGCTGCAAGTTTCTGCTGCGTCGAAAGGAATCCTCTGATAGAAGTGTCAGTTATCACCCAAGCGATGCCAGGGGAGAAAGGAAAAGCAGAAAGAAAGGAGAATATCTTCTAATCACAGGTGGATAAGGATTTTCTGCAGATACCTTCTTTTCCTGCCTCTCACTCCCAAACAATTAAATGCCAATTCTGGAACTCATTAATCTGTAGGCAACCTGGCGAGATCTAATTTATACCTGTCAGGAGCAATGGGCAGCAGCTAATAGGAAAATAATTGCAATATAAGTCTGCTTTCCCAGTTGATAGTATGCTTGCTTTTAATGACAAACCTTTGATACAGCAGCATCAGAACATACAAAAGATATTGTCTACATGAGACCTACAGCTAGGTTCATCCTCCTTTTAGTGAGGTGTTTAAAGAGAATGTGCATGTTTGCATTTTTCTCAAAAAATGAACAGAAGCAACTTAACAAATGTAGCATATGATCATTTGCAGATATAAACTTCAGCTGCTTACCAAATGAGAAAATAAGGTCAGCTTTATATGTAAGACACCATATCTCACTACATAGATAGATATAAAATATGCATATAAATGATTTGCTGCAAAATCAAGATTTGAGTAAATCTTGGCTCATTCAAACTATAAGCTGAAACTCATCCTCATGTTTATAAGGACAGCAATGCTTCCTAGCTTTTTAAATTTGGCAACTGTATAGAAGGTTAGGGCTTTTTTGGAGAGCTGAATTTCCTCTCTGTATTCTACCTGTGTCATAGGAGAAACTATCTGGTATTCAGGTATGGTCCCATCCTGCAAAATTCAACAACATTCTCAGGAATGTTGACATGTCTGTGAACAGAAGGCTCCTGTTGTGAAAGATAAAACATCCATATTGTGCATTTGGATGGAGACGTGTGGGAAGCATGCAAAATATACCCATCTGCACAAGTAAAGGGGAGCAAGAGCCCCATCTTTACATTACATTGCCTTGTGAAACAGGTACATGTCACATTTCCTCAGATCACTTAAGTGGGCCAAAATATATATTTTTTTTTTTTGCAGTGTTGCAAAGCTCAGTTCTATGGCAAGTGCAATGGTTTAATAAGAGCTGTATTCCTGTAAAAAATACAGCATACTGTGGGCCATTGGAAAATCAAACTGTTGGGCTGGTGGCAGGCAAAGTAGACTCAGTTAATGCCCAGTCTACCTCTGTTTATTTCAACACTGCAGCAAAGTTGTGTCAAATACACATTTGGTCCAATGTGATTTCCCGCTTAAAAAGTTGGAACTCAGAAAGAGGACAGCACGGGTCAGTGGACTGACCTGTGATAATGTGGTATAAAGCCCTCTAACAAATACTTTTGAAAAAAAAAAATGTTTTTTCCTACAAAAGTGAAATGGAAAAAAATCCCCTGTACAAGCACCTTGGGTTTGTTGGGGGGATTTTGTTTTGGTTGGTTGGTTCACTAAAATAAATATTTCAATATTTGATTTAGGGTTTTTTGAGAATCCTTCAAGGTTTCTGTGAAAGCAAACAAAAATGTCCATGTTCACTCATCTTTTTTCATGGAGAAAAAGATAATTTTGTGTCTAGCTCTTTCTTCATGAGTCCTAATTTTCTGACCTTTTCAAACACAAACACAGCCTTGATTGATAGTTGAATTATTCCAACTTCCACTCAAATTCATAAGTAACTATTTCCTGATAAGTCTTGTAGCTACGTGCAGGTGATTGCACAAGGAAATGCAAATCTTTCCGGACATCTTGAACATCCGTACAAATCTGCTCCTTATTAGCAAAGACCTACTAACAGAGAAGGTTATGATAACTATTTCACTAGAAATGACTGTCCTGGGTTCAGCTTAAACCACAACAATGACCTTGTCCTATTATTCAACTTGTACCAACTTGCACATTTAAACCATTCTTTCTTGCCTTCTAAAGTAAAAGGTACTGATACCCTACTAATAGCAATGAGGCATCAATCCTATGAAATACAAACTGTAATTAATTTTCTGCAGCGCTTTTCACATCAGTGTGATTACTGTTGGTAAGTATTCAGGGATCAGTAATGACCACTTTGAACTTGTGAAAGTAATTTGTAAAAGAATAAAGGAGTAAAGGAATAGCTTTGAATGTTTTTTTTCTATTACTGAATGTTTGTCATTCAAGTTGCACTATGAAAAATCCCTTAAGAGATTTACAGGTATATAAAATGTCTAAGTTAGGTCTGACTGTGAATTTAAATGTATCAGAACATCTACCCTCCAGGATAGACCATGGGTTTGGGGCAAAAAACCTCATTTAGTTATGTTAAGACAGGAAATGAGACTGTGGGATTTTAGTAAGTACAAGCCAACAGAAAAAAACATCAGATTTTCTGATTTTTCTTTGTGTTCAGATAAATTAGAAACTTAAACTGGATTTTTATGAAGATTTTCAAGTTGATTTTTTTAAGGCAGCATTTAAAGGGGGTCTACATGATAACTAATTTTATATATTTAAAGGACTGGGAACATTGCCGTTTAGTCATTTATTCTTTACTTTGAGTTTATAGATGTAAGTATAAAAAAACCCATGTACTGCCAACCAGCTGTTTCAGAATCCCCACCAAAAAGTTAAAATATCCAGATTTAAAAAAGAAAAGGGCTTCCAGGTCTAATGCATTACAGGCTGATAAAAACATTTAGCCTATTGATTGCCATTCCTGTCAGGTTTTTCTTTACCATAGGTCAGAAATTCCGCTGCTGTTCCTGTTTTAGGGTTCATAAACATTGTCAACATCTTATACTTTGACCTTCCATTTTCCAAGTTTTGTTCTGCATTAATAATTTTATTCTTTGAATTTTATTCGTCCTCTACTAAGAAATCAGATTTGACAAGAAGACCATGTTAATTTTGGTTAATAAATATACTTACAATATGCATCCCAGAAGACCTCAAAAAGTTTATTAAGAAAGCTCTTTATATATTAATGGGTCACAAGATCATGCAGGTTTTTTTTTTTGTTTGAGTTCTTAGAAGTGTCCTCAGCCACATATGGCTTCTGAGTATAAGCAGCTGAGTTTGCCTTTGTTGAAGATATACAGCTTAGCCTCCAAGGCCAGTTTCATTTAATGCCATAGGAATCAAAACTTTCACGTGGTTTCCATCAGTTCTGCTGGTCTCAGACACATCAAACCAGTTCCTGGGATACCCTCATGCTACACAGCCAGCCAAGCAAGCCAAAACCATAAGCTCCTACTGACCAACCCCCTTAGAGACCAGCCAGAAGGATGAATCTCCAGAGTTGTGTCCACTCTAGCCCTTTCATAAATTGCTTTTTCATTTTCAGACTTTGTTTTCTACCACAGCTTTCATTGATAAACTTGTGGTTTCATGCTAAAAGCTCATTCTACCCCAGCATAAGACAGACTGGGAAGTAGGATCTATTGCTAGGCCAAGCATCCCCTCCCATTCTGCTCTTTCTGCAAACACAAATGTTGTTTATTTTTGTCAGGAGACATTTGCAGGCACAGACCACAGCACATCTCTGACATTCCACTTGCTAGATTGGTTTCTAGTGTGACTTTGGCCCAGTCCAGTCAGGGCTTGTCTGCATGGACCCCAATAGCAATTTTACCTCATTGACAAAGTCACTTTTCTAATATCTAGGCATCTTTCTTCCAGGGCCTGGACTTGCAAGGGTTTGTACTACAGTCTAACTTCTCTTCCTGACCATTCCTTCTCCTTTCTGCTTGCATGCCTTTCCGCATTGCTTTCCATATTCTTGTTTTAGAGTTCATCTTGATAAGGAATTAAACGCCACCTTGCTTTCCTACACACGTTCAAACGACACAACATACAGAACTGTTTAGCAGTTTTTAAAAGATTTCTAAGCAAGTGCTTATAATCACACCAGGGCAGAGTAGGAACAGCCTTGAGTTGTGTGGGAGAGGGAGAAGGTAGCCAAAAGTTCCTGTTTCAGCTCTCATTTCTATGACTTTGAAGAGGAAAGTTTAATGGCTTCTTTTTCTACAGCCTTGAAACATTCCAACAACATATCACTGAGATTTATCATCATCACTCCCATTTAGATGGTCATGGATTTGAAATGGCTGCTATTACACAGTTTGCAGTTTTTCTGCCAACTTCCAAACACTGAAATATCTGTTTGTGTGGTTGTTACTATATATCATTGATATGTGGCTTAAAATGTACATCATCTCTTTTTTCCAATAAGAACTTAAGTAAACAAGTCTGAGGACTTATCGTACTTTAAATTGTAAAAAAGAGATAAATACTGTTGAATTAAGATGCTCTGGTTTTCCTATTTTATCAATGTTTTTATCAAGTGCTCAAAACTGAAAAGTTCTTAGAAAACTTCAGCTTTTCTATCATTAGCATGCTATACAGTTTCAACAGAGTTCATTCCCATAGGAAAAACACCGAAATAGAAACTGTGTTTATCACTTCATCATGTAATACTTCTCTAATTCTATTGCAGTACTGCTGCAACTTTGTCAAAGTTACTCCTTCCCTTAGTTTCATTTACGCTTATAAGTATTTTTACTTAGTGTGGGTTTTCTAATACTAACATTTCTTGTTTGGCATCAGGTTGCCAAGCCCTTTATACAGTGGGAATAATTTCAAGATTATAATGATATCCCCTGAAATAAATTATTTAATATATTTCCTGAAAAAGGAAGTAAAGGAACTCTTCTGGGTAATTGGTGTGCAGTAAGCCACAGCACCAGTTGTATATTCATTTTTCTCCAATGTATGCAATTATCCACTCAGCCTGTATCCATTAATATTATTTTTCTTCCTAAGCTAGAAGTATATAAAGCCATTAGAAAATAATCCAAAGAATTCTATTTGCTGAATAAATTTTAATTTGCATGGCACCAGGAATTTTTTATTAATGGGAAATAAATTATTGCAATCTTATGGAAGGCGACAAGTTAATGGCTTTGTGAAAAGTAATGGAGAGAAAATGATCTTGAAAAGGTCAGGTCTCCTGTCACAATGTCTTTATGCACAATTAAAACAAGTCAAGAAAGTGGCTATATAATCAGGACCATGAATATGCATTATATCCTAATGAGAGTATGAAGATGGAGATGGGTTAGTGCTAAAGTCGTGGTAAGGTGGTGACATAAAAATGGTAATTTGTGATGTGGTCTCTAACTACGTGCTTCTGTGTCCTTTGGGAGAATTAACCCATTGCTACCTGGCTATTTATTATTTCACCTTTACCACTATACTAAGTGAGAGACTTCTCTGCATGAACACATATACACGTAGGATGTGATTTAGTCTTATATAAAGACTCAACCCATAGTTATGATTTTAAATCACAAAATATATCTGTGATATCACTGCAAGAAAAATTCCAGAATGCTTGCATTTTTAATTTTCAAAGTTGAAAGGCATTTTCACACCACATCACAGAGTAGATTAAATATATCATGGCTCAATCTTCATAAAAGTATTTTACTTCCTGATGTGCTACTGTGCCAGGGAGACATCTACTTTCAGATGTGAGCTATCATAATCCTCCATGGCTTTGGCAGCGTCAGTTCATGGAGGAAGTTTCCATAAGGATGTTTTATGCCGCTCCCCTCTACTCCCCCTCAAAAAGAAGAAATGGGACTTTGCCTTTGTTTGTTACAACACCACAGTTCCTGTTAGGAAACCTGCTTTCAAATATGCCTGGCTAAAAATAAACAACTACAAGAAGAAATTAACTTACCTCCTTAAGCACTGAATTTCCTCCTGGTAACGGCTGTTTCAGTGGTAACTGGCTGTCCCAGCGCTGCTAATGGGTGCTATTGAGTCATGGCAACTATTCTACATTGTAATTGAAAATCAGTATGAACATTCTGATTCAGTGGTCATTTAATAAAAGATAATGGTCACTGAACAATGATTCTGATTAGCTAATGGCAATTTAAAGGTTTATAACTCCTCTCACAGC
Source organism: Amazona ochrocephala (assembly GCA_039720435.1). NCBI lineage: Eukaryota > Metazoa > Chordata > Aves > Psittaciformes > Psittacidae > Amazona > Amazona ochrocephala. The sequence goes on from CM077876.1 coordinate 26,172,640, forward strand.
ACTGCTTATTTGGGTATGCTGTTAGAAGTTACTCCCTAAGAGCTTGGTTTATACTCAAAAACAGGAATAACTAGGGGGAGAAGCAGATGCAGCTGGCATCCTATAATGCTCTGTTTGGGTGGCAGAGTTGTATTCAGGCCGTGCTGATTAGATTTCCATAGATGGGCATTCAGCCTGCAGCTCTTTCCATATATTGGCTCGCTTAGTCTATATTTTTCTTGTTTGCTGCTTGCTTCTTTGCCCATCATACTATAGGTTTCCTAACTATATAATCATCAGATATTATGAACAAGAATAGAATTATGTACTTTTGTGCTGAAATGCTTGTCAGGATTTTTTTATACTCTTGGTGTTATGAGATTAAGCTCCAAAACTTACACGCTGAGCAGAAAACAGGCTGCATACACGATTTACACTTTCATGTCCTGTCTGGTCAGTGAATTAAGGAGATGGATCTGTCACTGGCACCCTCTTTAGCCTTGATCAAGCTTCACCATCTCCCTATTTCCAGCTATCCCATCTGTAAGAAACCAGTAGGGATGTTCGTTATCTGAAATTAAGAACTTTTGGCCTAATTGTGGCCAGAGCAGATGTGGTATGGCACTCACAGTACTTCCTACTACAAATATGAGTTTCTTCCCTGGAATCAGACTTGGCAGGATTTGTGGGTATTTAAAAAGCTGATGCAGCAGGTAGAGGATTGTAAACAAAATACCTGTAGTGCTGGCTGGTTTGTAGCCACAGGCCCTCAACAGACCTTTTGCTGTCCATATAGCTGTGTATTTCTGTTTTGATGTTGTCTCAGAACTGTATGGTTGGTCATGGTAACTGTGGCCTCAGTGCATGTCATCAGACCTGGTTGCATATCCAGGCTTTGAGGCTTCCAAACAGGTACATGGTTATCTCAAGCTGTTAGTTTCACGTGTGCTTTGAAGATGGAGGGCAGTGCTTCTACTGAAGGAAACACTGAATCAAAGAAAATGGTAAAAGTCAAGTGCATCAAGTTGGAGAGCGAATCATGTTTATCTGACTCAGCATTCTTCCAGAGGTCTGCAAGGCTGTGATGAGGCTGATCTTTTCCTGTAGAGTATGTCTTCACAGTAGAATTTAACTGCAGAGGTCCCTGAGTAAGTAAATCTCCAAGTTATTAATTCTAGCAATTTTACCAAGGTCTGGAATTAAGATGGTTACAGTCACGGGAGCAGGTTTTATTAACTTGGAGTGAGAACCACAAAAAAGGTGTCTTGCAAATTCTTGACCCAGGTTATTAAGACTGTAGATGCGGGCACACAGACAAGCAAGCATCCTGCTCCGAGCTTGACATGGGCAACCCAGCAGAAGTGTCTCTGCTTTTCCTGTCTAGACAGGACCATTGCTATAACACTCTCTGGCTTCAGTTTGGTTTATTGATGTGATTCAGTAGGTGGATACGGAGGAGTGGCTGCTTATGCTGCCAGCCCCTGTTTCCCTCCAGCAGGGCAGGGCAAGGCAAAGCACTCATTGGATCCCTGTCACATTATCCCAGCTTAAAAACCAAGTCAGTACCCTTAGATTTCGTGGGCAGATTTTGTGAACGTTGACCTCTAAACACTGACTTCAGCAATGGGCACAAACTTGCTTCGAGATGTCTCCACTATAGGAGATGGTATATCAATATGCTGATGAAGGCCAGATGCATTTCTCATTTTCTACTGACCCTGTAGATTTGGTTTATATGCTGTTGAAATACTTGGATGGTATTTCCAGGTACCTCAGTTCTGCTGTGGGGAAACAGAAGTCTCACTGAGTAATGCAGGTGGGAAGAAATCATCTGCATTACTCACACTGCTGGTTTTGAAATTAACTGTGGTGACTCAAGGGAAAAAAATCCAAATATTTAAATGGATGGTTCAAGGAAAAATTTCAGGTTGGTACAGTTATGGTAGGAAAAAAAGCCTCAAACAAAACTAAGAATATTAGATGTATACAATGCTATAAAATCTACCTTTTTTCTCTGCAGTTATGATGAGTTCCATCAGATTAAATCTCAGTTTGGATTCTTGCCATCCTAACCAGAAGTGATAAAAAGAATCCAGAGCTGGCCACCATCCCTAGGATGGTGGAGAGGCTTTGTTTGTTGTTGCTGCTGGGAGTGGTAGAAACAACAGTAATATATATAGCCCTGGTGCTTAAGAACTGCAGTTGTGCATCAGGACCCTGAGCTTGAACAGCATTGTGCAATTACTCAGTTCTGGATAGACATGTACAAAAAAGGTTGCAAGCCAGGCACAGAAAATCAGTGGATTACAAAAGACACATAAAATGCTTTGAAGAGGGAATTGAAAAATAAATTAAAATACCATCTTGACACCAAGCTGTGTGGTTCGGTTGATACGTTGGAGGGAAGGAATGCCATCCAGAGGGACCTTGACACGCTTGTGAGGTGGGCTGATGTCAACCTAATGAAGTTTAACCATGCTAAATGCAAAGTCCTACACCTGGGTAGGAGCAATGCCAGGCACAGCTACAGATTGGGCAGGGAGGAGATTCAGAGCAGCCCTGCGGAGAAGGACTTGGGGGTGTTGGTTGATGAAAAAATGAATATGAGCCGGCAGTGTGCGCTTGCAGCCCAGAAAGCCAACCATATCCTGGGCTGCATCAAAAGGAGTGTGACCAGCAGGTCGAAGGAGGTGATCCTGCCCCTTTACTCTGCTCTCGTGAGACCTCACTCGGAGTATTGTGTGCAGTTCTGGTGTCCTCAACATAAAAAGGACATGGAACTGTTAGAACAAGTGCAGAGGAGGGCCACGAAGATGATCAGGGGACTGGAACACCTCTCGTATGAAGATAGGCTGAGAAAGCTGGGGCTGTTCATTCTGGAGAAGAGAAGGCTGCGTGAAGACCTCATAGCAGCCTTCCAATACCTGAAGGGGGCCTATAGGGATGCTGGGGAGGGACTCTTCATTAGGGACTGTGGTGAGAGGACAAGGGGTAACGGGTTTAAACTTAAACAGGGGAGGTTTAGATTGGATCTGAGGAAGAAATTCTTTACTGTGAGGGTGGTGGGGCCCTGGAATGGGTTGCCCAGGGAGGTTGTGAATGCTTCATCCCTGGTGGTGTTCAAGGTGGGGTTGGACATAGACTTGGGTGGCATGGTTTAGTGGGACGTGTCCCTGCCCATGGCGGGGGGGTTGGAACTCGATGATCTTGAGGTCCTTTCCAACCCTTACTATTCTATGATTCTATGATTCTATGATCTTATCAAAAATTAAGAAAGAGAGAAAAGGTTGTAGGGATAAAACGCTTAATCTAAAACAAAAAGATATTATTTATACAATCTGTGCTGACCTTGTGAAACTTACTGCCTCAAGATACTGTTTATGAGAAGAGTTTAATGGGATTTTTAAAATTAAGATTAAACCTCTATATAGGTAAAAGAGAACATGTATGTCTCTTCAGTTGGTGGAAGAGAATCAGAAAAGAATTCCTGATTATAATATCTTTCACAAAACTTCATGCCAGCAACTGCTGCCAGGACGAACACGACTGTGAGCTATTTCACAATGTCAGCACCTACGTTTCTACACAAAAGAACTGTTCCTAATTCCCTGCTTTCTCTTTTCCTTTACCAACAGCCCCTCCTTGACTTTCCCAGCACACCATTTTCCCTAGTGATGTAGTTAATTTTTTTTTATGTACATGAGAGGCATAAGGTGACCTGATAATAGAGTGGGGCTAGAAACCAAGAGAATGTTGATAGCCAGCTATCTTGAAATAGCAACTTGTCCTATCTCTATTTCATTTCCCACTGAACTTCTGACATACTGCCCTGCAATTTGCACTTCTCTTTTTTTTTTTTCCACGTGTAAGTATAAAGCAGCTGTACTTAAGTCATGTCTTTTCCCTCTGCATGAATGCTTTTCATGTTGTTTCTATAACTCCTTTCTTCCAAGGTGAACTTGTGCCAGTTAGGCACAGTCAGGGGTTATGGAGTGCCACATCACTATAGAGAGATCTCAAGAAAATATTGATTAATAGAGGATCCTTTCTATGGGTTTCAGCTGTCAAGAATAAAAACATCCCTCTGTGACACAAACTTAGATTTTTTTTTGTTTTGGCATAAAACACAGTCTAGATTTATTTCCGACTAATAATTAACTTGGTTTTTTAGGGCTTGCTAAAAATTTGTTCATATGTTCAAATATTTTCTACGGTTGAGGTCTTGAGAATTTCCTGCAAAGGGACTTATAAAAATAGAATGCACAAGCTAAAAAGGAGTGTGTGTGTGTAAGCATGTATTCATACATATGCATGTATATATATATATGCATGCATATACATGTGCAGGTATACATACGTGTGTATACAAATATAAATTTCAAGCTCCTGGCTCTTTGTGAGGAACTAATTCAGTCTAATAGCTGAAGTGTTTGAAATCTGAAAACAATGTTTTGATGGTCAGAGCAGCAAAAGGGGAAGGTGTTAAATATGGCTTATTAGCATTTTATGGAGAAAAAAAAAATCAAAATCCTCATGAGACCAATAGAGAGAGGGAAAAATACAGTACACATGTAAATTAACAGCCAGCAATCCTCGTACCTAAGGAAATATCCGCAGGACATCTTAAATCATCTAGAATTTGGGTATACTCATTAACCCATGGGAGTTAACCATCTGGCAAGTAGAATACAATGCCCGAACTAGTGTTGTTGTGTTGTTGTGTTGTTGTTTTATAAATCAGGCTGGATCCAACAGTACTGCTTGCTGAATGGAAAGTATATAGTCATTAACATTATGTCCATTGCCGGATCACAATGCATAAAAATTATATCTAGCAGAAACAAAGAACTCACCCTCAAAGCATTATTATAGAGTCCACAGCTTTGATAGAAGATGTGATAAAATATCTTTGTGTTTAAGTACATTCTTGTAAAGGTTTCCCTTTTTAAAAAGTAATGGCATTATTTATGAACATGCATGCACATATTTATATCTGGTATCTAACATCACAAATATAAAACAAAACCAAATGAAAACCATACAATGCCTTCTCTTTCTAGATTGTATTCTAACTGAAAATAAATCATACAATAAATGCACTTAAAATAAATCAATTCATGTAAATTTTATACTGACATGGCCACAGAAAGGGACATTTATTTTTATTGTAATTAGAATCAATGTTGTTATATGGACATTGTCATTGACAGAAACAGCAACTATTTTCCACTTACATGCATGAAACACCAATGCATCCACCTGAAAGAGATTTTCTGACATGTGAGTATCTGAAAAACAAGTTGGGAGTGCCCACTGTGCTTCTCCATGAACCATCATGGGCTTGGAGGAGGCTAGTGTGGGGTTGGCTGGAGATGGCAAGTCTGAGACCTATTTTAATTGAGCATGAAGGAATTGACACCATGCTCCATTGTTTTTGATCACCTTGTCAAAGAATTCAGAGAATTCAGATTTAATTTCTGTTTGTGTGTGCATGCACACATGGTGGTGATCACAGTCACAGCAGAATGAGATAGCCCTAAATAAAGGCAAACACATCCTACACCTCGCAGTATGCTGCTGTCCTTCTCCAGGAATAGGGACTGGAAGACCATGGTCAGCAGCGTCTTCAGCAGGAGGTGAAATTGCCTGTGGAGCAGGTTCTGCCTCAAGCAGCAATGAATCTAGTTATGATTTTGCTGTTTGTCATGCTCTGTCTGATCCCATGTGCACCTGGTGCCACACAAGTATGGACAAAATGAGCTTCCTGACCACAAAAAGCTCAGACCCTGAGAAAGGATGAAGAAGATCAATCGAGACAAAAGAATATATGAAAATAATGGGAAAGCATTGATCTGAATGATCCACTGTGAGCATAGTGTACCAACCACCAGAAACAAAGGGAAGAGCCAAATGCAGAAAGTGCTTCTGTGAAAAATGAAGAACTTTGTCCTATGGTGACTGTACACAGTAACAGCATGACTAGAATTTCATTCCTAACACTCTCTGTAGCCTTGATTGGATTAAATTTATTTTTAAAGGCTTATCCAATTTCCCCTTTCTCCATTTCCTTTCCCTTGTGATGCTGCCACTCTATTAATAGCCTCCCTAGTGAGATCCTAGGGCAAAAAGTGAAGAAAAATATTGAGCAAGATCCTCATTGGTATAAATTAATGTAATTCCATTGACCTCAAGTTATTCCACTAGAGTATCCCAGTGTATCTAATTTTAAAGATAGGTTAACTTTAACTAAGCAGCAAATGCATTATCCAAATTCGAATTTCTCCAGGATTTGATTTTGGATTCTTAAGTCATTAGTAAAGCTTCACATCTTCAGTTAAAATTTATTATCTAGAAAAAAAACCAAAAGAAGTCCCATTTTATCAGAAAAGTATCAGAAAAATATCACATTCAGTAGGGATACCTGTTGGAGCACAATGAAAGGACGCCAGTTTATTATTTGCTAAGAGAATAGATGTACCTTGGAAAATCCCAGGAACTTTCTGTTCAAGCATTATTACAGCATTTCCTAATTTACACAGTTAATGCAGATAATGCAGGCTCCTCACAAAAGTGATTAAAAGCACACAAATGAAAACTGCCTGATTTTGTGAAGTGTGAGTTTTCATACCATGCGACTTACTTGTTATAAAGCTATGGACTTGCTAATAGGACCATCACTCCAAACATCACTTACTGGAAATCTCACTTTCCATATGTCAAAGCTGAAATGACTTTATCCCACAAAGAACTCACATGCTTTACTTGTTTCATAAATGTAGTTTTATGGACCCTCTTTAGTATTTGACACTAAAATCTTCAAAATCTGAAACAGACTATCATCTAAAGAAGTGTGTTACATTTCATCATTTTTCAGAAGTATTTATCATCAGCAATTAGGAAGAGAATTAAAAATGCTAGTGGAGTTGACTGGGTTTTTAAGATTTGTCACTAATTTATTTGTGTAAAGAAGGATCTTGTAATATTCAATGCCTGCACAAATATCAGTCTCCTGTTCTTATTTTAATCTGCAAAACGTATGATTGAGAAGACAAACAGAACCCATAAAATAAGAAATCACTTTTCCAGTGAGTCTATTAAATTAAAATCATTACAATGTAAAACCATTCTCAGGAAAATAGGCCCTAGGATTTGCATATAAAATATGAAGTGTGTTCCACCTTGCACAAAGTAAAAAGTCTAAGATTTACAAGTCTTTGGATCTATGAAAGTTTTTATGACCTGCATGCTTTTGGGCACCATCATTCTTCTTAACACTACTGCATAACTGTCTGTAGCTGAATTGGCTTCCATCTTTATGAAGAGGAGATAATACACCTGCTTCAACTTCGCAATGCTCTACAGGCCATGGTTCCTGGAGCAAAGACTGAGTGGGAACCACCGCAGGCTGTGATGAATGAAGGAGCATATCTTACAGATGAGAAAGCAGTGCACAGCACAGCTAAAGGTAAAAATAAATGCTTCTGGTAAAGAACATCACTTCATCTTAGGTCATACTGACTATGTTAACTTTTTTCAAGGGTTTGTTATCTTCACGGGTGAATACGATCAGTTTACAGGAGGTACCATTTGTGTAGGTTTTACAATTATATGTATGCACTGAGTGTGGCAGAAATGAATCTACCTGAATCCCTCAAGGAACAGAGCATGCCAAGTAAATGTAGGAAAAAGGCTAAGCAGAAGGTTTTGTAGAAATATTTTTTAAACCCACCCGGCCCAAGAACTTTCCCTTGGGGTAGATTTTAAATTGGTTCATCTTTTCTCTTTTTTTCTCCTAACTGCAGGGAAATTTAAGGAACTTCCCATCTCCCATGCAGATCACTGAGAGAAGTTGAGAGAATAGAGAAATGACTGTTTATCTGTGCATAATGCCTGGCTCTAATTTTTTATACAACTGCTCATAGCATTTCGGAACTATTAAGCTTAATAAGGTCTCACGGGTCTGTATGCGTCTGAATTTTTTACCCCACAGAGCATCTCTAACTGCTGTTATGACTGTAGGCTTATAACCGAGAAATCAGCAACCAAACACGTAACCACCTCATCTTATCCCCCCTGCTGGTACTGGCACTACCTAGTAAAAGTAATGGATATCTGCGTGTTATAGATTACAAGTGAGTTTGCAATGGTCTGTAAAGTGGCTCCTTGAGGCTAAGAGAGGGGTCAGCTAAGTCTATTATGTGTTTTCCTAATCTTCTAATTTTGCTCTCAAGATCAATCCATTTGCTATAGCACTCATTCTTCGTAAGAATGGCGGATAGATAGGGCCCCAGATAAAAGTCTTTTCAGAAGCTTATCAAAAGCTGAGACAAGAAGAGAGAGGAAATTCTGAGAATATCTTAGTTTCCACATATAATGGGTATGAAATTCAATGTACTGAACAGATACTTGATCTTTAGTTTCTCACTTTCATTGTTAAAATTAGACTCTAGAGATTATAAAAAGTCAAGATCTACTAAGTCCTGGTTATTTACTTAACAAAATAAAATACAAATAAAACTAAATCCGGTAAGAATTATGGCAGAACTGTCTGGTAATTTTTTGCATAAATGCTTTTCCAGTGTAAAAAGGAATATTCACAGAAATGTTTTCTGAAAACAAACAAACAAACGAAAAAGGAGTTCTGTGAAAATATTTCAGTTTTTCTACTTAGAAAAAGCAAACTACTTCACTGCAGATAGAATCAACCTAAATCAAAACACCTGCCTCTGAACACATTGACACATTTCATGTGATACTGGTTCAAAATTAAGTTTCAGCTTGCAGAATTGTGCTGCTGCTGCTGTCTAGGCACCTTTCTTCCACTCCTGTTAAAGTAGCAGATTGCTGCTGCTCTCCTGTTAGGCCCAATGTTGGTTTGATGATAGGAAGCACAGATCATATTTTACCAGGGAAGATGTGCATAACTCTGATCAAAAAATAAAATAAAATTCTCCTAAATGTCCAGTGAGTTTTCTTGATTGCAAAGTCGACGTTTAGTCTGTTGGTGTAGACTTAGTGAATTGTGTCAATCTCATAGCAGCAAGGAGGAGCAGTTCAATTCAGTTACAGTAGGATATATCAATCTGAGCAGTGGATCTGGAAATATTCAGTTACACTCACTTGAGACAAAAGTGGACAAGATGCCAAGGGGCAAACCTCCAGCAGCAAAACATCAGTATTTTTCCAGATACCCTCAAATAAAAGGGTGGTCTAAAGTCTTCGGCAAGCAAGTACCTCCTTTATTTTGGAAGATTCAAAAGATAATGTGACAAGAATTTAGTCCAAGCTGAAAGTCAATACCAGTGAAATCTCTGCTTCAGAGGCACTTGAATACAGAAGATGTTAATTTGTGGCATATCACTGCAGCCATCCTCATGTCCAGCTGTATCCTCCTGTATGTCCTGCTCCAGCCACCTTCAGATTCCTCCTTAACACTAACTGCTGCTATGCTTTTCAGCATAATATACCAGAAAAACATTTGCAGCTGGTAACGTCAGTGAGCAGAGATTTGTGCCAAATCTCCAAGTCCCCTTATTTTTCCTATTTCTTTCTTCCATCCTGCTTATAGATGACCTAGACCATTCATATTCTCAAGCCTGCAGTTTTCTTATTTGCGGTGTGTGAAGAACCACAAGGTGTAACCCTGTTCTTGGATAGTCCCCTGCAAATTATGTGAAAGAAATATAAATATGCCTATTTCAAAGGTTTGAAAATTTATTCAAGTACTCCCAGGTCTTTGTACACCGTAAAAAGCATGTTTGCATGAAGTGTGAGAAGACTACTTTTCATCAGCCCCATAATTTCACATATGAATTGTCTGTTATCCATACTAGCATGGTAATATCTCACTGTCTCTAATGCCAAAATATTTTGAAGTATCATTTCCCACCTTTTTCCCTTCTGTTCAAGAGGGGTTTCTACTTTTTAAATCATCAGATCCACCTGCACACTTGCCAATCAAGCATAAGATCGCTTAATTCCATTTATTAAAGAAATTAAACTCTCCTTCCCATTGAAACAACTGTTCAACATCCAAACTGCATCTGATTTCAGAGAAAAATTAAGTTTATTTATGCATTTCAGTGATCGATGCATTTGTACCTGTCTTCATGGTTTACTGACTGAGACTATCATAATAACTCAAAATCAGTAAGAACCTTGCAAGGCAGGCTCCACTGAAAAGCAAAGGTAAAGCCAAGAATTCCTTGTAACTGGAACTCCACAACTACTTAAGAGGTTTTAGTTAATTTACTGAAATAATAGAAAAATACTGCAATCTGCAATTTTGTACAGGCTTCAGTGAGAAAGGTCCACCTTGGATTTTATTTTCTTACAAATATCAATTTGAATTCACTTCAACATGACTCAGTAAAGATTGCTTACTTTTCTGTTAATCCTGTCAACCTTTTACTGCACCAACAAGAATACCAGCTGAGAAAGAGAGTGAGCATCTGTGTATGTCTCAGTTGCAGTTTGGAATATACTTTATTGATTCCCTTCTTCCATGTAGCTAACAAATACTTTGCCAGTTTCCCTAAAAAACAGTTTGATCATATCAAGCAAGTTTTCCTTCCATTGTTATATGACTGGAAATGGCATATTTCTTCAATACCTCTTTGCAGGGGTGGAGCCACAGGCAATCTTATAAATGAGACCTACTTTACTCTTCTCAAAGACATTGATTCTCTTTGAAAGACCAGAAATATAAAATGCTTTGAATTAGTTGTTAGCCCCTGGGGCTGGATGCATATTTTAATTAGAATTGACCCTGGTCCAAAAATCTACTAAGCAAACAGTCTCAAATATTTCAAATATTGTAAAAGCTAGTCCAGATTTTACTGCTACAAGTGATTTCTGTCCTGATGAGAACTCCAAAAATGTCTAGATCATCTTCTTTTCCAGCACACTGTTCAAAGCCTTGACGGAAGCATAACCTGAGCCTCAGTTTTTTGGGCAATTCGTTCATTGCATAATTTCATTAACTTTATTTCAAGGTATTTGAAATCGATACTTTATTATGCTCTTAAGTAAAATCTGCACAGAGTGTGAACTGGTACCTCCCATACTCATAATTAATTAGTCCAGCTTTCATTCTCAATCTCTGGCATCACCACAGATAACTATCTGTGTGGAAGTCAAGAGCTGTGCCAGTAGAAAGCATAGTAAAGTAAAATCAGCATGGTTTTGGAGAGTCAGGTGTTTCATCTGCATCATTTCTTAAAAAAAAAAAAAAAAGAAAGAAATTGTTAACATAACCATCAAACCCAACTGTCACCTAGTGATTGCTGAATTATTCTCTATCACCATTCTAATCCACAGACACAAGGAAGGAAGAAAAAGAACAACCCCCCTCCTCATTCCTCTTACAAAAGCAAATTAGCCAGATTGAAGTCAGCCACTGAAGGAGGGGGAATATGCTTTTGCCACGTCTTCTTTGCTCCTAGGTATGGGTCCTGGCAAAGATCGCATCAACAAGATCAGTCCTTCCTAGTGTGCTGGACTTCTGAGTGGTAACACAGAGGAATTGGTATAAAGAGGGCAGCGGTCACATATGCCTAGCTAGCTCGCAGGAGGAAGCATATGGCTACCATTTGTTCCACCAACAGTGGTGTGCACACACCGCAAGCCCGCAGAAGGAATGCTATTTCACTCAGCCAGATTTCCTCACGGCTCTTCCAAGGCACCCGTTTCTGCAAGCCTCCCTGGAAGCAAGGCATACGCTGGCCAAAACGCTCTGAAAAAGAAAGGTTTCTTAATAGTGCTAAAGCTTTTCTCTCTTGTCCTTTACTAAGTCAAGTAAGTGCTTTGCACTACATTGCACAGATGGTTTGATGCTGCATGTGCACAAGTACAGCTGTTAGATTTGGGGTGGGTTATACAGAGCTGGCAACTCCATGTTTCAGCTGATATCTATGAAATTAACCAGCAGGCAGATTTTTAGGGAATGGAAAGGAAAGGAATTGCTATACAATATTTAAAAGATAAGATAGATGCTCACATCTGTGACACTCGATGCAAGACAGTAATCTTCCCCTCTAACAGATCTCAGGGCTTGAGGCAAAGACCCTATTTTTTCTTTTTGGTTTATTTTCCCAACTCTGCCACTCACACGCTGCAGTTGGGCATCAGATTGTTTAGTCTAGTATTGGGATGGCACAAGTGCGCTCATGTAGAGGCCTTATTTCTGGCTGGCTGTAGATCAGCTCTTGGTCCTTTTAGGAGTTGTCTGAGACAGAGTGGGCTACAAAACACCCAAGGTCAGTGCAAAGCAGGCTGTGCTAGCTGGTGCGTGCCTCTATTCCAGCTAACTCAGGCAGGCATTTGTGTGCTACCCTGAACCCTCACCTCAACACACCCAGTTTGTCACCCCAGCTTAGCGCTGATTTTATCCCAAGCAATACGGTCACCTTCAGTTGCAGGTACATGAGACCATCTTGAGTGAATCAATCGTGAATTGTAAGGACAATATATATTTAGCCACTTGAGTATTGTTAAGTCCTTCTTTGCCATCCCCAAGAAGCCCTTCATGCCAAGAGGATTAAAGTCTCCCTACCTTGCTATGAAAGAAACAAAGAATTGTTTGGCATCTCTCAACCCCAAAATTTAAGGCAAAATTAAAGTTTTAGTGTGGGAGTGCATCAGTACTCCAAGTATTGAATCTGCGACATGTCATCTCTCACTTAGCCTTGACTAACCCAGGTGGTCAAGATTCACATTAACTCTGTCATGAAAGAAATTCGAAATTTTGATCTCACTGACAATCTAGCACTAGGTTTCATTATAGCAACTTTGTAACAGTAGATTACAGTAGTGTTTTTTAAGCATTGGTGTTTTAATGGACCTTCATAATTTCATTTTGACAAACCTATTTCTTCCCATGTACCTCTATATTGATTTTATTGAAACTAGATCCTTTTTACTGTATTGTTTTGTTACCTATTAACTTGATGTAATTAACACACTCTGTGTTCTTGAGCCTTATCCTGATAATTCTTATAAAGGCATTACCTACTTCTTACCTGGGTAAAAATATTTCGCCCAGGTCTACCTTCAGAAAAGCAGCACTCAAACAGTTAATTAAAATATATATGTGGCCAAGGTTACAGCAATGCTTCTGAACTTCAGAATATCATTCCCAAACCCCAGTAAAAAAAAAAAAAAAAAAAAAAAAACAACAAACAACTGAAGGAGCATACCCGCAGGGCTGAACATCAGTAAGCAGTCAGAGAGAGAAGATTGGCATCTACAGCATATAAAACAAGATTTACTACATAAGGTAAAAGAGGTATCTAAGGTTCTCAGAGGACACACTGTTTCAGTCTTTTCAAATATGTAGTTTAAGTCTTCAGCTCAGCTTCCTTTGTAACAGAAAGCTTATGTGTCCCCTTTGAGTTAGTCCATACAGTATTGCAATCCTAGCATATCTACTTCATACAGCTTTGTTGCTATACATGAACGTAGTTACATTTCCATATAACTCTTAGTCTTTTATTCTTAGGAAAATATTTTAAATTGTGAATTTTTGTGTGATTGAAATTATGTAATAATGGGGGAACAATAGGTAAATAACAAGTAAAGAAATTTAATTAAAAAATTATAATTGCATTAAATTTTCAATTCAACAGATAGCAATAAAGTCACAGGATTTGCTTCCTCCTTGCCTGTACCTTGAGTATGCATTATCATACACGGCTGTATGCTCTTGCCCTCCTGATCTTACTTTTCATAGGCAAAAGTGCAAAGTGACTGGTCTCTAGTAAGACTAAAACCAATATTATTGGCTTTGTCTGTCTTTGGTCAGTGTCTTCGGTATCTTTATTGCAGTGATGACTCAGCCGAAAACACCGGGTAGAGAGCATGAAATATGTGCTTAGTTAGGTTGATGAATATTGCATTTGAGGTTTTTAGTCACCTGTAGTTCTTAACAACTCATGCAGGGGCTGGAAGTTTTAGATCTGATGTGTAAGTGAAAGCTTCAGATTCTCTTGTATCTCAACGGAAAATAAAGTGGGCAATGCAATTTTCAAGAGGTATATTTTTGAGCAGGTTATTTATGAATATCAGAAAAAGCACTGTTTCTATGGTCTTGAAGAAAGGAAGGAAAATACACCTGAATCTCCATAGCAGTCATGATGCGACTCGTTGGCATGTTGAAAATAAAGTATTATACACTGCTTTAGAAACTCAGCCACCATGAGGATCAAACTTGGTCCTGAATCAATAAAGACGACAGGACTGTTCATAGGATGAATGAGTTAAGGATGACACCCTTCCAACATAGAGTGAAGAGGAGACATTTGTTTTAGCTGACAGGAAGCCCCAATTAAAATAGCCTCTGTCTTTCCAACAGTTAGCTATAGGACATCATTAGTCATCCCAGACTTTAAATCTGACAGTCAGACAGTATCATCTTTACTAAGAGGCAGGTAACATAGGTTGAACTAATAAATATAGCGCAAGTACATGTATCACTGGCATCCATACGAAAGCCAGCATGGATCCAAAAATAACAGCAATTATCTGTGGCACCAAGATCAAAAGAAATATTGACTGTTGATGAAATCCCTGCATCCCCAGACATGGACTTAGAGGACAGAGATGGATTGCTATTTACCATTACACATTAATCTTTCTGAGGACAGGTTAGGGTTAGGGTAGGTTAGGGTATCTCATGTAGGATAATCACATTAACTGTTGTAAAGGACAGCTCATGACACAAAACATCAAATCACCCTAATTTCCCACAGAGGTTTCCGAAGTGCAATGTCCTACACTTGGGTCAGAGCAATCGCAGGCACAGCTACAGCTACTGCGCAGAGATTCAGAGCAGCCCTGTGGAGAAGGACTTGGGGGTGTTGGTCAATGAGAAAATGAGCATGAGCTGGCAGTGTGTGCTTGCAGCCCAGAAAGCCAACCGTATCCTGGGCTGCATCAAAAGGAGTGTGACCAGCAGGTCGAAGGAAGTGATCCTGCCCCTCTACTCTGCTCTCGTGAGATGTCACTTGGGGTACTGTGTGCAGTTCTGGTGTCCTCAACACAAAAAGGACATGGAACTGTTGAAACAAGTGCAGAGGAGGGCCACGAGGATGATGAGGGGACTGGAGCACCTCCCTTATGAAGATAGGCTGAGAAAGTTGGGGCTGTTCATTCTGGAGAAGAGAAGGCTGCGTGGAGACCTCCTAGCAGCCTTCCAATACCTGAAGGGGGCCTATAGGGATGCTGGGGAGGGACTCTTCATTAGGGACTGTAGTGATAGGACAAGGGGTAACGGGTTCAGGCTTAACAGGGGAGGTTTAGATTGGATATGAGGAAGAAATTCTTTACCATGAGGGTGGTGAGGCACTGGAATTGGTTGCCCAGGGAAGTTGTGAATGCTCCATCGCTGGCAGTGTTCAAGGCCAGGTTGAACAGAGCCTTGGGTGACATGCTGCAGTGGGAGGTGTCCCTGCCCACAGCAGGGGGGGGTGGAATTTGATGACCTTAAGGTCCTTTCCAACCCTAACTATTCTATGATTCTATCCTTCTATGAAAATGGATAATGATGAATTACCTCTATCACAAATTCAAAGTCATGACAACATTGTTTCCAGCACGTATGAAAGTTATCTCAGTTTTGCTGAATTGTCCCATCCATCTGAATCACATTGGATGCTCAGTAGCCAGCCCAGAAACATCACCACCATATCTGAACACTTTATGTGTTTTGCACTTGAAAGTGCTTTAGGTATTGAAAAGCAAAGTGTCAGTCCTTGAGCAGTCTTCAGGGATATAGAGAACAGAGAAGGTCTGCACTTTGTTTTTGTTTACAAACTTAGGAAAAGAGACTGGCTGAGGTGGTCCTTGACGCTTTGCCAGGAATTTTAATCTAAACACATAAAATGAGGTATTTTGCTGCAAGGTCTGTGACGTTTTGAAAGTGAAGGCAGAATGCAAGAAAGCAGAAGGTGATGTTCTGCTATAACATCACAGTGCTGATTCCATAGGAGGGTCATTCTGTGACAAAAGAGGAAAAAGAATACAGCTTTCTTCTCTGCACAGAAACAGCTTGCTCTTGCCTTCCATCTTGAGTTTAGACAGCAGTCTGTGTCTCAATTGCAGCTCAGAGACTCTTTAGCTAAGCATTCTTATTTCCAGTATGTTTCCTCCTCCATTCATTACAAGATATTATTTTATAACCAGACCTTTTCTGTGGGTATTTTATATATTGCTATAGTTTCAGTTTATAGTGGTGTATATATAGTTTATAAGCTTAGGAAATTTAAAAACTAAAATGTGGATAGTTTATTTTATTATAGACTTTTTTCAAATATTCCATTTCTCATGACATCACAACTTTTTATGGAAATAAATGTGACAATATAACTGTATTTTGTAAAAACTGTGAATCAAACAAAAGGAGGTGACTGATTCTGAAGATGCTGAGACACGGTTTTCACAGCATTAGCCCAGATAGAATTTGGATAAAAGAAAAAAAATTATAAATTATTTAGATGGTGTCTAAATCAAACATTGCTTTTCCCACTTTATCACATAGTGCTGAGGGTTCTTTAGGGCAGCAAGTCTTTTTGTAGCTCAAATTGCCTACATGCAGGTGTCTGGTGAAGGTTCATTAAGACCTGCCCGTTCCTTAGCTGGGGTTGAATATCACCAAAGAGATTTTTGTGATAAAGGAAATAAACTCCCACAAGAAAATTCAACGTGCAATAGTGACTCTCTGGGGGAACATTTCAAAGTCAAATGGGCATTAAGCTTGCTGTCATTGAACTGGGTTTTACATAAGACACAGACCACTTTCCTTTCTGATGCATTACTTTTTTCTGTAGCACATCACTATTTATTTCAAAGACTTCTGTGAGGATTCAGTGGCAGTTTTGCTTGTGTTTAAGCAGCAGTGTGGTAGTGTATTAAGAATGGACAAAGAAGGCATAATGTATATCTGAGGAAGTTAGTTTTTACTGTATTTAAAATTAAAAAATTAAATAAATATAATAAAAACTAACTGCCTCAGATATATATCAAGTTACTGCATCTTAATAATTTATCAGGTTCTGCAAGCCAGTGGTACCTGACTCTGTCTTTGCTGTTACTTCATGGCAAATGTGAGGTAAGCAGAGGCAGCTCTAATTTTACAAAAAATGTTTGTTGTGCTTCTGCACTTTACCATACATCTGTGATATCAGACCTGGAGGGTGTAAGCATCATCACAGTGGCTCAGCAGATGTATGGTGCCGTCGAAGGATCTTCCAGCCTTGGCAACTCATTTCTGAGCCATAATTACGTACCTGCTATTTTAAGTACTGGAGTGTTGTTAAGATTTGAAAAGGGAAATGAAAATAATGAGCAAAGTCTACTGTTTAATGTGCCAGTTCTATAAGGGACAATGAAATTCAGCTTCAGAAAGAGAAGGTGACAGGCTGACAGACTATGCCAACAAGAAGAGCGGAAAAACGAATACTAACGTGTACATGGTAGAAGACAAAAATGGTAGGTAGAAAATCCTGGGGCTGGTGAGGTCTTAAATCTTGGGTAGATTCTTTCTGACCCCCATTAGGTAAGAAAGCCAAATAATGCTTTATTAATTTCTGTCTCAATTAAGCAAGACTTGCACAGTCTGTATGCCTGCGAATTGTTATTTGTGTATACATATACATATATATACATATACATTCATTTCATGTGACTAAGCGCCCGCAGGTCACTGGTATTTAATATTTTTGGCTGTTTAAGTTGATTTTCTTTTACAAACTCTCAACTTGAAGTGCAAGTGTGATCTCATACATGCGTAAATTCAAGCCTGTGCTTAAGCAAGTTTTTATGCGATCAAGTCTTTCTGTAATCTCTAGTATTTATGAAGGAGAAGTCTCATAGCCAAGCAAATGCACTTTGCATTCTCTGGATATTTGAATGCAGAAATAAGGTAAGTTCCAAGTGTTCTCAGACTTGGAGAAAACATTTTCTTTCTAGATCAATGTTGACCTGACAGTTTCATTAATTTATCAAGAGAAGAGCTATAACCCTATTGTAACTTGCCTGACAATAAACACTATGGTAATTTCCAAAGACAAATATTTTTTGTTGTTGATCATTAAATACTAATTTTTTAGTCATTTCTCCCTCTGGATTAAATAAATAGTATTAGTTTTTCAGTTGTGTACAGTAAATATGGATTTCAAGACTTGTTTGTCAGCATTTCTTAAAACATTTATGAGCATTGAACAGATGAATTTGTTTTTAAACATATTTTTTCATTTGAACACTTTTCCCTCTGGTTTTTAATATGGATACCGTTCATCACATATTGAATAAAGCAACTTTTACTTTATTTAATGCCTTGACCCAAATCACATTGTCTCCATAAATATTTTACAGTCTGTGTGCAACAAAAGCATGATTATCAAACTCATGTCTGCACTTGTAGGTAACATACCATAAAAAATTGATCATTTTACCTTCTTCTGTTTTTTAAGAGAGAATTTGTGTTAGTAACTGCCCAACTGAATAGAAGGGGGTGCATGTGCATATATGGCTCTATATGTATCCCAGTATGTATAAATGTGTGTGTGTGTGAGTGTATATTTTAACACTTAGTCTACAGGGATAGGATGTTGGAAATGTGGAGCAGGTTCTTTTGCCAAATTTCTGTCTATATTAAATCTATACATACACAAACAGAAAATATTATTCATTGCATGTCTCTCCAGGAGATTTTTAGTGAGTCTGGAAATGAATTTCCAGACTTGAATCACGGCTGCAAGTACAGCTGCACGTCTGGCAGAGGCAGAGTCTTTGCTGGTGGTGAATTAAATGGGCAGATGTAGCTTAACAGCTACTTTAGAATTTGAAGAAATTATCTTCCTTTTTTTATTTGTCCTGAATTTTGCTAAGCAAGCACAATAACGCCAGATGGATGCTCAGAAAGAAGTAAACTGAACAGTAAGGAATAAAATGGGAGAAGTGGTGAATCTCAGCCTGTTATCTTAGGGATGACAAGAAGTGGAGAGTTTTACTGGCACAGGGCTCAGGTCATCACTTAGACACATTCAAAGTTCTGCTGTTCAGAGATATAGTTGACTGAACTAAATGAAATAGCAGACATTTTCCCATTCCAAATACAATGAATGAGATTTGAACAAAGCTGAGCAGTGTACATGTAAACT
Organism: Amazona ochrocephala; assembly: GCA_039720435.1. NCBI lineage: Eukaryota > Metazoa > Chordata > Aves > Psittaciformes > Psittacidae > Amazona > Amazona ochrocephala. The sequence continues at coordinate 26,191,776 of CM077876.1, forward strand.
CCAATTTGGTTTCCTTTACTAAGCATTTCATTTTGGATTTTAAAGGAACAAAAGAGGGAGGTGCAAAAAAAACCACCACAAACTGAAAGAGGGATCATTTCAGCTTAACCCTTCTGTCAGTCATGAAAGGTGGAGCATGGGCTCAGCCTTCCACAACAGGTCCTGCCTTCACACCTCAATCTCCTCTGCCTTTCCTAAGTATTTACTGAAAGCCACTGGTGTCAGCAACAGTCACTTTTCTGCACACAGGAAAAGTGTGTCAAACATTTCATTTTAAGACTGAATACCTCATATTCCTGGCCTTCTTCTAACAGCCCATCCTTGGGGAGTTGGGTCCACCAAATAAAAGTGATAACAGTTTCCCAAGTGTCCACATAGAAATGACATTTTGCAGTAAAGCCATTTTAATATAAAAATATGTATTAGCATTTTTCTCTAGCTATAAACCTGGCTTTGTCCAATGTTCTCTGAAGCCAGTGGAGGTTTTCCATGGATTTATTTGAGGCTGAATCAGGACAGAACTGAAGCTGGACAGCTTGATAAGGACTTGTGTTTAGTAATTCTTCCTGCTATATGCCACCAAATACACCCAGGTACTTGCCCAAATGCGGCCTTACTGCAGCCTGGAAGTGTTTACATTCAGAATTTCTCCTCTGAAGCTGCTGTAACTAGCTCCTTTCACATCACATAGGTAAATGATGAATGCTAGAGTCTATATGGAACTATGCAGTCCATTTGGCATGATCAAATCCAGATATCAGTGTGCCCTATATGTAGTGAGTTTGACTTAATCTTTTTTAATAATAAATTGTTAGCAAAAATTAATTTCATTACTAAATGTTTAATACCTATCTAAAAGAAAAGGTGGGGGGAGACAGAAACCCTAAACCACATTTAATCCCATTATACACAGTAGCAGGCTAAAGCTAATGCTTTCTTATGAATCCAGACTTCTCTCTCTCCTTCTCCTGCTCTGCTCCAGATCCCAGCAACAGGCAGCCTTCATATGCTTCTAATAAAGGGTAAAAAGCCTTCTTCCTTCACCAGACAGCACTGCTAGGTCCACCACCAGCTTTTCCATGGGGCGAAGACAGGTAATCTTTCCTTCTTCACTTCCCTATCTCAGCCACTTCTGATAACAGAGCAACCCAAATCTCTTTTCATAACCAAAGTCTCATAGGAAAGCATCACAAGGGAAAGCACAGCTTGAGCCTTGGAAAACACAAAAGCAAATCAAATAAAAAATTGCCTAGTTTAGGTTCGTCCAATTTCAGATACCAACCACACAGAGAGACTATTTCAGAAAGTATTCAGCTACCTCAGGTAAATAAACTCTGCTTTTGTGATTGATGTGAGCTGAATAATCAGGCTGCTTATAGCAATGCATTTTGCAGGTATCTTTGTCAATAAAATCAAAGTGAATTTGTGTAGTAAACTGCAGATAAGTTGCAGTAAACATTTCCCAAACAGTGAGTAAAAGCACTTAGTTCTCTTGCAAAATTTGAAACCCTTCCTTTAACTTCTCTAATTATTAAAATAAGCAAAACTGAATTGACCCTAATTAGATAAACCTGTCTTAAAATTCTTAGAGATCCTAAAATGAGGATAATACTGCAATGCTGTACGAAGTATAATGATAATTACTGCATTGGACACTGTAAAATAATTAAGTAGGTATGTTCTAGGATCTAAATATGAGAAGATAGTGTCTGAAAGTTATTCCTAAGATTTTATCAATTTGTAGTCATCACAGTGTCACTACAAACATTACTTAAATTTCACCATGAGCTTGGGTGAAAAACACTAGTTATTCTTAACTGCTTGTTTGCAGAGTTGTGTTGTATGAAAAGCAACTATTATTAATTGAGGTGGTGTGAGTAAGGGAGGCAGGGGGAGGAAGGAGACCCTACAAATGGCTCTCATGTTTGTGCATGGTTTATTTATCTTCTCTCTCACTCCCACTTTGAGCTGTGGAGTTGGGGGGGAGCTGGCAGCTGGCAGCTCATCATCACAGATACACACTGTCCCATCTGCACTGCTTATGGTGGTGAGGTCGCATGGGGTTTTACCCAAACAGGACCTCAGGGGTACAATAACATACCTCTTGATTTGGCTGTGAAGTTATACTTATTATTAATAGACAAGATAAGAGGCTGGGGCTCTATTCATCCACTTTAGTGCTAATTATTCAGTTTGATCTGAGCCGATTATGATACTGATAGATAACCACACCACATTTATAGCTATAGCAAGCAGTGGCCAAGAACTTTGGCTCATATTGCTGCTTAGTTTATCTGATAGGAAGGGAGGAGAAAAAAAGAAGCTCCTCTGGTTGATTAGCAATGTGTTGCATGGGACCATTTATAATGAAGCATATCATTTAAATTTTCCTTTACAAATGAGTCCAACTCTATTTGCAGGCTGCAGGCTCTGTTAATTGTCACAAACATTGCTTCTTTTTTTTTTTAAACATTATTAGCTCTTTGGCAGGATCTCCATTGTTGACTAAAATCTTGGCATGATTGGGGCTTGCTGAATAATTTAGGTTGTTGGCAGCTGGAGTAGGAGAACACACACATCTAGTCAGGCAGACGTGCTGCTTGAGCTCTTTATATAATAGCATTGTATACAAAGCAGAGTATAGTCAGCAGTGACTTCTGTGTCTGTTTATAGGTAAACACTGATGTTAGTTTTACAGAAAAAAAAAAAAAGAGGGATACTTCAAACTGTATATAATATGTGAGACAGATGCACTGCTGATTGTTCCGATGACTCCCTTAATCTCAGACTTTCACAGAATATGATTACTGCAGATTCTGAGGAGCAGCACTTCAAGTATGTTACTGTGCACTTTGGCACTTTGGGTCTTGTGTATAAACACACTGCACATAATAATGATGCTGTAAGCTTAGCCAGAAAAGAACTCCTCACACTTTCCTTTGTTCAGCAAATGTCTCCCAATTGTACTGTCAGTCACAGAGAAAATGTGCAGCTTGAGAGGTGCCCATTTTGGAATTACATTTGTGTGCTGTATAAACTCCCACTTCTATTAAAGCATCTGCAACAGAAGTAAAACACAAAAAACCTGCTGCGTGCATGTTGCTGCAAGGCACCCAAAGCATTAATGATGAGTGCTGGATAGGTTTTTCCAAGAGTTATATCTCCCACAAAGATTCTTCCTATAAATTGTATGTAAGTGACATCTGTCAATTTACACTTCTTGTCTCGTTCATGTACCTTTATGTACCTAACCACCATTATAATGACACCTATGAGACAGAGGTCTTGAAAAAGTTTGAGCAATATTGAATGAACAGGATTAATCAAAGATAAATAAAACATGAGTGCCCAGTACTGAATGTTTATTAACCTTTTGTTTCATAAGCCCACCTGTGCATTGCCACTCTAATTTCTCAAGCTGCCGATCTCTTCCCAGGCAAATCTTCTCCCTTCCAACCTCCCTACTCCTTAATTCCACTTTAAATCCTTTGATGCCCTCTGCTTCCCAGGTCTTCTTCTTTCTGCCCTCAAGCCTGCATCCCTGGAGAGGGAGGACTCTGCTAGAAAATGTCTCATGGATTTCTGTGACAGCTACTTTGACAGGTATGATAGAACATAATGAGAAATGAATAAAACAATCTTAAAGCAGTCTCAACAGAGAGAGGATAACTCAGTTACTGGCTGAGGATTAATGGGCTTTCTTCCTCCCTCACGCGCATCCCAGTTCTATAATCAGTGCTGGAACACAGGGTGGCAAAGGTGGCTGCGAGGTGGCAGTGTGCTTACTTGACTATTTTTATGGTTGTTGGCAAAAAAAAGACCTAGCATTGTTAAAACTAGAATTTCCCCCCAGTTACTCTGTGACACCTCTACGCTTAACAAGAAGGAATAGGAGGGTAAATATTACCTAAGCGTTATAATGTAAACTCCATTTACAGATGCACAGACCTACATGTTTCCCAGAACAAGCATCTTATAACTGTCAGAGTGGTCTTCCTGCAACATGACAACCTTTGCAAACATATGTGGAAAGCACTTCTGAATTTTACCTAGTGTATGGCATTCCAATTATTATTTACTGTCTAGATTTCACTACATAATAATAGCCAGCGCAAGTTCATGTATAAATGCACTATGCAGCTTGGAAGACTACTGATGAACCCATCCATCATCAGAAAGAATCTATTTTATTCGACTGTGTTATGATTTCATACTTAAAGGATCATAAATAAATGGCTTCACCAATACTTTTTTTTATTTCCTAGAAAACTGCACAGACATCACCATCATTTTTTAAGAGATTTCTAAGAATTTCTTCTGTTCCATTAATTTGGCTTTTGTGCTGGAACTAACTGCTTACATTTGCCACTGGCATGGTAAAGGATATAACAGCAATACCTATGTGTGGGTAGGAGGAAATGTACGTGAAAGGCTCATCCATCTCAACACTAAAGTGTGAACTTTACTCCAGGTATATGGCATGTCCCAGTGACTTTAATCTGAATACTGTCCTGACAAAGTTTAGCACATGCTAAAGTGCTTTGCTGGATTAAGACCATATTTAGCAGCTGGTTGTAATTAGCTGTGTTGCAGCATAGGAAGTCAGTGGGCTCGGCAGCTGGTAGACTGTTAGCAACTGATAGCAACTGATAGCAACTGATAGACTGTCTTCACGAACAGTTTAGGGGTCTCCTTTCATTAGAAAAAACTGAGGAAAATTTCCTTTCATGAATTCAGAATTTTTGTAGGAAAATTTATGGTTTAGATTATATTAATAGATGTGAAGTAAGTTCTACACTGTATCTACATTAGTTTCTTCTTAGAATGAATATTTCTTCAGATTTTCTTTCCCATGAATTTCACGTACTGAACATTTCTGCATAGTTATTTTCACCATCATGTTTCCCCAGACAAAATATGCAACAACGTGCCCACAGTTTAACCTTTGCAACACATGACCCATTCAATTTGCATTCAGAAATATCTGTTTTCATTCCTGGAAATATTTGAAAATACTGAGATGCTTAAGATTTGAGCTGGATGTTAAAAGATCAGGTCACCAGACAGTGTTGAAAATGTGCCCCACTATGTTTTATAATTTAATATATAACCTTAATATTTTCCAAAGCAAATTAATGATAAATACTAATACAATGACAGGAAGTACCATTGGACTGAGCTGCACAGTAAAGCAATTGCGTATTTCTCAAATTCAAAAACTTTACTGGTATAATTTTGAATATGGTTTTATGCAAACTCATCTCTAGAGAAATGAAAAGAAAGAAAATCATGGAAAGCCAATGACTGATGCTTGTTTCCGAGTTCCTTTTGTCCCAGTGAAAAGCATATTTCTTCTAACGCAGCAGCGGCAGCTCTTATCTGTTTGAGCACAAGAGCCTCTAGAGCATGAGAACCTTTTAATAAAGAAGACTATTCTTTTGTTATAAATCATTCATTGGGTAAGAAGAGACTCTTACAGGATTAGCAGTGTTACTTAGTTTGATGAATCTCATAATGTTAGAGTTTTAACAACAGACTCGTAAAAAGGTTGCTGCTCATACTTCAACCAAAAGCGTGACAGCTATATACAGGCACACAGCTACAAAATGTTCAGGATGAAGAATTAAAAAGACCAGGATTGATTAGCATTTACGAGAAACTTAACAACCAAAGGCTCTGTAATCTGTATTGGAGTAACACAATGTTGAGTTGATTTTCTATTTTTTAATGAGTACTCGACTATGATCCTAGTGTCACTGTGACAGAGATGTTTGATGTTGGGGTGGAATAGACTGAAAGCATCATTGACTGTGTCTGCTCTTTCATGTGTGTCTGCCACAAGAATGGTAAATAGAGCTCCTTAAAATGAACTCTGAGGTAACTGTGGGGCAATAGAGAATCACTTCTTAGATAGACTTAGACTGAGGTACAAATGAAGGACTTACTTATACTAACTCGAAGAGCTTTATTGACAAAAATACAGAAAGGTTGCACAAGTAAATCTATTAGGTTGGGGGTTTCTTTTATTTTGGTTGTTGTTGGGTTTTTTTTCCTAATGACTATGTAGATTTAGCCGCTCCAGGATAAACATCCACATTTGGCATCAGCGCTAAGTGCCTATATATATATATATATGTCAGTGGATCAGAGCTGGTCAAAAAAAAGTATATTTTCACATAAATCTTTGACTTGACATCGAAAAGGAGAGGAGAGATTTTTTTTTAATACACTATTTCATACAGAATTGAATGGAAAATTTTCTATCAAGTGAAAAAAAAAAGCTGTAAGCATAAATGCTTTGAATTGGTCCTTCAGGTCCATTCTGAGCTAAGCAACACAGGTACAAAATAAATATTTTCTTTCATCTGAAATAAATACCAGACTGAAAATGTGGCTGTAAGCTGCACTGCTAGTATTTTAATCAATGGGCTGGAGAAAGATATTTGCATGTCCATAACAGATTCCAAGCTGTGAAGGTGGAGAATGAAGGTGGAGAATAAAGGTGGAGAATGAAGTTGGACTTCACTGGAGAATAATATTAAATTTTCTCTTACCTATCAGTCCCTAGGAGTCTGTGGTCCCATTAGGGTCCACAGGTATATATTTAGCATCATCAGGTGGTCTTAGAGAGCTGTTCAGATCACCAAAGCGAAAATCAGGCGAGCTGAACTACTGCTCCAGGTTCTCCTGATTACATTGGAGGGATCTCCACTGGCCGTGATGGGAGACTGGACACCTCATGCAAGCCTGGTGCATATGCCTGTACCTAAACCAGAGGCACTTTGCCTGGGACGAATCACCCTTTGGAATCTTTCACCCAGTGGTTGACTACTGAAGATGCTGAACTGCAGGGTCTTAAAACCATCTCTGCTTCAAGTAAGGGATAGGAACACAAGTAGCCTCCTCAAATGCACCAGTGGCTAATTATAAGGCTGGTTTATAAGACGGTTGAAGCAACTGCATAATATATACATAATTATACAGTTTGAGAGCCTAAGAAAGGGAGTAACCCTGCATCCCAGAGATGACCTTCAGAGGTGAATATCCTCAGGGGTAAGAGGGTATGATGCAAACTGCCATTCTGCAAAGCGCATAAGAGTCTCTTCAAGCTTTTATAGACTTGTCTCACAATTACGCTAATAACACTTTGGAAGTGCTGAAAAAAAGGATGTCAACATGGCTGAACTTTTTCAACAGAAACTGTTTGCCAAGTTAGTGAATAATTATGGCACCACTGAAGCAGCATTTTAAGTGAATAGAACTATTCCTTTCTCTTTTTCCAAAACCACCCATTTTTATTGATGTTTCCTACTCTGCCTTCCTACTCCTGCTCTGCCTTTTACCTCTGCTCTCGCACAGTGGCTGTGGCTAAAATAACTTCTTACTTGAAGTCAAATTTTATCATTTAATTTGAGAGTTTAAAACAAGGTTGTTTCCAGATCAGTGTTAGACTTGTGGAGGTGTTTGGGAAAATTCTTGCCCTTCTAAAGCAGTTTGTTCTTCTCCAGGCAAATTTTGCAGTCCGCAAATTTTGCTACAGCATGACACAATCACTTTAAACTCTTTAGCTTGTCTGAATTGAAAAGTTTTGTAGTGAAAACTTTGATGCTCAGGCCAGAGTAGCACTTCAGGGAACATCCAGAGGCCTGGCCAACAGGTGGAGTTTCTTGTTCACAGGAATAGTTCGGGCAAGTCTTATTTGCATATGAGGTTAAGGGCAGGAGAAAGGGTTGCTACTATTTTACTGTGGTCTGCATTCAGCAGAAACTGAAATATTTAGAAATTTTAAATTAACATGGAATCATGGGGGTCTGAACAGCATGATGCGCTGTATGCGCAGTAGTAGTTCTCCAGAAGTGGTAATTAGGTCTAGAGCCAGAGCTGTGAACGTATAATAGAATTAAGCCTAATAAAAGACACCAGCAACTGCATCCAAACAGAAAAACAAAGCAAACCAAAAAAAGACAGAAATATACTCCCTGTTTTCATTGTGCTGAATAGAGTCCAGTATTACAAAACAGCAGGCTGATCTCGGAGGCCAGTCTGCTGCAGAAAAACTGCAAACTGTGCTCTTCATGTCTTGCTAAGGAAAAAAAAATAAATAAGGTATTGCTAGCAGTTCAAAAGCTATTTTTTGTTTGTTGCTGGGTTGAGGGTTTTTTCTTTATGCATCCTTTCATGAAGGAACTTGACACATTTAACTCAGACTGAAGTAAACGTAAGGGTAAGGATTCTAGGTAGCTCATAGGTTCGAGAGCTAGATAAGTAAATCCTGATTTTCATATCCTTTCTCCCTTCCTTTGATAATAATTCTTGAATAGGCAATTTGCAATGATACCAATTGATACATGATGCATGTTACATACAGAAAAAGTCACACTATATCAACACACACCACACAGTTAAAACTGTTATTTAACTCTCCTATGCATAAGGGAAAGCTCTAGAAACTCTGGGTCAAGGTGAAGGTAGAAAACATGCTTTTAAGAAACCAGTTTCCCTCACGCCTTTCTGCAAACACCATGTACAAAGGGTGAGATAGCAATAGGTCTTGTTCATAAGCAGTATGGTTTCTGAACTTTGCTAAAATCTTGGCAAAAACTGGCAGCTCTCCAGTTGAAATTGGTGGTCAGACATTTGATCTGTGCTCATCTTAGCTGTCACGTCATTGCTTTCACTCTTTCTCCTTGCTCCTGTGTTATTAACTCATTGAATCATTGTAGGATTTAAGAGTTCAGAAGCTGACAAAAGATTGCTTCCAGCAATCTTAGACTGCAGTTGACTGTATTTATCTATATACCATCCTTTACCTAACATAGGTAACTGTAGCTTCAATTTTAAGTTTTCTTGGCTGTTAAATAGGGGATGATTCTTGGTAAGTCAAAGCATCAGTGAAAACATGAACAATGCATTATTATGGTGTGGATAAGAGCTGAAGAATGTATCAAATATCTGGAAAATAACCAGTGCTTTATAAATAAACAAGCAATTATCAAGAAAGGCAAATCACACCATTAATAATGAGAATGGTCACACTGACCACCCAGAGAAGAAAGTCTCTCCCTGTGCTTTAGATTCTACTTCCTCTCTTCCTTTTATTCACTAACTCATTTTCTCCACCCCCTTCCTGCCTCTAACCACGACAGTTTTGCTATGTATGCAGCAGACAGACCTTACTTTAAACAAAAGGCTGTACTGACTCCAACTGAACATGCTGCTTAGATTAATTGGGACAGAAATAAACTCCATCCAGTCCAGATCCTTTTTCTGTCTTTGAAATGAAGGTTGTCACTCCTCTCCATTATTATCCATAAGGTACCAGACAGAAGGAGGGAGAATAAAGAAGTGAGTGGGAATCAGAGGAGGATACCCCCTTCCCCTCATCTTCCACATGCAATGTTGTAGTCTTGCTACATTTAAAGCTCTCTCCCTTGTGTGCCTACATGCTCTGGTCTCCCCTTTCTTTACTCAGAATTATGCCACTAGGCAATATACAGCAGATCGTGATGATGGGTAGTCTTTCAGATGGTCTTTTGGGCACTGGCTTCAGAGCAGAGCAAACTGCTAGCAGCAAAATGCTTGAATTCCTGCATTTTGAAGTTTCAAAGTAGCAGATATTAATCATCTGCTAGGAGACTTTTAGCAGAAGGCATACAATTTTCCCAGTGGTATCTTCCTTTTAAAGAAATTATACAAAGAGTAAAAAAATAATTTCAGGATTTAGGATTGACGAAAATGGCTGGATCCCAATGGATAAAGAAACCAGAACATTAAAAAGTTTTATAAAGCAAGTTACTCTTTAAGTCTTGAAAAATTTCTATTTTATTTTATTAAAGGGACTAAGTAGCCAGAGTCTTACAGCTCCCATTCTTGGCTTCCTCTTAAGGTGCAGATGCAGATTCAGTTCCTCAGAAGCTCCCTGCACATTTACCATTTATAGTAATTTCTCCACTAATTCTCATATTTTATGAATCTTGATCTTTTCTTAGTTTTGCTGTAAATCACACCACATCTGGATAAAATGGGTTTCAAGATATGAGACTTCAAATACTACAGGTGGGCATAAATACAAAAAAAAATGTAAGGTGTGTGCGATGAACAGCAGAGAGACTCTATTTAAAGGTATTAATGAGCATAATTTTAAGGATGGAGACATTGTTACTGTTATGGAAATTGATATCTCATTTGGCAATTCTCATCCTGTTCACACCAGTTCACATATATCCCTTAGCTAGATAGATAGATGATGCTGTATAATCCTTTAAACACCTTTCTGTTGATACAAGCACCACTTTTTGTACAAATCAAAATACTATTTTCAGGGGGAGAGTGGTATGTATCTTTACTGCATTCAATTCACTGAACAAAACTTAAAGAAATAGAGCAATTTCCTTCCTTCCTTCCTTCCTTTGTAGCAGAACACAATACTGGGTAAAGTTAAAACATGGATCTGATTTATTTTCTTCCTCCATGGTACAGCAACCCAGAAGAAACTCTTGAAAGTCCATGGACAGTTACTGATTCAAATCTTTATAAATGTAATCAGATTCTCAACCAATTAAATTATTCAAAAATTAAACTATAAACTCTTTCTGGGCAAGAGTCAGAAAGAGAGCTCTCCACTCTGCAACATCTCTAGCAGAACTAATTAGAGCCAGATTTCCACTTGTTTGTCATAAATCCATTATTTGCTGCAAATCTACAGAATTAACTGCAGTACACACAAAATAGTGAGTCTTGTTTGTAGATTGGCTCAAAAAGGTTTGTAAAATCTCCCCTGTGTAATTGCTTGGTTTTATCTTGGAACACCAGAAGGCATCAAGCTAATATCCCTGGTTTTATCACATAAAAATTGCTATATTGTGAGTTTTATCAGTATGGTTTTTGAAGTACCCAGGTGTTAAGGCATTTTGCCCAATTAACCCATGATAGTATGAGAGTCAATCCAAAATTCTTCAGGATTTTTCCTCGTGTTATTAATATAAAGTGTGTTTGAGTCTTTGGAAAGTTTTCATTGGTCTTTTACTCATTTCTGTGAATGATAATGAAGCCAGTTCCCAACACTTATAATGGCAAAACCAAGGTTAGCTTCTGATCTACATTACTGCAAGACACCTTAGGAGCATTTCTGTTTGTTAGTCAGCAGGTCATCAGCAAAATGCCTGAATACAGACCTTTGTGATCTTAAAGGGAAATATGGCTGAAGTGCTATGTAGGCAAATGATCCTATGCTGTGCCTGCTCCAGCTTTAGTTCTTGGCCTTCAAGTGAAAAAGAAACTTGAAAGCTCATGGAAAAAAATTGACATGCTCCACAGAAAATAAGTGTCAGGTGAAATCCAGCAAGTCGTTGCAGTAAATGTGTCCAGTAAAGCAAAATAAACTGTGAAAAGTTATTTAAAAGCAGCATTCAAGCCTTTCCAAATTCAATATTCATTGAACAAGCAAGAGAACCAGCCCATAGAGTACTAAGAAACTTCTGATATTCCTGCCCAAGCCTGAGTTACTTTGGCCTTTTCCATTTGAATGCATTATGTTTATGACGCTGCCATAAACCTTGGACCTCAATTACTACATGATAACAGGTTTTTATTGCTTTACCCTTTCCAGACCTGAGAGCTTGGATTTCCCTGCACTTAGGCACTGGGACACAGCTGGGAGGTGGTCTCCATAGCCAATTAGTAGATTACTTCTGGAAACATATATTCTTCACCTCAGAGGCCTAAAAATGATCTATCAGCTCCAACTACCTGCTGCTGCCATTCGGGAGAATGGAAAGAGGGAGAGAGAAAAGATTTGGCTACATCTCCATAATTGCATAAACAATGCATCATTCACTTGACGAACTATATTAATAGCAACCTAGAGGGCATGCTCTGAACATGCAAAATTTTGCAAAGCACTTGTATTTTATGGCAAATCTTTTTAAATTTTCAATCAAAATTATAATAAATATTGATTTTCCATGTACCATTACTGTATCTAGAACATTTCCTGACAGCGCCCATGAAACTTATTAAGTCATCTGCTTTGAGATTTTAGGCATCAACTGTATCACATCAAAACACAAATGTTGCTTTCCTAGAATCCTTGTGCATTGCACCCAGGATTCCTGTGGAAATGCTTAATTTTTCCCCCGTCATTCCTTGTTTTTATGAAGCAACACTCATTTTAAGGTTAGCTGTGGAAGAGAAACTGCCAGGGATCTATCAGCAGAGATTTTAACATGCAAGGACAAAGGGCTCTCCCACTGAAGAAAGGTTTTGGAAGAGAGGAAGCACAAGAAACAGTAAGAGTGTAATCAAATATGTGGCACTTTGGATGGGATTATGGAGACTTTGCCCAGTTAGGTGATGCTTGCGAAAGAATTGCATCTCTACTTCCTCTCCACCCCAGCCGTTGAACTGTTAATAAAACTTATCTCACTTGTAAACCCCTTGGAGACAGGGGGATCATAAGCCGCAAAGCCAAGAGCCCATGTTTCTTGTAGGTATTTAACGCCCAGTTGGTTTCAATATCACCTAAAATCCTTCTGGCACCAAGGCATACGATTTATTCATAATAATGATTATCATATGAGACAAACCAATTCTGAGAGGAATCAAGGGAGAGAATTAGCCCAAATACCACTCAACACCACACCTCCCCCCAAGTTTGAAGAGCTGTGACATAAATCCCCGAGCTCTTGCCTGCCCCCAGCATGTTGATTTTGTTCTGTTCCAAGAGTGCCAGAATGAAGCATGAATCCCCAAGTTTCTGTTGTCTCAGGCATAAAGTGCTGGGGGAACAGAGTAAATGACAGGGGGCTGAGAAGCCCAGAAGTTGAATGAAAGAAATTGGGTTGCCTGTGCAACACCCAGTCGTGTTTGGCACAGGCAGCATAGCATGTGGGCATGAATCAGCCCCAGGGTCTGGGACACAGCGGCACCGGTGCACATTCATGATCCAGCAGACTCCCTGTGACTCTGATCTCTCAAACACGTTGCAATAACTGTCCATGTCAAGACCACCTGCGTAGCACATACTCTGCAGGCCAGGCTCCTGGGATCTGTACATGTGCTGAATGCATCATCTGCATGTGGGCAGAGACACGTTTAAAGTTTCCCATCCTGTTTCAAACGGATTGCCAGATGTCCAGAAATCCCTGACAATTGTCCAAAATCTCCAAACTCCACCCAGACAGAATTGCCAGGTGGAAAAAGTAGAAGTGTCCAAAGAAAAAAAAAAAAAAAAAAAAAAGCTGTTTGGAAGGAGAGCAGGAAAGAAGAAACAGAAATGTAGAGATGACAAGGGAATGGGAGGAATGGGAAATACAAAGCTTTAGAAAAGAATGAACGCAGTTTGGACAGGAAGTCAAATAGTTTGGCTCTGACCCAAACCTTAAATTTAAACATAAAGAGGTTATATCAGTAGCATGAAGGCCCAAATAAAACAGCTCACAAAGTAATGGAAACAGATAAGAAATCAGTCATCATTCATGTAGGGTTTTATTTGAAAAACATATAGGGGCTGATTAAAACATAAAAATTGCAGATGGTCAATATTAGAGTCAATATTCCTTCCTTCCTTCCTTGCTTCCTTCCTCCCTTCCTTCCTCATTTCTTTCCTTCCTTCCTCACTTTCTTCCTTCCTCCCTTCCTTCCTTCCTTCCTTCCTTCCTTCTTCCTTTCCTCCCTTCCTTCCTCACTTCCTTCCTCTTTCCTTCTTTCCTTCATTTCTTTCTTCCTTTATTACTTCCTCCTTCCTTCCTTCTTCCCTTTTTTCTTTCCTTTCTCCCTTCACCGTAGCTTCACCTCCCACATCTTAGCATGTAAACTTTACTGTCAGAGGAGCTGGCTTAACAAGAAGAAGCCAAGGATTACCACAAATAATTAAAGCATTAAAAATAAATAATAAATGATAGCTGCCAGAGAATATTCTCTCTTCTGCAGATACGGAGAGAAGGTACACAGGAGACCTAAGATAATCAAACGTGCTCTTTTTTTTCAAGTCACAAACTCATTTTGCTTTCTCCATTCCCACTCCCATATATTCATCACATGTTTCACTGATTCTATAACTACACAGAGCTGGACCCCAGGAGGGTCCAACTCTGCCCTCCTTTTGCTAAGCAACGCTTACGTGAACAATCACAGTGTCTATAGTGGGATGATTCTCACGGGTAAATTACTAGCCAATGTCAGAAGAAAATGCAGAATCCTGTGATGTGTGCATTGTTTCTGTTGAAGAAATAAGGCACATGAATGCTAAATTAGGAAGAACTTGAAATTTTCACATTTTTGTTATACAGAGATGTGCAAATAAGGCAGAAAAACATTCCAGTTACTCTTTTCTGTTATTTTGGCATGTTTGAAGCCTTTTTTTAAGTTCCACAAAAACCTACAAAGTGGAAAAGGCCAAAAGAGAAGCAATTTGTAGACCTTTACAAATATTTAGGGAGGAAAAAATCAGTTTCCAGGACTGAATCACTCTGTTTTCCTTAGGAAAGATATTGAAAGCCATCCTTCAGTTTAGAGCATATTTTCTATTCTTGATTAAAAGCATGGCTGCACTGGAATATTATGCAGACCTACATAACATGTTCTTATGTTGATTTTTTTTTTCTACTGGACCCTTGCCTTATTCAGCACTCAGGATAGACAATGTGCTGGGGAAACATCAGCTGCAAAGGTTATTTTTTTTAATAGATTCCCTGAATCATCTGGAGCAAAAATAAGATGTTTAGTGAATAAAACAGATTACTGCGGGCGGATGACTTGAAGTCCAACATTTCCTAATGTTTAAATGCTATACAGCGCAATTTTCACTTTCTAGATCAGTTTGCACGTGTTGTATAATTTCTGAGGCTTGTAACAAAGCACATTAAAAATTGACATGCAGCATATCTATCTCCTTTGCCCTGCTGCATATCACCAGGACTGGGAGTCTCACCAGGCTGTGCGCTGAGGGAGTAACTTGCAGACAGAACAGGTCTCTGAGAAACAGTACTTTTGTGGAAGCAGCACTTGGCCAGCAGATTTCACTGGTACTGGTGGCCTGCAAATAGTGAAGTCCAGGACTTTTGCCTTCTGTTTGGACCTTTTGAAAGCAGTGTGCTCAAAAAGACAGAGAACCCAATGCCAACACTCCCAAGTGATCCTTTATACCCACCCCAGCATTTCCAGCATGTCCTGGCTCTGTTTTGCTCTTTTCCTCCTCCTGACTCTCTCCACTTTCATCATTTGTGTTTTCACATACTCTCCCTGTAGACATCTGAACCAAATGTGTTTCCCTGTTAGCTTTATTTTTACCCATCAGACCTTTCCCAAATCTTCTCCCTGTCTTCCCACACTAACCATTTTGCAATTGAATATTCATTCTACTTAGAATCCTTCTTTAGTCTGGTTTCAGGTAGTCATTCCCCTCACAAACCTTAGCCTCAATAACTCTCAGTCCCTGTATGCCTCCTTTTTTTCTGCAACTAGTCTCAGTTTTCTTCTCATATCCCACCTCATGTGCTCCATTTGCCAGCTAGATACATTTCTGCTTAGCCTCTGCCTTGGTGCCCCAGCCCACTCTCTGTTTCAGTCTCTTTAAATACACTCTTCATCTTCAGATCCTTCTGCCCCACTTCAACATCCCCCGTCATGTCCTAGTCTGCATTTCCTGACACATTAAGACATAGCTTGTCTCCTTTAAGTTTGAATGAGGCGGTAGCCCTGCTCTCCACTTGGCACCAGGACGGGAGGACCGGGGCTGAAAGGATGAAGAAGACAATCTTTGTTACCTTGTCAAACTCAACGTAACATGGGCTAGAGCTGAGCCACAGAAAAGGGTGTTTTTCACTCTGGGATGGGTGCATTTGGACTGACTTTTCAGTTGTTGAAATATTAGCTGCAAAATGTCTGCTGATAAGAAGGAAACTGGCCTCTTTCGAAAGTAAGTGCAGTTGGAGGATCCTTGGCAAATATTAATTAGGAATAATAAAAGGTATTGTCAAAAGCACACTTCCTTGCCCATTATCTAAGTTCCCAGTATGAACATCTTAGAGCATGCCAAAGACAAGGCTGAAAATGTTACTCAACAAGTTCAGCATTTTCAATAAATGCTACTTCTACTTAACTTGCTGATTTAAGAGGTGAATTATTCCACAATAGTGATAAGAAAACAGTTATTTGGGGCTATCTAGGATACCTGTCAACTCCCCTGGAAAAAAACCTTAATATTTTAACCTAGCCTCTTCAGAGGTGCCTATGCAGGAGCATTTAGCACCACGCATGGCCCCGTACAAACATGGGTTCTGGAGTGGGCCTTAATTTCCTAGTTTGCTTTGCAGGTTTTAGAGCTTTACCTGATTTAGAGAAGATGAATAAGCATTAGCTAACTTAAGCTGCTTAAAATCAAGTCTGTAAGACAGTTATCTATGTTTTTTCTGTAGTTACAAGGACAAAGAGATAGGTGCTTGTTCCAGGAACAATTGATCCTATTTTTAGGTAGATGGTCAGGAGATGGTTGAAATAGTGGGACCATCCCTTCCAGCAGTCACATTCATTGATATTGGCTTCAGGTGACCATGGAACTGAAGTGCAAACATCAGGAGATCAGTGGGGTGACAAAGTGGTCTGCTAGAAGCCTTGGGATTGCATGGGGAATGCAAATGTAGCCTAGACTTTAAAACTCACCTTTTAACAGCTGAAGTTCACCAAGAACCACTTTATTGAAAGTGTTCAGAAGTCTAAAGATGCAGAAAGGTGAAATTTTGCCTACTTACCACCTGCCTCATACCTGGGTACCTTGGAAAATATGGTATTGAGACCCAGATTCAAGAGCCCATGAAATCAGTGGTGAAAACTCCTTTAAATGGACTCTGGTTCTCCATTATCAAAGGAAATCATGCATGTTTTAAGGGCTAAAAAGACGTAACTTTATATTAGAATCTTTCAGTGTTCAGTCCCAGATGGTTAATTAATGGCAAAAAAAATAATAATGTCTCTATTACTTTTTCTCTCCTTCCTTCCAGGAGGCACAAATGCAGCTTAAATTCTGGAGCAAGAAAAAGAATTAATTAAAAATTAAAATATGCCTCACAGTGGTTTAACATTTAGCTGCTTGTTGTGAGCGAACTGCCTTCTTCTATTTCCCATCAGCGGCTGAGTCTACCTGAGCTACTCAAGCAGCAATTTAAACATTCAGGTTCTGCAGCAAGCATCTGGTCACTGAAGATCCAACCGTCTGAAATCCCTTCTTCATTTCCATTCCAAGGAAGTCTGAGCCAGTCGACCTCAGGGCATGCCGTAAAGCTTAGTAAATAGACAAATTTCAGACAGATTGGGATAGGCTCTGGAGAAGGTATTTTGTGGCGGTAGGTTATGCTGGTATGAGATAGCCCAAGTCACTTGCAGGAAAGAAGCACAGTCTGAAGTACAGGCCATGAGGACTGGGGAGGGCATGTGGCCAGGAAAGTAATACTGTCTGCTCTATCAACACAGATCCTATGCAGTCATTTACATATGTATTCTGTTCTGTGCACGGAAATGCCAGCAAGTGTGAATCTGACTGGCTTTCTGTATGAGCCTAGGGCTCTACCCATCATCTTGCATATTGCATTGCTTCTCAGGCAGAGCCTGGTTTTCCACCTGCACTTCACCCTCATTTGCCACGCTGTACAACCATTTCTACTTAGAGAGGGAATCTTCCATCTTCCTTATCTGCAGTCCAGTTAATCAGCATCTTCTTTTTTGTAATTGTGCTCTGCTTGGCTTTTCACATCGGACTGGTGAGATCACTCCCTTCTTAGGTATTCATCCTTACTGGAGTTATTTAAGAGAGGTTGAAGTGCACAGCAGCATCTCAGCTGTTTATCATTCAATCTCCCTGTTTGAACAACATAGTACTTATTTTGCCTATGGGAATCTGCAGCAGAATAACTTAGAAATTAGTCACCAGAGAAGCACTTCCCCATCCAGTTTCCCAGTGGATGGACGATGCCTGAAAGAACTCTGGTCTGAGAGAAACAAGTAATCCCAGGAGATGCAAAATTAACGAAGCTGCTTTCTGGCTCTTGTGTCCAGGGTAGAAGCTGATGCTTACTGGGACACAAGGATCAGTTTGATCTTCTCCTGGGGTTTATAATATCTCCAAGTAAACTCTTTGGTATTGACTGCAGGTGAGTTCACCCTGCAACTTTTCCTTTAACAGAGGCACTGATATGCCCTTTTTCTTCAGCCTGGCTACTTACATAACTTTATATTTGATTTATATTCGTATATAAAAATTTTAATGAAACTTGTCAGTTTTCACTGTACTTGTGACCTCTAGCCATAAATCAAATTTGCCTGAAATTGAGTCAGCGGAGCCAGCAGTTAGAAAGGTGGACATGCACACAGTGTGACTCTGTAAATGCCATTTCTTAGGAAATCCATCTGAAAATAGCAGGTAACAGCAATGTCTGGCGTGATACCAAATGCTTTTTATCTACTGCTGTCCTCTCTCTTCTGCTACCGGAATGAACGTATCCTCCACAAAGGAAAATCTTTTCCACTCCTCCATAAGTCTGTATTCTGTAATGAGGCCACCTTCAGTGGGAGCTCTGAATTCTATAATGTTCCAGTTTGGTCCAAGTGCAGTGGATTCTAAGAACTTCACTCTTGTCCATATTGCTCAATTTTTCCTAGGACTTAATGTCTACACACCATGCAGAAATGGTGTGTGAGCATTAAGTGCCCACCACTGATTGATACTACTGTTTTGATACCACATGAAAGTAAATATGTTTACAGGCTTTCCTTTAATGTGGGCAGCGTCTTAGTTTCATCGTATGATAACCAGCACTGTCAAAATGAGATAAGGAAAATTACTATCAGCCTTTTTCCCTACAGGAAGAGGATGCGTACAAAAAACCCACAAAAAGTCACAGAATGGCTTCTTTTGCACTTCCGCTGATGGTCGTATGGCTAGCTACCAGTGGCCGAACCCTTTAGCACAACTCCTGAAACTCTTTACATTTTTCTCATTGTTTCTAGAAGCTGCCACTGATTCTCCTTACAGGTTTTTCATGAGACCAGGATGTAAATGGCATGCTTTCATGTGTAGCAGCAAAGGAAATGGCTGGTCTTATCCTTCCCAGGACTGCACAGTTGTTCCTCTTCTGTTTTGTTGGCTTCAGCATGCCAATGGTGGAGAGGAGACTCATTCAGCTGAAAAATAATCTTCCCCCACCTTTAGTTAGTCTTTAGCTATATGAGCTCCTTGATCTCTCTACCTGTGTGCCTGCATGAGGGGCTGCCCCAGAGCCCATGGCAGAGTGTGTGGGGTGAGGTCCCAGGTAAGATCCCAAAGGCAATATGCAATTAATAGGTGTATTAACACACTCAACATCTAAGAGTAGCTTTACATTTTGTTTAAATAATTGTCAACATACACCCAAATTTTAACCACTGCTGTTTAACTACTGCTGTCTTTCTTGTGCAGTATCATCCACAGTTAATTACAGGATATTTCATTCCATTTCCTTCACACTCAGTAGGAAGATATGAAAGTCATAGTCATCAGAGGGGCACGGAGTCAGGCCTCAGTTGCTGCCAGGGGGCCAAGTGGACATGTGTTGTGAGACTCTTCAGCTAAGCAACATGACATTAGGGGTCTGATTCAAGAAAGCTTGCCAGGAAGAATGACTTTTTGTCACAAGTGAAAAGGTGTCCATGCAGAAATTATGAATGAATAAGCTGGGGTTTTATTCTATTTCAAAGAAAGAGCTATAGCAATGATTGTCAGGGCAAGAGCTGACAAGCATCAGGAAAGTCTCTGCATACATTAGACAGGGGACAACACACCATTTTTGTTGACGGTGTGGTGAGTAAAGTATCACTTCACTCACTGGGTTCAGGCATTCACACAGTAAGGCACTGAAACTTCCTGGAGTGGCATACCCTGGCAAAGTGACCTTTTTCACATATTATTTTTTACTGCGTAGTTCACATTTTGTTGACTTGGCCAAGCACCTGCTGTAAACTGCAAATATGTTCCTGTTGTCCTGGCTGAAAACAAAAACAGCGAATAGGGGAGTTCTTTGGTGGACCAGAGCTAGCAAAGAGCAGAAGTACTTGTGCAAAATGCTGAGGTAAATCTTCCTGTCCTGTAACTTTTCCCAGCTTTGACTGTGGGCTGTGAGCAATGTCCAGTTATCTATATGGAGCCACTGTTAGTTTTTCTCTTAAACAGCAATCGCTCCTGAATACACAGAACAGAGGATTTCTCCACTAGCAGATCCCTCAGCATTTTCTCCTGCATGGTACCAAATTCACATGCTCTCAGAGCATCTGAGAAACTGTGTATAGCCTCATTTATACCCTGTGCTCCACTTCTTGTGTTTGTGACATTCTCCAAAACCATTAACCACCATTTAAAAGTGTTGTCACAGTGTTTTCAGTGCAATTGCATACTGTGTCAGTCTCTAGCTACAGCTGGGAGAGTGTAAAGTAAATTCTTTGTCTCTCTACTCCTAAGTAATTCTATAAAACAGCCTTCTTGTCTCTCAGTTGCATATTCCTCTACTCTGGTATCTGTGAAAGTAAGGTTGAAATACCTGTTGCTATTTTCTACACAGCTTGGCAGAGGCAGAAGCCCCAGGTACAACACAATTACATCTTTGGGTTTGGAGGGGAGTAATTTTTGGAGGAAAAATAAAAACCTTTGATCCTGAAACAAGTATCTTCCATCTTTCATTAAAGTATGTACTGGGAATATACCTAACCTGAAGAAAAAAAAAAAAAAAAAAAAAACAAAACCAAAACCAAAACCCCTAAACCTGTTTTATCAGAATTATTGTAGGAAGTCCCTTGCAAAAAGAGTAGAATTCTCTGCTCCTGGTATTTCTTGCAAAGATCATAATTTGAGGCTGGGTTTGTATTTATAGGGGAGAAAGTCTGAACACCAAACTGTTTCATTAGAGTAGGGTGCCAGTGAGAAGCTTGGGTGCTCAGGATATCTCAGAATTGCCACAGTAACCGTCTTGTAGAGCACATGTACAATAACCTTCAGGAGCCAAAGGCCACAGAAAATCCATTTAAAATACTGAAAGTTTAAGAACTTATTAAAAAAGCATGAAGTATGAAACAGACTTTAATTTCTTTAGGAAATGGGGACATTAAATCCATTTTGATAACATTCTTGTGCACTTTTAAAAATGTGCGATCCATGTTTTTTAAAAATTAATCCCGTTCTTCAGAAAAAAGGCACTGGCTTTTTGGATTTTTGGTGAAACCAGTGCTCCCATCATCTACCAATTCCAGGTGCAATTCACATCCTAGTTCAGGGAATGCACCTCCTTTGCAGAAAGCTTCCCACAGTAAGCCAAGTACTTTCTTAAAACCATGAGATGCTCATTGTTGGATATTGTCCCAGATCAGATCCCTGCTTCAAAAACAGTGTTTAAATTTAGCATGTTTCTAAGTTCAAATTATCTAAATATATCTGTGGCCTTTTTTTATTCTCTTAAAAAATGCTATTTAAGATTCTCATTTGGGTTCCTCTATGAGGTATTTTTTACAGTTCTCAGAAGTCTTACCAATGAATCAGAGCACTACTTTGTGAAGCACAGTAAAATCTCATATCAGAAAGTTTGATTTCTGCCTGCACCAGCTTACACTCTATATAGAAAAGACTATATCTGCTAAACCTAGTGATGAGAAAATGCAATGAGATCTTGCTCTGTTAACCAGTGATCAGAGAATAGCAGCAACTGAGACAGTTAAAAGTTTTGACAGAAAGAACTCAACTGGACTGGTCTGTGCCTAGAACTGGTTTCTCCAAAATGAAGCAATATTTGGGTCAATATTATCCCAACAAGACTATGTAGACAGACTGTTGTAATAGTCAGCACTGTACCATGGGTATCTGTGTGAAGAAGAAAATCATAGAGTTTAATTTTATCATGTAATAAAAATAAACAAATGAAAGAGTTTATTTTTCATTTCAGTGTAAGGTTATGCAATCCCAGACTAATTAGCTTCCCTGCTACAATCTGGAGTTCATCAGTTGAAACAAAAAGGGAAGAAGAAGAGAAACTGTCTTCCTGAGCCAGCAAGATGCAGCAGTTAGGGAAAAAGGCAAGTGAGACCCTACATGTGTCAGGTGAAGTATTTCCACTGGAGAAGCAAGGCACCAGCAAGACTTCATCTGAAGCACAGCATGTCCATACTGGTCAACCATGTGCAAGATCAATGTGCCCTGGCTGGAACTGCTTCAGAAAATATCTATGGGTATAGTGGGAAGAAAGAAAAGCCTATCTTAAAGAACAGAAATTAAAATATTTTGTTTGTCAGCCTATCAAAACACAGCCTGAAAGATGTGAGTGCATTTACTATGGAATAAACATCAGGCAGGGATAAGAACTATTTAAAGAAAGAACAGCGCTAGGCTAAAACCAGATTGATATAATCTAGGCAAGGATAAATTTAGGCTGAAAATAGAAAAAAATTCTAACCATAAAACCAATGAAGTTCTGGAACATCTTTCCATGGGAAATAGGATCTGAAAAAAAAAAAACAAATAAATTTTAAGATGCAGTTGTTCAGTATTCAGTTATCCAGTCCTAAATTCCTCTGTTCCTAAAATTTTAGAGACTAGCTAAGATAATAGCATAATTAACACATTAAGAATTAAGATCCAGAGATTGCATCCAACATCAGCCACAAGCAAAATCCCTGCCAATGTCAACATTGTGTTATTGTTTGGTTGTTGACTTCAAGCTGGAGCTTTTTGTGTATGTCTCCCAGCTTCAGAGCAACCTGTCCAACCGCAAGAATAAAGGTTATAATTTAAACGAACCCTTAAAATGGCTTGAGAAGAAAGATACCTAGTCTAAAAGCAAAATGTCGTCTTTTCAAATTGAGAATCTGAGGCCCACATCAAAAACATTCCCTTCACAGCATATACACCAAAATATGCTTTCCCTCTTTTAATAGTACATAACAATGAATTCTTCCTCACAGACACTGATAAGTCTTGGAGCCTGAGAAGAATTGGTGCTATATCTCATTTTCTCTTCATTCTCTCCATTTCCCTTTCCTTCCTTATCTTTCTTGGCACCCTTCGATGTGAGACATAAATACACATCGGATTGCCTAGAAATCTTGTTCTGGGGTGGTAGCAGGACCGCAGCAGCAGGCTGCGGGAAGGATGCCCCCCAGACCCTCCCCTCCTCCCCCGGCTCCACAGTCAAGAAGTGGGCTTCAGAAGCTGCAGTACCTCACCTCTTACAGCTCTCATTTTCTCATCCTATTATCATCCATCATCAGCCCCAAGAAACGCATGCCTTGCTGTCTCAAAAACTTTTGTTACTTTGAAAGCATTCAGGAGCTATTTTTTTACTTATAAGGGCTTTGAAAATGTACAACAGTCACAATGTTTTTTCTTTCATTATTAATCAGTCCACAGGAGCCAATTTCTGTACTTTTCTGCATCTGCTTTAATTCTTTTATGAAGCAAAAGAACTGTATTAAAATCTTTGCCTGAAATTTAACTTCCAAGCTTGCTGGGAGAGTGAAGCCTCTGTTAGCAGGAAGGTCATGTTTGCATTGTCCCATCTTCATGGTAGACCCTCCAGTCGGAGAGCAGAGAACAGACTGAGCAAAAACAATGCTAAAAGGTACTGAGCAGGATGAAAGGAAGAAAGAAATAGCATTAGGGGATTCTTTATTAGATCTATACCAGTCTTGGGGAAAAGCCAATGAGTCATAGAATAGTTGGGGTTGGAAGGGACCTTCAGATCATCTAGTTCCAACCCCCCTGCCATGGGCAGGGACACCACGCACTAAACCATGCCACCCAAGATGGGCAGGGACACTACGCACTAAACCATGCCACCCAAGACTCCGTCCAACCTGGCCTTGAACACTGCCAGGGATGGGGCATTCACAACATCCTTGTGCAACATTTTCCAGTGCCTCACCACCCTCACAGTAAAGAGCTTCTTCGTTATATCTAACTTAAACTTCCCCTGTTTAAGTTTAAACCCATTCCCTCTTGTCCTGTCGCTATAGTCCCTAAAAAAGAAACTGACAGCTGGAGAAAGATACCTGGCTGGAAGGTCAAAAACTGTTAACGATTGACTGCCATGCTCCCAGCAGAGCTCCAGCAATGGTTGCTCACCATCTCTCTACTCTGCACACTCAGACTTCGCTTTAGTGGAACAAGCACACGCCTGCTCTGTATTTGAGGCTACCTGTGCCACTTCCAAAGTATAATCTATCTGGGTAACACCTGCAGAAATGGGACAGCCTAACCATTCTTAGTCCATCAAGACCATTGATGATCCTCTGAAGCACCAATGGTCTTTCTCAGAGATAGAATCATAGAATAGTTAGGGTTGGAAAGGACCTTAAGATCATCTAGTTCCACACCCCCTGCTGTGGGCAGGGACACCTCCACTAAACCTTGCCATCCAAGTCTATGTCCAACCCAGCCTTGAAACCACCAGCGACAGAGCATTCACAGCTTCCCTGGGCAACCAATTCCAGGGCCTCACCACCCTAACAGCAAAGAATTTCTTCCTCATATCCAATCTAAACTTCCCCTGTTTAAGTTTGAACCCATTACCCCCTGTCCTCTCACTACAGTCCCTAATGAACAGTCCCTCCCCAGTATCCTTATAGGCCCACATTGGAAGGCTGCTATGAGGTCTCCACGCAGCCTTCTCTTCTCCAGGCTGAACAGCCCCAACTTTCTCAACATATCTTCATATGGGAGGTGCTCCAGTCCCCTCATCATCCTCGTGGCCCTCCTCTGCACTTGTTCCAACAGTTCCATGCTCTTTTTGAGTTGAGGACACCAGAAATGTACACAATACTCCAAGTGAGGCCTCACAAGAGCAGAGTAGAGGGGCAGGATCACCTCCTTCGACCTGCTGGTCACACTCCTTTTGATGCAGCCCAGGATACGGTTGGCTTTCTGGGCTGCAAGCGCACACTGCCGGCTCATGTTCATTTTCTCATCAACCAACACCCCCAAGTCCTTCTCCGGAGGGCTGCTCTGAATCTCTTCCCTGCCCAACCTGTAGCTGTGCCTGGGATTGTTCCGACCCAGGTGGAGGACCATGCACTTGTCATGGTTAAACTTCATCAGGTTGGCATCAGTCCACCTCACAAGAGTGTCAAGGTCCCTCTGGATGGCATTCCTTCCCTCCAGTGTATCAACCGAACCACACAGCTTGGTGTCATCGGCAAACTTGCTGAGGGTGCACTCAATCCCACTGTCCATGTCACCAACAAAGATGTCAAATGAGACCAGTCCCAACACTGATCCCTGGGGAACACCGCTCGTTACTGGTCTCCAGCTGGACATTGAGCCACTGAGCACTACTCTTTGCGTGTGGCCATCCAGCCAGTTCTTTATCCACCAAATGGTCCACTTATCAAATTGATGTCTCTCCAACTTAGAGACAAGGATGTCATGTGGAACAGTGTCGAATGCTTTGCACAAGTCCAGGTAGATGACATCAACTGCTCTACCCCCGTCCCTCAGTTCCATAGCCACATCATAGGAGGCCACCAGATTGGTCAGGCAGGATTTCTCCTTAGTGAAGCCATGCTGGGTGTCACCAAGCACCTTGTTCTTTTTCATGCCTTCCAGGAGAATCCGCTCCAAGATTTTGCCAGGCACAGAGGTGAGACTGACTGGTTTGGCCACAGGTTTCCCTCCACAGCAATCTATTCATCAGGCTCAGGTGAGGAGCTCATCCCTGTCACTGCAGGCAGATGGCTCCCTGGCTGCTGACACCCCATCTCTTTTGGAACTCACCATCCAGAGCCCTGCCACTCCTCACTGGGGACTGTGCTTGGAAAGATGGTTTGACTTCATCACCAGCCAACACATTGTCCCAGGGGATTTCAGCATTTTCAAGTTCTAGCAGCTTTTCCTACTTACTGTTTTACTGCCCTCTTGAAATTGCATTCCAATACCAATGCAACTCTCATGGCACAGTGAAGCCCCTCTATCAGAAGGGAAGACGCTCTGAAGGTGTACAGAGCACCACAGTGCGAAAACCTCACTGCAAACTGCATAGGCAGAGTTTAGCTGGTCACAGGGACCTTCAAAACTGTGGAAGGACAAGAAATGAATAAGGCAAACTGGGGGACCATAAGTACTTGAGGCTTTTCTTTGAGAGGGGGGTTGACTGCTTGGCAGGTTTCAGAGAACTCTCACACAGGTATATTTAGGACTGGAGAGGAGCCAACTCTCCATTGTTCAAGCTCGCATTTCATCTGACTTGATGGAAATTTGCACTCTATGAACAAGGTTGTGCTATCAACCAGACCTCAGCATGAGACTTTGGCAAAACAGGCTGGAAGGCAAAGGAGACAGTTCTGAGAAGAGAAAGTGTTTAAACAAGTAAACACTTTTACCAAGCAGCTCCAAATTGTTTAATGATCTTGGGTTTGGAAATGATTTTATTTTTTTTTAATGGACAAATGATAAAGATCTATCTGCTATATGTTCCTACTGTTACTCATCACTGAAGCCTACAGGAGACAAGGATGCTCAGCAACAAAAAATAGTGGCTGTTCAAATTTTCTGAGTCCCTGGAAAGAATCTGTAGGAAGTGTGAGCAAAGACTTGCACCATGGGACTTTCTTGCAATATAGGGTTCAGCCTTCATAAACACACATTTGGTTTTACATTGGCCTAGGCAGCACCTGAAGCAGAGAAGGGGAGAATGGACGGTGGCCAGAAGAGGCAGAAGATGCATTTTATGCCAAGCAGGCACAATCTCTCCATGACTGCACCTCATACATGCAACCTCCCCCATGTCCTGAGACACCAGCTGCATTCAAGGAGACAGGAGAGAAGGTGGGATTTCTCAGGCAGTTTTCCCCCCTCCCAAGCACCTTAGCCAAAGGACCTGAGTCCCATGTGTAAGACGAAACCCCAGAAATTTCCAATATTTGGATTTGGGTTAATTTCAAACGACTATTCTCATACTGGTTCACTAATTTATTATTGTTTTGAACATTTATTCCAATCTGCATGAGGCCTTTTATGGAGGATTGGATATGTTCTCCCAAGCCTCTATTAACACTAATGGGCATTATGCAGGTGCTTTAGCACAGCCTTCACCTTACGGAGTTTTTGTTACCTTAACTATTGGAAAGTGCATTGCTGTGTACATTAGGTGCCAACCGTGTTTGCAAGAGGTAGGAAATTACCAAGTACAGAATTAGCCCCCGCCTGAGACGCATGTATGAGTTATTTGGAAAATATTTGTTTAGTTGCCTTGGAAATAAATAGCTCAAACTTCAGAACGCATTTTTAAGAAGATTCAATAACACGCTCTTAGAGGTCCCCTATGAAAGCCTAGTAAAAGCAAAACACTTTCCCCCCAATCCACTGTCTGATATGATTTGAAGTGAATGTGTAAAATTTCCCAGCACATCACTTTGTTGAGGATATTTTTACTAAAGCTCATTAGCTTTTAAAATATATTTTCTTGCTCTAATTTTCCTTAGCAAGCTGAACTATGAGTCAGTCCAAATGAGATTTAAAATAGGTCTCAATTTTCTATGCATGTAACTGCTCTTAATTGCACAGAACAAGTTTAGACTGGCTCTGTCCAATTAAGACAAAAGGAGAAAAGGATAATTAAAAATAAATCATAACAATCAAAAGTTGCATTTGCAATTTTGCTTTAGATGCTCCCTCCTCCCACATTTTTGAAGTAGTGCTTAAAAGAAATGGCACAGTATCTTAAAGATGCATTGTCCCAGATCTGGCAAAGCAAATGTACCCGTCTTTGTCAGGCTAAAAGTACCTATTTCCCTGATCAGATCAAACTTAATTGTGTGTAGAATTTAAATATTTCTTAATTATAACTTTGGTCTCAATTCTTTTTTTTTTTTTTTTTGTCTTATGACCTTGGACATGCTTTTCTTATGTAAATATGTTTTACAGAGACTGTCTTCAGGAATAATTCACATTTTCAAGTTTGGAGAGGGAGGAAGGAGCAATTTCTGAAATAGTTACAGTTTGCTTCCAAAAGACAGTGTTTTGCACAATTATTTCTTCAGAAGAATTAATTGACACAAAAAAGTCCTGTCATCTCACAGCTGTGATAGGAAGTATTTTTGAAATAATATATATTTATATATATGAACGCTGTGTCTAAAACACGCTTAGAACAAATCAAAAGCTACTGGACAATGTTCAAGGTACTGAGCTGATTTTAAAAGAGCAGCTTACAATTCAGAGCCATACTGTCCATGCGAGATTTGTTACAAAATATTCATCAGGTTGCACTACCACAGTGCAGACCAAGGAATGAATTTTACTGAGGGAAACCACTTGTTCTTCATTATTAATGTGTCATTGCTGTTGAGAGAGCCAGAAAAAATCAGTTTGATTTCTCTCTGTCTCTAATATTTGGTATACTTGAGAGATATGGAAGCAGGTGGCATCAAATACATGGAGTTAAGAACTGCTCCATTCTGTTTTCTTGGGGTAAGCTTCATCTCAACTGAGATTAAGAACCAGGAAATCAAGCACCTGTTGTAATTCAATTGACTTTTCTGTCTAGAAGGAGAGAGAGGCCTCATTGTGGAGCCAGTATCTAAAATAAGTAACTAATACATGGATAGATCACTGAGGTTAGATAAAACCCATTTTTTGACTCCATAAAGTAATAAATGCTTTAAGTGAGCTTTCTGGAAACTAGCTTCAGGATGTCTGAAATCAGTCGGTTTACCTTCCATACTTTCTTCCAATTTATGTTAAAACTCAAGAAGGCAGGGAAGCTTATTCAGAGACTGAGTGCAGTTGGATACTTAATCATTTATACACTACAAGGGGTTGTGTAAAATCACTATTAACAGCATTTGTTCTTATAAATAGCTATCATTTTAGCTTTAAACTTTTGCTGTTGGACTCAGTTCACTTCCTATAGCCATACTAACACAGGAAATATTTGGGAAGCAAATAAAATTTGTTTTGAAGTGCAATATTTGCAGTACAAAAGCCAGCATCTTCTCAGTCCTGTAGAAAGCCATGATCAAAGGATATCCTCACTTCCCTGAGAAAGCAAGACTTATATGAGATCTATATTTTTGTCTATTTATTCTTCTGAGATGCATTTTCCCCAATTTTGCTTATTGTTATCCTTCCTCCTTGCTTTTCTCAGAGAAACACACAGCTCTAACCCTTCCTTGGGCAGCACTAGCCAACGCTGAAGTAAACAGCATCACCTCTGTGACAGTCCCAAGCTCTGTTGGCCCAAGCTTTCTCCTGAGCTTAGGTCTACCATGTGGTGGGGTGTTACACTATGGTACCAGCTGAGCCACTGAGCCAGAATAAACAGAATGCATTTTAACATAAAGGGGTATAGTACAAGAAATATATTCTCAAGTCTTGGAACTGTAACCATGTGTTACCATATTGTCTTCCTTCTGCTCCTTCTGTTTCTTATTTTCACACATTGCTCCATTCTTTTGCAAATCTTTCCTCACAGAATGTTAAGAAACTGAGATCTACCTTAACTAAAAGCTGTTCTGCTTTACATCATATTCATGTTGTTGGGCTGGCTGGTATCTTTCATCTTTCACTTTTCTCATGGCTCTCGACATTTTATATCTGTCTCAGTTTAGCCTCATTTACTATTCCTTATACCCTCTTTTTGCCTGCTGTGACAGTTCCCTAATTATTTCTTTGTGCTTAACCATATATTCTGACTTAGACTGGCATTACAATTGATAGAGCTATCATGTATCTCTGCAATAGTGAGACAGAAAAAGATCAAGCTAGATTCCATTTCCTTGCCAATGTATTATTTCCTTGGCTTTGTTTCTTACAGTGTTTTCCAGACTTCATTTTAGACAGTTTCAGTGAGTGCTTCTCAAAGTGTGGTCTGCAAATAACTGTTTGACAGCAACGCCATGGTATGTGGTCAATGAGCCATGTAGCCTTTAATGGTATTTTCAGTTAATATTTTGATGATATACGTTCACAGAGGTACTTGGGAAATTCAGAGATGACCAGTCTGGAGCGCAGAAATTCACTGAACTGCTAGCTTAAGCAATATCACTTCATAGTTTCCTACTGACTGACTTCAGCCAAGGCATATTCTGCTGAGGGAGTACATGATGAGAGGGTAGCATTTTAAAATTAGAACAGAGAGCACCTCCTATGCCACTACAAATCTGCACACTGTATGGTTGTTTTGCTTCTAGGAGATGTAAGGAGAGAC
Organism: Amazona ochrocephala; assembly: GCA_039720435.1. Classification (NCBI taxonomy): domain Eukaryota; kingdom Metazoa; phylum Chordata; class Aves; order Psittaciformes; family Psittacidae; genus Amazona; species Amazona ochrocephala. The sequence continues at coordinate 26,221,982 of CM077876.1, forward strand.
TGCTTGGCTGTACGATCACCACACCAGCTCACACAAAAGCCACTAGCCACTATATGCCTGATTGCTTGTGTTGAAGTCTGATCCATGTTCCCAGAGAAACAAAGCATCCTATTACACAGACAGGCACTCCTGTAAAATTCTACAGTATTCAAAGAATTACATTGTCTGTCCAGAGACACTAAAAATTTTGGCTAGGGGCCTATAGCTCCTTCTCATCTCCTTTTCTTTCTTTAGGACAACATGGCAGGAATGAAGCTCCAGTGACAGGATGGGGTAGCTGCCGCCTATGCCACCAATTGTTTCCCAGTCATCCCGACAGCCACATGCAGCATCCTAGACAGGGTCCTGTGTGGGACACGGTACAGACCCAGGTCAGACTAGATCATCCCAGAACCCTCACCGGTTATGCAGTCTCCAAACCCTTCCAAGGCAAGGAAGAAATACACAATTCTGTGAAAATTTAAAGCATAGATATGCCTTTTGTCAAGCTGTTGGGAATGAAAAATAGCTTAAGAGCCCAGAAAGTGTTATTTTTTTCCTATCGGAAATCTCCCAAGAGCATCTTTGCTGGCTTAATTTATCTAACAGAAAACTAAAACGGCTTCTGCTTACCTCCTCCTCCCTTTTTTTCATATAAGAAAAGTCTGCTTATAAAAAGAAAAAACAAGATCAGCACCAGGCAGCTTAGAACATAACTGCATGCAGAAAATCTTCCCAGTAGCCTACCAAAAACTGCATTGGGTGTCCAGTATCCCACCAGAAACACTGTGAGTGTCCAGGAAGTGTATGGAAGAAGGTTACATTCAGTTTTAGTGTAATTCATACTTAAGCAAAAAAGCATTCACTACATGTTCTTTCTTTGCAAAACCACTGTGAAACTGGAAAAAAGAAAAAAAAAAAAAAAAAAAAAAGAAAAGAAAAGCAAAACCAGCATGGGAAAGAGCAATTCTAATTATTCTGTTTCTTTCTCTTCATATCTATTGTTGATATTCATTTTTTTGCTATGGTCATAAATTATATACTGTGTTTCTAAGCTGTGTTCTTTCCTGTCCTGACTTATGTTAATCAATGTTTTTGTTACCACACATCTTGAATATTGCATTTCTCTGGTGGCTGGCTTATCATCATCTATAATTATTCCAACTCCCAATTAGGTCTGAACTCTTCTGTAGTGTTATTTACTTGCTTCTAGCAATGAGACAACATGCTATATTCTTTTTTTTCTAGGCTGGTGCTCAAAACAAATCTCATTAAAAATTCTCCTGTTGATATTAGAGTCATTTCTTGCCTTCCTCACTGTCCAGGTCATTGTACATTGGGCTTTCTTGACCTTTTATTCTCCATTATATCTTTTATATCTATCTTAATTATATAGTTATATCTCTGCCCAATTCAACGGTTATTACCTGAAATAACCTCTGTGCATACAGCAAGTGCCATATATGACACAATAGCCCCATAAACAATGCCACATAACTGCACAGACCATCATATCATGGGTTTAGAAACATTTCAGGAGAGTTCCTTTGTGAATGTTGTGGGGTTTTTTTTTTGAGTCATATTGCCAGAAATCCTGATTACCCAGGAGTATACTCACACTTTCTAACATCCCAATACCAAATATGGAAGTAATGTAGAAAAATCTAACAGAACGGTAGCTGGAGAGAGACACAAATGGTTGAAAATGATTAAACAAGCCCTGCTGGTGGCCTGTGGATGTTTATGATTAATGTAGATTTAATCATCAGCATGTAATAAAAATTCATCTCTTCTAATTGGCTTTTTTTATTGATGCTTCTGCTGCTGAGGAAAAAAATATTTCTTTGTATTAATGTTCAGAATTCTGCAATTACAGGTCTGTGTGGTGTACAGCTAGGATGCGTACAAGATAACACATACTATCTATTTTTTAAATGTTTCCCCAATACAAGCAGTCATCATTTTATGGTCAAAAGATCTAAGGAAATGAAAGAACCTACAACACCTTTTTTATTTCTCTAATTATTCTGTACTGCATTGATTTTAAATGATTCTGATGCAGGCTACAAATCCTGGCTGTGGGGACAGTTGAGGAAATAAAAGCCTTCACTGATCTGAATAACAAACGTGATAAAGGCATGAGGCAAGCTGATAAAAGACAACACCATTCAGAAAGAAGCAAGCCTTTTAAGAAATGTCAGATGATTATTTATTATTTCAACTGCAGTATCCTGAGCACTCCAGTCATGGTGCCATCCCACCACGTATTGTAAAAGTAATTAAGAGAGCAGAAAACCCTTCCTTAGAACTCAACGATAAGGTTATGACTTCTGAATGCTTTATTCCTACTTTCAATCTTCTTTTTTTTTTTTTTTTTTGGTTGTTTTTTTTTCATAGTAAGGCTTCAAAGATTTGAATGTTCAGAATTAGTCCTCTGCGTAGGCTCTGTGCTCTCTCCTTTGTAAATGCTTGTGAGATGCTTTTGTGGCTCCATAACACATCATGTGTTTCGTTCTACTCAAAAAGATAATTTGCAATAATAATAAAAAGAAAGTAACAATAAACATATAACTCTAATAGCCAAACTGTATTTCCCTCAGTAATAATCAGCACAGTATATTATTGATGCATGAATCAAAGAGTACATCTCCTTTCAATTACTGATTGATTCTGTATGGCTTTCCCCTCTAACAAAGCTCAATTGTTAATAAAATGAAATGTGAGTAAGTGTTTGAAAATCTCTCTGTGGGTAGTGAAAAATAGAAGGTCTCTGGACTGTTAGAGAAAATTATGCAGGTTTGAGGGCCACATTTTTCCTACTGCGTAAGCATGTCCTTAAGGGGAGAAACAAGAAGTTATTCTCAAATAGAGATGTCCGCTAAAGGACAGGATCTGGAAGGGGGTATTCAAGGTTCCACAACATCTGATGATTTTTGGCACACCTACATCTTGATGAGAATTACTGGGGTTTTATTTTCCTTCCCATCACCCACCACCACCTGCATGTGAGGGTCTGGGTATGCCTCCCTATTTCTCATCTCTCCAATGGTGACTTTTCACATCAGCATGACTTTTCTTACTCAGGGTGCTGCACGACCACCCCAACCTCCTGTCCCATGCCAAAAACAGGGTCACCCAACCAACCCCAGCCTGGTGAAGGCAGCCAGGCCATGGCAGGCTGTGTCCGTCCTCCTTGCCACAGCTCCCCATCAACCAGGTGGAGGAGGCTCAGGCCACGCATGCTGCCCAGGCCACGTTGTTCCGCTCAGTGTGATGCAGCCTCTGCAAAACAACCAGGACAGATGATTTGAAGTAATTGCTCTGACATAGACTGATTACTACAGTAACAACAGTCGGTTGTAGTTAAGGAGTAGCTTTGGCATATGGTATACATTGGGCGGGGGGGGGGGGGGGGGAAGAAAGCTTTTTTAATTTTACAGATTGCTTTATGTTTCAAAATGCTGGCGTTTTCTTTTCCTTGGCTTTATTTAGAAAATATCAACAACAGGCATCTGAAGGAAAAAATTAACAAATATTGTTACAACTAAATGAATTCAAAGCAATATATATCACAGCTGTTAGGATATGCCATACAATCACAAGTTAGTCATTGCTGTTATTGCAGGAAATACAACATCTCATCTCATAAACTTTCAGCTAAATTTTCTCTATTGGTAAGATTTGATTGGAGCCAAATTTCCAGTTGGGTCTGGAGCTACTTTTCAATACTAAGGCCTGTGAATCTGTACAGCCTAATTTGGGGGCTTTTTTGCCACTGAATTGCTATTTACACTGTTTGTATCTTTTCATGCTTGGTCCTTATGCACGAGCAGCTTCTACTCTAAGTAATGGTAGCTAGGCAGCTGTTGGTACGGGAAAACACAACCATTCAACCCATCTAACATCCCTTCTTTGGTGGGTTTTTGTTGGTTGTTTTTTTTGTTTGTTTGTTTTTTTTTTTGAGGTCCTACATATATAGGAAAAAATTTCACCCAAATTAATCCTTCACATGAGCTAATCCTAACAAAAAAAAAGGCTTGACAAATAGACACCATCTTCAGAAATTATGCTGAATATTGCAAGGTATCAATCTAATTATTCCCCTGTATATTTTAGATCACTTTTGTTTAGCAAGAGGATCACCAACAGGCCTTTTACTTTCTCTTTTTAATACCTAGAGATTAACTGTTCTGTGCTGAGTACAGATATGACCCTATTCTATCTTTATTCAGATCAAAATATGCATAGCCCTGAAACAGGCAGGAAAAGAGGTCTTTATTTTTGTGGTTTATATGGTACAATATGAAATAATATATTCTAAGGCCAATTCTTGCTCACCTTAATGACACAATAGTAAATTCTGGAGGTCCTTTTACTGAAGCTGACTTTGAAATGCAGTATGAGATACTAATCAAAAATTAATCCAGAAACATTTTTCCCTTCAAATAAAGTATTTTTTCTAAACATAAAAATGTTCAAAAGTCTCATTTCACATAAGACAACATAAAATGCAAAGGAATAATTATCGGGAAATAATCTCAAAACCTGGAAGGAGGAAAATAAAGAAAATGCATAACTGAAGGATGTTGCAACTTTTCTGTTCTCCTTGTGATCATTTTCTCGTCCCAGCATCTTTGGCAGAAGTTTTTAAACATCACTTTGCAAACATTCTGAAATTTATTTTTCGTGAAAGGTAGCATGTTAAAAAATTCACAGGAGCTTGCACATTATCCAGCCCATTTACAGCCCACTTTTTTCCGTTCACAGACAGTGTTGTGAAACAGTTAAAAGTAAAATTAAAGCCATTTCTATTGTAGATCATTAACTTTTATTAAATTAGAGTTGAATTATTTATGATGCGAACTGTTTGATCTATACTATATCTGTCATGGATGAAAAATTCTGGATGGCTGAAATGTTATCACTGTTTTAAAGAAATCAGAACCATCTCCAAAATGTAACAAGCCCTCATGCTGTTTGAGTGTTAAGACTTCTGTGCTAAATATTGAGAGGAGTCTGTGTTGCTTCTCAGATCTGAATTCTGTGTTTGGATCGCTGAATTAGGTGCAAAATAATTGGCAGGAAATAAAATTGAGTGTACATCTGAAGAGCCTCCTGCTCATATTTTGAAAGTTAGTATATCTAAAATATATATGAAGTATGATTTTTTTCTGTGTCTGATAAACACCATTTCTTGAAAACAGATACCTTCTTGTGATTCATAAATTCAGCTATGTAATTGTAAACCTGTGATAGGCCAAGTGCAGGCCAGAATGTGCACTTAATAAATTTAAATATTATTACATATAAGTTAATTATACAAATTAGGAAGTAATCTAATTTGATTATGCCATTTCAAGGTGTGGTGAAAGAAAACAATATAGTCAAATCATTTATAAAATGGTATCAAAGCTTGGGTAAGTCCCTCTATCATTAAATATAATGTGGAATAAATAGATTACCCATGAGATATGCCCTGTACATTTCATTAATTTGAGGTAAACAAATTCAATACATGGCATGACAAACTGGAATGCTTAAGTTCTTATTTTCATCCTATAACACTATCTGGGACAGTGTTATAGAAAATTTCATGTTCATTGAAATGTTCAAGCTCATCCTCATCTGATGTACATAAAGGATGAAATCCTATTCTGGGGGAAATTTCTGTCTCCCATAGGAGTTAATCACTGATCTCCTGAGTCCAGCCCTTAATAGGTGACCCTGTCTCACTAAAGCCTGTTCTGAATGTCAAATACTGATCAGTCCAGCAGCCCTATCCATCCACATCTGAGTGCAGTGCCAGCACAGCCTTAACCTTTGCACTTGTAAAAGTACAGCCTTAAGCAGGACACACAAATGATTGAAAACTCAGTGCCATACAGAGCACACAGAGAAACTTTAAATCCCCAAACCAAGCAAATGGTAAACAATGCCTGCTTGCAGAGAAGTGTTGTCTGCAGCCCAAAACCTCATTCTCATGGCAACAGTACCCCAACACCACCATGCCGACTGCGGGTTCTGTCTTGGGGAGGGCCTGAAATCTGTAACATGGCAATGTTTAGACACTGAAAGGGATCTGTGGAAAGCTAGCAGTTGTAAAGCTGCAAATTTTTCCCTGTAATTCTTTTTTTGTGGGAATCTGACTCTCCCACAGATTATCCTGCAGTTAGAAGAAAGGAATTTTAAAGTATATTAATTTCAAAAGACTGTTTCAGGGGTGGGATGAAGAATGCTCTAATTTGCTGGAGGTTCAACTTAAAAGTCACATAAGATTGTTGAAAGTTAAGTCCCCTTTAGCTGGCTTACTTGACGTTTTTTGTTTTTTTTCCAGTTACCTATTTAATAATGCATCTATGCATATATCACCCCTATTATTAATAGTAAATGTGCATTTCAACATGTCAAGTTTTCCTAGCCCCACTTTTGCAATATATTTTTTTTTTAATATAAAAAAGCAAAGGCATTTCCTAGGGCACATGCTGCCAGACACCCAGCATTTATCTTATCTTAGTTGATGACTTTCCTTTTATCCTGAAATGATTTGACAATGACTCTATGATTTCCTGTACAAATTACCCTTTGAAAGTGGCAGTGGCGCTTGGCAGCGATCTTCACTTAATTACTGAGTGGATTATTAGCATACGGCTTTTTTTCACCCCTTCATTTCTTTATATCTTCTAGATTGCGCTGACAGTTCCCTTTCATTGCGTGCTTTAACTCACTGAATACTAAATATTATGCAGATTGCAGCTGAGAAGTACCCAGTCTACTCCAGTCCTCTTCCCCCACTGTCTGTGCTCTGCATCAGCCCTCCTTGAAGGAGAGTAATTTGTAGGTCAGAAATCAATAGTGTGTCTCGGAAGCACATTTGTGGGTTCTCGGCTTTAGACTGAGCAGAAATTAATGCTTTAAATAAGTGCTCATCCTAGAAGGTAGCAAATTGCATTGCTTCTTTTTTGTTTCATTTCTCTTGAAATATTCTTCCTTCTTAAATGCCTTTTTTTTTTTTTTCAATTCATCATGCTAGCTGTCCATCAGGTAGCAGTAATTCTGTAGCTAAAATAACAATCATTTTTCCTCCCGGCCAACACCTCAGCAGAAGGGCGCTGTTAAGCTGAACTCCTCTGTCAGTTGTACATTGTTATTTATCATTTGTTGGTACAGGATAAATGTGAATGATAAATCACAAAGATTTCCTTCTCACTTTCTCCCTGCAAGGACTCTTTGGAGGCATGGACACTAAGTAGTGTACACATGCACACATCAGGATTCCTTCAGCCACCTCTGCTTCGTGCTGTTCATCTGGTAGCTGTAGGAAGCCCACCCTGTATTTCTCTGCTAGAAGAGGTCCAGAGTGCATTTCTTGGTCTTAGTTATGTACCAATGAAGATAAATAGCTTTTTTTCTGGTTGTTCTCGTACCTTGGCTGTGAAAGCAGGCAGGTGCTGCTGAAGCCACACAGTTCAGCATTAATAGATGTAGGTGATCTACTAAGACAAAACTGGCTTCATTTCACTTTCATGAGAAGTCTTGAGATTTGAAAAAAAATTATCATAACAAAATAAAACACAAAGCTAGTTTCCTCTCAATTTGAAATGCAAGATATTAAAGATATTAAATTCAATATATTAAAATACTGATTTACCTTGAAGTTATGAGATTTATGAACTCTGTGCTCTCTGGGAAACTGAGCAGACCAAACTGGCAAAAATCCAGGAAACCCATGTTAGTAAACAGCCAATAAACCCTCCAATTTAAAGAACATACAGCACATCTTTACAATGTTTCTTCACTGTAAGAGTTGTGTAAACAAGAATATAACTATCAACTATTTCTATTTCAGTAAATCTACATTTTCACAGGCAAAACTGCTACTGAAAATGCCCATCACCATTTTTAAGTCTGATGTCCTTCAGACTCACTCTCTAAAGTTCTGACAAGTCAGTAAGTCAAGCCACTACAGTTAGCAAAGCTACCTTGTCTTCATGTTGATCATGTAATAATGCCTGTCCCCCTGCTTTTCCTGTTCCCTACATGGCTCATATGTGCTCCATTTCCTGTGCATGATCTCTGCATCACTGTCTCCAGCAGTCTTGCCTGGATATAAAACCTTTTAAATGATGTTGTACCCACCAGAGTTGGAAATACATCCATAGCGGTTGCTCATATGCTGGACCATGTGCTTGGATCTGCCATCATCTTGGCCAGCGTGCTTCTGGGCCTTTCAAAGGCTTTTGTAAGTCTTTACTCCTACACAGGGACTGGGAAGCAAAATACAAATGTGGTAGGCAGAATCCTTTCATTAGTCTCCTTCTAATGGTACTGGCATCCTGAGCAGCAGAAATAACTGAGATAACTGGTGCAATAACAGGTATGGCTCGATTTTGGTTTCTTCACTAGGACTATTTCCTTGCTTCACATGATACTTCCATGTATTTTTCTTCTGAAGAATGGCATTAGCTTTGGTCACATGTGAGCACTCACCCACGCCTTCCTTCAAGTCCTGCCTGCTTAGAGGACCCTCACCCCAAGTGTGGTTGTGCTTTGTCTTGTGCTAACACAGCTGTAGTGTTATTGCAAACGAGCTTTGTGCAGGGACCATGAGGACTCCAGCCTTTGCCTCCTGCATCCCAAGCCAGAAAAAAGCTCTTTAGCCATGAACAAATGAATCCATCTACTGAAAGTGGGGTGCAAGACAAGTGCTACAGCTCAAAAACGTTTGGGCAGGACTGTGCTATGAGCTCTGATCTCATTAGTTTAGGCACTGATCACATCAGAGCTGCAGTAGCAGCAGGCTCAGTGTGTGCTGAGACACCGCTGGGGAGGCAGGGCAAACAACTGAGTGGTTAACCTACATTGTGCTCCCTCCTGCTGTGCTCAGACGCTAACGCTACCCGGGCTGTTCAGCTTAAAGGTAGCTGGGGTGGGTCCCCAGTGCACCGCAAGCACTGCAGTGAGCTGGGTATGGAAATGGCTCCGCTGTCCCTCTCCGTGGAGAAAGGTGCCCCCAAGAGCACAGTGGCTCACACCTTGCTCAGCAGTAATACTGGTCTCCCATGTGATAGTCTAACAGGAAGGGAGGAGTTTGAAAACACACAAGTTAACTGTGCAGTAAAATTACACCTTTGCAACAGTGATTTGTAAGCCTTTTGGACCCTCAGTTTCCTAATGGTCACCACATTTTCTCACATCATTTGACAGGCTTATCTTCACCTTTCAGTTGAATATGCTGTGAAGGCAAGGTGAAAACTACAGTGTAAAGTCGTGCGGGAAACAGTAGGTATTTAACCATGGTGAACAACATTTTAGGAGCAGCTGCCTTTCACAACAGATTTTTAACTTTACTTTAAAAGTAATCCAGCCCCTGAAGGTCTCTTAGCTCAGCTTTTGTTATAAGCAAGCAGAGTTGCCAACACACTGCAAAAATCATAAGGTAAAATCACAAGATAATAGAAAGCAGTACTTGTATGATTCTCTTAATTCTGCTTTGGAGGATCTTCAGGGGATGTTTTTCAAGCTTTTTCATAAGTATGAAGACTGGATTTTTTTTAAAACTAAGCTGATATTCCAATGTAATAGGACAGACTTGAGCACTTTAAGAAAAATATCATTTTCCTTGAGATTTGCAACACAATTATGACATTTGGCAGGACTGGGTGCAAGTAGAGTGTGCTTTGACACAAAAGGCTGGAACCAGTAAGACCATGTGAAAGGTTATGAATATGAACCCTCTGTATGCCTGCCAGATGTTTTATCTTTCTTTGCTCATACCTGATCTCTGTCTCCAGAGGTGAGTGTAAATAGATCAGTGTCTCAGGCAGGTTTTAATTTCTAGCATTTGCTGAAACAGCTGTTCCTTTAAAACACCATGTATTTCCAGTGTGGGAGTTATCATCAAGAGATCCTCTAAATAAAAAGCATACTCCTGGGCTTTAAACCAAAACTACAAAGAATTTGCTCTAAGCAGCACAAATGAATTTTTGAGGACATGTTAGGGTAAACTGGTTCCCAAATTACCTTTTTCTTTACCTCTCAGTCCCAGCTGGCTCTTTTCTCTCACAAGGCAAACTCACTTTAGCCTTTATTTACTTAAAACAAAAAGGGATGAACACATTCCTAGCCCTGTATGCTTCGTCAGTTGCACACCCAGACTCTTTCTGTTCAGTGTCTGAATTTGCTGTGTACCCAATCCAGGACCACTGGTGATAGCTCATACCAGCTCCATGCAGTGCATCCATGTTCCAGTTCTCTGCATCCCTTTGAAATCTTCAGATCACAGTTTCCATCTAAATTCATAATTCCACTTCCCTGTTGTCCTCAAATGCAGTCAGTGGATGCTCTGTGTCAGTGGAGTTCATCTGCTTGTTTTCTGAAAACAGTAAAAAAGTTTTCCCATGTTTATTCTGGATGTCTGTGAAGATGTCACCAAGCTCTGGACTCAGTCCACCTCCTTTCTGCTATTTCTTAGACAAACTCACACCACAGCCCTGCTTTATGCAGATCATTGGCAAATCTTCCACTCCACTCCAGGCCCACACTGATAGATGGAGACACCTTTCTGCTTTAGACCTATCCCAAATCAACACCTTGGCCTATTTCTTGGAAATTTTCTCACAGATCTCTGGTTGTCACTTCTAGCTCAGTTTGGCTGAACCAGAGATTTCTATACCTCTACCAAACCCTACTTCTGCATGTTTTTTCCATTGCCTTGAACACTAGAACTATCCTGGCTGTAATTTGGATGTCCAGTCCAGCTTTTCTGCACTGGCAGCTTGGCATAGTTATATATTTCACACAGTATCTGAAGGATATTCCCCAAACCACGGCTTCTCCGATTTCCTTGTAAGAAAGAAATCCTTTTGGTCTCTCATAATTTTACATCACCTTTCTTTGTCCCTGGACAAATGATACATAGTCCCAGTAGTAGATGCTGAGATCATTTCCCAATCCATCATTTGTATTTCATCCTCTCTTCTAGAAATCTCTCCACAAAAATATTCTAACATATTATATCAAAATCACCACAGCCTATCTCTGCCTATAATTATTCATGGTGTGACTGTAAGGACATCAGCTCCCACCCACATTGAGCTCACTGTTACTTCTATCACTTCTCCAATATATAAACAGCCTAGTCATCCATTTTCCTATACTGTGCCTCACACCAAAAAGAAGGCAGATGTAAATATCTGCTTAGTATCTGCATTCAGATCTTTGCCCTGTAAGTCTATCATCATGCTCACAACACCCAACAGTGTTCAAACATGGTTGTGTAGTTCATGCTGCCACAATTGTCTCATCTTCTTCTCAAGCAGAACTATAAACATTCATCCTTCCACTCCAGTTCTCATTTTCCTTCTCAGTCCACTTACCCTATTTTCTGAAACTTGAGTACTTAAAGAAGGAGGGTTTGGATTGTACCTACATATGGGGTTTTTCTCTAAGAAACTTTGGTAAAGCAGCCTCAGTGGCTCTCAGTGCCCATTCATGTGCCTCTCATGTGTGATGTGTATGCCTCCTTGCCTTATAAGTGCCTTACGACGAGCCAGAGCTATCACATAAGCAAGCCCACTTCAGAAGCAGCACAAAGTGCTGAGCCCAGGCTAGATTACCACCCTGCTGGATATCACTTGGAGTTAATGCTAGGTTCCCTGTACAACACTGGTTTGTGCAGGGCAAATGTGCCTTTAAACATCACTTTCATAGTTTTTTGCTCACCTTAAGCACTGCAGAGCCTCATTCATATTCTTTCCGTATGAAGATAGGCTGCGAAAGTTGGGGCTGTTCAGCCTGGAGAAGAGAAAGCTGCATGGAGGCCTCATAGCAGCCTTCCAGTATCTGAAGAAGGCCTATAAAGATGCTGGGGAGGGACTATTCATTAGGGACTGTAGTGAGAGCACAAAGGGTAATGGATTCAAACTTAAACAGGGGAAGTTTAGATTGGATATAAGGAAGAAGTTCTTTACTGTAAGGGTGGTGAGGCACTGGAATGGGTTGCCCAAGGAAGTTGTGAATGCTCCACCACTGGCAGTGTTCAAGGCAGGGTTGGACATAGCCTTGGGTGACATGGTTGGGTGGGAGGTGTCCCTGCCCATGGCAGGGGGATTGGAACTTGATGATCTTAAGGTCCTTTCCAACCCTAATTATTCTATGATTCTATGTTTCTATGGTTCTTCAGTGACAAAGAAAGTGCTCTTGTTATGATGAATTTGAAAAATAGTGTTTTCTGGTGGGTGGCCAGCATTCATCAGTTCCCTCATACCTGATGGCTACTTTTTTTTCAGAGCAGAAGTCAAACTGGTAAAATATCTCACCTATTAAAAGATTACTACAATTATTCCCTTTTGTTTTTTAGCAGAGATGCATTAGGAATATTTTCAGTGCCACATCCTATTGTGTAAATTTACAAGCGAGCTTGGACCTCACCATTCTCCATTAAAATCTCACTGTGGTTCATAATGCAGTGAAGCACTCCTTCCCCCAGGTAGTTCTGTGGGCTAATCAGACTCAGAGAGTCATGCAGAGCTGAGTGCTTTTGTTTTTCCCTTCCTCCTCCTTATGCAAGAGACAAACAAGTCAACCTGTGACACTGTGTTGTGTTACAGTGAGAGTAAACTGCTGAATGGTGTGTCTTCTGTGGAACACCGAGCAAGGAGCCTTGTCAGAATGGAGAAGACATGTTATGCTCCTTTGTCTCCAGTTCACTTTGCAACTACAAGAAATTACTTCAGCTCCTTTGGCCCAGCTTCTTGCTACAGCCTGAAAGACCCAATAAACATCTTTACAGTGGCATTGCCTACATCTTCTCTGGTAGGCTCCTGGAAAATGAGGGGTCAGAAATATCCTCCTGCTGTAGCATAAAGACAGAGGAGTTACAGAGAGGCTAAAGACATGAGGTGGTGACTTAACCTCCAATAGATTTGCTCTGAATCAGGCCCTGTCTTATCAAGACATTTAAACAATTTCCCTCTAATGCCACAGAGATGGCTTTTAAACAGCTTAGCAGGTACCATATGCATCAATTACAGTTTTATTGAGTGTTGCTTGCTAGCACTGCTGAATTTGGATTGGCTACCATCTGTTTAGAAGCCTGGAAAAAACTGCTATTGCCTGAGATACCATTGCAGGTTAGCAGTTTCTGTGATGTTCTTCAGAACCTGCCTTAAAATATCCTGGAAATGGTAGCTGAAATAGCAGTACTGCACCTGAAAATTTATCCTTAACTTGAAAGGATATTATTGCAGGACTAAAGTGACAATGTAATCTGGGATAAATATTTTAAATATAAACATTATATGTTGTTGTCATTATTGTTATTATTGTTATTATTATTAACATAAAATGTATAACAAGAGAGTAGAGGTTTATTTTGCCTTTAAGAAAATGTCAGTACAAGGCATCAAACATGAGTTTTAGGCTAAAAGGGAAAGACTTCCAAGCTGTGGGGATGAGGCTGACTGCCTGGCTGATGAGTTTGATGAATGAATGTGAATATGAGGCAACCTTTCAGAAGAGTGCATATGGAACATAAGAACAAATTCAACTGCTGAAACAAAACTTCTGGTTTTCTGCATTTCCCTCTGTGGATCTCACCACCTTCTTTTGCTTCCTAGCCTTTTGGCACACATGAAGTTGTTTAGGATACTATGTTATATCCATATTTGCAAACGGAAGATAACAGAACAAATGAATTTATGGGAGAGAATATTTTATGCACAAAGCCAGGTTCAGAAGTCGAGCAAATTACTCTGAAGCAGTCTTCAATGCAGTGCACTTGACTTGCTTTTGGGCTTATATGTGAGAAAACTGAAATTACCTCTACTTGATTGCAGCATCAAACTATTTATTACAATATTTTCTGCTTTTTTTTTTTTTTTATTATCTGAAGGAACTGCAAATAGTTCCCTATGGAAGGGATGCCATCCAGAGGGACCGTGACAAGCTTGTGAGGGGGGCTGATGCCAACCTGATGAAGTTTAACCATGACAAGTGCAAGCTCCTACACCTGGGTCAGAGCAATCCCAGGCACAGCTACAGGTTGGGCAGAGAACAGATTCAGAGCAGCGCTGCAGAGAAGAACTTGGGAGTGTTGGTCGATGAGAAAATGAACATGAGCCAGCAGTGTGCACTCGCAGCCCAGAAAGCCAACTGTATCCTGGGCTGCGTCACGCAAAAGCAGCAAAAGAAGCACGACCAGCAGTTCGAAGGAGGTGCTCCTGCCCCTCTACTTTGCTCTCGCGAGACCTCACTTGGAGTATTGTGTGCAGTTCTGGTGTCCTCAACGTAAAAAGGACATGGAACTGTTGGAACAAGTCCAGAGGAGGGCCACGAGGATGATGAGGGGACTGGAGCACCTCCCATATGAAGATAGGCTGAGAAAGTTGAGGCTGTTCAGCCTGCAGAAGAAAAGGCTGCGTGGAGACTTCATAGCAGCCTTCCAGTATCTGAAGGGGGCCTATAGGGATGCTGGGGAGGGACTCTTCATGAGGGACTGTAGTGATAGGACAAGGGGTAATGGGTTCAAGCTTAAACAGGGGAAGTTTAGATTGGATATGAGGAAGAAATTCTTTACTGTAAGGGTGGTGAGGCCCTGGAACGGGTTGCCCAAGGAAGTTGTGAATGCTCCATCCCTGGCAGAGTTCAAGGCCAGGTTGGACAAAGCCTTGGGTGACATGGTTGGGTGGGAGGTGTCCCTGCCCATGGCCGGGGGTTGGAACTTGGTGATCTTAAGGTCCTTTCCAACCCTAAATATTCTATGATTCTATAACTGTGTTAAAAGACCATACACTAAATGTGAGATACACTGACCTAAGTAAGATCTCTGCAATCTTTATTTTCTTGATTATATGACAAATGGCATGAGGGCTTCTAGAACAGTTATCATGAAGTGTGATGTAGTTTCCTATTTTGAACTAGTCATACCTTTCCCAAAGAACACTTTCAGTAAAAACCTGGGCAATGTGAGGAATTCAGCTGTGATTCTCCCTTGGCAGTTTGCACAGCTGAATGGAAGATTCCCAATACAGTGTTTGCTTGTCTGATGCATTTTATTCCATCAAAAAATCAGAGAAGCTGTGAGCTATCCAACCCAGATAAACTCTTCCAAGGGTATAAGCAAAATTTCTGTTGTGCAACTTTCCAATTCCAGCACCACAGACACAAGACAGCTTGAAGTGTTTGGCACAGCCAGCTCTCAAAGTCCATGGTCAAGTTTTTCTCTGGCTAGTTTTGTCTTTTCTGTGCCAAGGCTGTGACACGTGGGGGGGGGGGGGTAACACTGTCAGCTGGTGGTTCCAGAGGTGTGATATCCTACTACAAGACTTCCAGTGTAAATATTTGCATATACAAAGATCAAAATCACAGGTCTTCAGGATTTACATAAGTAAATGTTGACAGTCGCTCATGTAAAGCACACATGTAAAGGTGTAAGCATAACCAAAGCAAATTTATTTGTAAATGCGATTGAATTTACATGTGCATTCTGGGGAAGCAGGGGGAGGGCATTTGTTTTTCCTTTTCTGACTGTTTGCTTTGGCAGAATTTGTGCCATCTCCAGCCTTCCTTCATATTATTTTTTGTCTGCTTTTTTTTTGGTGTTTGCCTGGGGTATCTTAGCAATGGCCAAGACTATTTTAAGGTCTTTGTGCTAGCAGCCTTCTTTGAAAATATCTGTTTTGCCTTCTGGTAAAAAAAAAACTCAACCAACCAACCAAATCTCTTTCATTATGTAAAGCAGTTACAAGAAAAGAGATATATATGAAGAAACGGATAATAAAAGAGAAAGTGTTTCTTAGTCAATCAGTACTGCACTCTTTTCCTAATTATATCCACAAATAGTGTCAAGCTGGTGAAATAAATATACACTGAAAAGGTAAAAATGTTGCAAAACACGAACTTGGCACAACTGGGGTTTTGAATAGTTTGATCTTTGGAAGTTGGCAGAAGGCAGCTTCAAATATTTGAGGCTGGATTTTCAGCACATTGAGAGAAAATAAGCTTCTTTCAATCAGCGTAGCATGATCTCCCAGAAATGGAAGCATACCAAATCCCAAAAATACTTCTGAACTGCCTTGAACAAATAGTGATCCATCATGCTTGCTGTTGCAGATAGATATTCTCCATCAGTTTGGGATGACAGCACTGGCAGCCTGTCACCCTAATATTGATATTAGAATTTCACCCTAATAGTGATGTGCTATCCCAAGTGTGTCCTGTATTTTGTAGATTATCCTATTTGGAGTTATTTGTTTGTCCAGTACCTCCAGATCCTGAAGTCATTACAACTCTTCAAACTGAGATTATCAGAAGCAATTATGTGATTAAATAAGTTTATCAAATCTGTACGATACTCTGTGAGGTTTGTTTTCTTCTGGGAGAAAGAAGAAAACTTCAGATGGAGAAGAAATTTGACTTAAGTCTCCCCTCTGCTCTCCCTTTATACTGTTGCAGCAGCAGCACAAAGGAAATATAGTTGCTGTATTTCATTGGGCATATATGTAAAACCCCACAAACAAGAATCAAAAGGCTGAATTTTAATGTCAATAAAGAAAAAAATTTAATGCAGATAAGTAACAAGTGGCATAAAAGGTTGTGATGCTGGATCTTCTGCTGAGTAAAGCTAAAACTCCTACAACTAGAACATTATATTACCAGATGCAAGGCAGAAAGCAAAGGAAGTGCAGGCAGAAACTCCACGGTCCTACACAATCCTGATCACAGGCACCCATGCCCACCTGGCAGGATCTTTTTTCCCCATGCAGTCAGGGTTGAAAAGCAACACTTAGTCTTGTACTTTGGCAGTGTCTGATTTGCAGCTCTAAGTGTGTTATCAGCATCTCGTACCATCTCCAGGTCAGCTCCTGTGAAAGGGGAGTAGTTCTCCATTTAATGCTAAGACTTTGGAAATGAGGAACTGTTCTTCTGAGGGCTGTGTTAGCAGCAGGAATTGTCACAAAGCAGCACAGGCCTGCACACCTTGGTGAGTGTTGACGTCTGCAGGAAGTAGGCAGCATCCCCACATCAGCTCTAAAAGTCAGACAAGTAGAAGGTAGGAAATGCAGCAGAAGAAAACACATCTGCTATGCAGTTCTGAATTTCCACAGCCATAGGCAAGGTCATGTGTAGTCTAAGGCATTTAGATTTTAGGGGACAGGGGCACTCACAGGTAACAGTTTCAATAACTACACTTTGTTCGTGAGGCCTCACTTGGAGTATTGTGTGCAGTTCTGGTGTCCTCAACATAAAAAGGACATGGAACTGTTGGAGCAAGTCCAAAGGAGGGCCACGAGGACGATCAGGGGACTGGAGCACCTCCCTTATGAAGATAGGCTGAGAAAGTTTGGGCTGTTCAGCCTGGAGAAGAGAAGGCTGCGTGGAGACCTCATAGCAGCCTTCCAGTATCTGAAGGGGGCCTATAGGGATGCTGGGGAGGGACTCTTCATAAGGGACTGTAGTGATAGGACAAGGGGTAACAGGTGAAAGCTTAAACAGGGGAAGTTTAGATTGGATATGAGGAAGAAATTCTTTACTGTAAGGGTGGCGAGGCACTGGAATGGGTTGCCCAGGGAAGTTGTGAATGCTTCATCCCTGGTGGCATTCAAGGCAGGGTTGGACATAGCCTTGGATGGCATGGTTTAGTGGGAGGTGTTCCTGCCCATGGGAGGTGTCCCTGCCCATGGCAGGGGGGTTGTAACTAGATGATCTTAAGGTCCTTTCCAACCCTAACAATTCTATGATTCTATGATTCAGTCAGTCAGCTAATCAGCATAGGATTTAACCCTGTAACTGTGGCAATTAGGTCTCTGAAAACACATTAATTTCATGTGGCTGTAACCCTCTGAGACCAGTTAAGATGTTGGCTGTGCTATATTAAAGAGTAACCATTAATTGGTAGGAGCAAAGAGCTGGGCATCAGACCTCATGAGGAGAAACCCTGTGCCCACTGTGAACCTTTTGCTCTGCATCAGCTCCTTTGAAGCAATTGCCTCTTGTGGCTGCTAAGCAATGTAGTTAGTCTTTGGGCTTTGCGTTTCATCTACATGTTAAGTGGGTATCATCATACACAATCAAATTCACAAAGAAGCTTTGAAATATGAATCATTGTTTGAGGCTGGGTTGGTATTACTGGATGGCAGCTCATACCAACAACAGGAAATTATTCAGAGAGGAGGGTGCCAAGGGAAAAAGTTCAGAATCTGCTGTAACAAGGCACTAACACTATTTATAAACACAGGGGGATATACAATTAAATCCTAAATGAAATATCAGCTGCAAGTGCAACTACAAATGAACCATTGATTCTTAGACAACCATACAGTGCCTCAGATCTCCTAAATGCTCTACCAGGTATTGGATTTTAGGCTATATTATTACTGGTTTGGGTTCAGTTTTTCTCCTTAATTCCTCTGTGGAGTTGAAGTTTGCTTTAATGCTCTTTGGTCCCCTGCCTCCATCTCATATACTTCCGGATTTCAGAAAGTAGGCAGACCCAATTCATTGAGCCATTACTGACCTTGTGATAAAAATGGGATGCAAGACAAAAATACTGATAAATCAAAATTACCTCATGACTTTTTTAAAAAGGTCAAAAAAAAAAAAATTCTTCATCAGTATTTTTTTATTGTTTTTTAATGATCTCATAGAAATCAGCACACTGAGAAATTGAAGAGGTCAAGATCTACAAGCAGCAGCCACATTTGCAGGGGATAGTTGTGGGTTTTTTTTCAGTGCTAGACACTTCAATCCAAGCATTGGCACCAAAAAGTTTCTCCTTTTCCCTGTTGCTCATCATTCAATACCTCCCCTGAGATAAGCCCTGAAACCACCTGCTGAGCAGTGGCTGGTTCCCCAAACCACACCTATGCTGCGAGAGCTTGGGTGCATAATATGACACGTGTTCAGGATCTATTAAGGGCTTTCATTACACAGCCTGTCAATTCTGGATTTTATTACACTGTCTTTATTTATCTCATCATTTCAATAACACATTTGTCAAAGTGGCCAAAATTGATTTTACCAGACTAACTTTGAACCGATTGTGTTCCTCACTCCATCCAAATACATTATCAGGAGGCCAGAACAAAATAAACTAACCATAGAGAGGACAAGCTTCCTGAAGGGTACATTTATTTTACTGTGCTGTCCTACTGCTGTCTACATTTTATTGTAGGTAACTTTATTAAAGACAAAGTAAAAGCATATTCAGTTTCTCTTTAAGAAATCATGAAGAGAGAGTAAGTAAAAGCTATATTTTAACTGAAATAAACATTGACATAAGCCTGCCATTTACTTATTGATAACTTAAGAGTAAAGATGTTTTAGGATCTGAGCATGTACATGCAGGATGTACAAACAGGTGTTAATATTTTATACACATGAGCATATTTTTTATTGTAGAAGGGCAGAGGTTTGATGCTGAACATGAGCTACCTCATCACCCTGTCTGCAGCTCTAACAGCAGCCTTTTCCTCTGCCAAACACTCCTGCACCAGTGAGAATGAATTGGCAGAAGACAAACTAAGCAAAACAGGGGGTGTTTACTTCTGTTCTTAAGGGGGGAGAATCAAGACTTCCCCATCCAAAAAAAAAAAAAAAAGGTGGCCGAAAGGTGAGAGTAGTAGGAGCTTCTGCCTCAGCTTTCATAGAATGTTCACCGAAATAAGTCCACTCACAGTGTATTAACATTCATGGGTGTCCTATAACCAGCTGGTGAAAGGAAACAAGGGAACTGAAAAGTCCCTGCATTTTTAGAGGAGAAGATAAAATGACACAGCAGAGAAGTCAGGAGAAACGCTCATTCCCTGGAGGTGTGATGAAGCAGAGGAAGAAGAGTTAGGGAGACCCAGCTAGGAACACCTGACAGGTATAAAAATATATATGTCTTTCGGGACAGTGTTTTCCTCATGAGAGTGTGAGCTTCTGGGATTTCATAGACAAAATATTTTCCTCTGCACCTAAGAGATGCACATGTAGCCCTCTCCTACTGGGAGTTGGCAACAGCTCAAGATCATCCCCTGTGATTTTGACCATACTTTCTAGACTGACAAGCCACGTGGAAATATAAAATGAGCATGTTTTTTGTGTGGTTTCTGTTCTGTGTTGAGGAAAACAGGGAAATAATTTCAACAGCTGTTTTAATTGTTCATGTTCTTTGAAATTAATTGGTTCTGTATGTGCATATTTTATAGATTGTATGTATACATATTTAATATATATACACATGCATGCATACGTGTAGTGCACATAGCTGTATGAATGCGTTTTGTTTATTAAAGATGGGAAGTTTATAGCAAGACCTCAGTGTCCCAATGTGATTAAATGTGTTTTCCATATCCAGAAATGTGTTCTTGTGTTTAACAGATTTCTGATAAACAAACCCATTTGAGGTTTGAATTTTAAGAGCTAAGACCAAAAAAAAATAAAGTAACCACAGAAATAAGAACATAAAGCTTTACTGATAGCTCAGTATTTGTGATAAAAAGGCAAAAAATGGTTTTCTATTTTGAAGATCAGTCATAAAATATCTGGTTTGGCACTCTGCTTTTGCATCTGTGTTTCTAGCCATTCTTTAGTAACAAACATCCTAAAAAGAGGGAAATATTTTATTGTAAAAATAGAAATCCAATTCCAGGAAAATTTGCTCGGTTTATAACCTTGCTCTTAAATACCGTGACTTCACAGACAAATCTCTGCTTTGTTTTCCTTCAACTGCTCTATGAGTGTGAGTCTTTAAGGCCTCTTTCACTACCCATTAAGGTCAATGAACAACTGCTAGTGGCTCTAATGCCTTTGAGCTTGACCAATGTGCAAGTAAAAGAAAAATCAAAGTGATTTATTTACCTTATATTGTAGGCATCAATGACTATCTTGAAGTCTGTTTCTTCTCAAGCGTAAATAAAGACATGGATAGCAAATACTTGTTGATGAATAGTCATGTGTGTACAAGATATTAGGACTGAAACTGAGGCAATATATGTTTCTAGAACATGGTAAAGATATGTATTTAACAATTCACCACATTTTATGATAATTGGGAATTTTACTGTAAGAAATTAACAAGTATTATTATAATTCTCACAGTAGCTCAAATTATGGGATATATTAAGACTTTCTTGTGGTCCTCGATAAAATCAATGTTAAGTGGTAAAGATGATGGCTACTAGAACCAAACAGCTATTAAGTTTGTCTCTACTTTGCTTAGGGTTAAGGCTTCAGTCAGAACAGTTTTATTGAATTAAAAAGCAAAGATAATATGCATTAAAATGATAAGCTTCTATTATTCTAGAATAAGTTCTATTCTGTTCTAGTTTTTTGGAAGTTGGCAAATTAAGTTTATTGAAGAAGGAACATGTCAAATGCTGAGCAGACTGCAGGTGCCTCAACCCCAGGCCCATGGGTCCAGGCAGGCAGCACAACCCCCATTAACCTTCAGCCCTCTGGGGGCCGCCCTGGGAGCAGGGCACACAAGTTGAAATTTAGTGCTTCCCCTTGCTGTATGTAAAGGAATAGAAAGTTTGGCTGTTCTGAGCTTTTCTTTATAAACTTTGGATAACAACCCACTTGTTCACTGCTTCACTTTGTGACTGCATATACACATTGCTACACGAATAGGAGTAACCAAACCATCATTTGATGCACAGTTCGTGGTTGATGAAAACACAGCAAAATCCAGGCTCATTGCTACGGGAATAATAATCCCTAAATAATGATTCATGGTTTGTTTTTTTCAGGAAGGGACCTTCCTACTTTCCCTGAAAATGCAACAGTTTGTCAAGAAGTCAAACCACACAGCTAGACTGTTGTTTGTAGCCCTCTACACGCAGTATGCGGCAGTATCATGGATCCCTCTGTGCTTTGGACACAAGGACGTGCACCGAGGTGGCTTCTGCACCACTGATGGCAGCCACATGGCATTCTTCATGAGAGGTTCTAGCCTTAGAAAGCTGGGCAGAGAAATACTAAAAATATTGTTTAAAAAATGATGGAGTGAAAAGTATATTTTTTCATGGGATAGGTTTGTTTCTTTGACAATTCTCGGTGTTGCTGGAAAAGCCAAAGTTGATCAACCCCCCCCTTTTCAACAGCCGAGCATCACAAAGTCTGCTTCTCATTAAAAATGTTAACTATTACTTAACGATAAGAACAGCCCCTCAAAATAGTCTGCTGAAAACGGAATCTCCTCATGATCAGTGCTGCTTCAGTCTTGCTTCATCAGCCATCAACTGGACAACAGCTCCTTCCATTAACTTTGCATACTGTTTGTTTTCCCAGATCAAGCTATTTCCTCTTCCCATCAGCAGATTAACTTCTTTAAGGCTGCAGTTACTCCCATCTCCTCCTGCTCTTCAAGTTAAATTCTAAAAGGCCAGGTAATAATTTGTTACTTACTCAAGTCTACTGTAAAACGATTGCAATTCAGAATGATCACAGTCTAATACATTACTTCTTAATTCTTTGTATATGTATGCATATACATATGTATATATATGTGTAAAAAATACAACTGTAATCTTAATTCAAATATGTTAATTTATTATTAAGTTGTCACTACAAAACAGAAAATGTGCATATGCATTATGAATGTACAATATATGTGGTGTTTTAAAATCAAATAGAAAAGAAACACGATTAAAAAAAATCTAATCAATTGCTTCTTCTTTTTCTGTTTGAGTTGTGATAATATATACGTGCTCAGGTTGTAATTCACAGATGAGAACTGAAACATCTGTTTTGCAAATAGCATTACAAGGTTGAACCGAAGTTTGTGCAGAGAGCTGATTCCCCAGTTCTTTGAAATGAGGAAATAGTGAATTATATGTGGGTTAGAGTCAACCTACAGCTATGCCGACAAAGAGTGGAGTCAAAGAACTAGAGAGCTACAGGTTGGGAACCAGGTACATCTAGCATCTTAATTTATAATACCCTTGTTTCTATAATTATTTCAATTGCTGTGAAAAGTGCACTTAGGCATTTTTAGGTTACAAAAGCTGCAGGGGGAACAAACCAAAAATAATAATTGAAAGATATTTACATTCTGAACAAGTGCTGCAGCACAGTTGACAAATATCCCAAACTGATTGGAAATGTGTTTGATAAGCAAAGATGCCAGACTTTCTCTACCTTTGGTATTTGCCCTGACAACAGAACAAACTGTTCCCAAGAATGATGAAGGATACTGTTAAGATTGCAGAAAGCTGAGGTCAGAAATCAAAAATATAAATTGACGCTTTATGCAGACATTATTTTGATGATTTTTAACCCAGAATAGATATTTCATTTATGGGTTAGAAAAGCAGTAAAGGCACTTGGAAAGATTTCAGACTTTAAGATAAATAATACTAAATCAGTTGCATAGAAATATAGCTACCAACCTGTCACAGGAAGAACAAAAGCAATTACAACCTCCCTATAGATTTAAAAGGCTCATTACTCATTGAAATACCTGGAATAAATATACTACACCAGCCAATTCAGACAAGTTCTGTGTATTTAATTATTCTTACATAAAAGCAATTTTTAAAAGGTGGAGCAAAGTTATCATCTCTTGGGCAGGAAGAGTTCCTATTAATGAGATGTTGGTGAAAAACAGGAAGTAAAAACTTTAGTTACAAAACCTGTCCTGGTACCTGAAAAAATACTTATTTTGTTATTACACTTGTAAAATCCTAAGAAAAGTGAGGATTATTTTCTACTATGTGCAGATGAGTATAACTCTGCAAAATGTTAGTCCATTTGGGTTTAAATCTAAAGACATCTGAGCCAGATTTTTAAACTGCACAGGTATTTATCTTTGCATAAAACACATCTTAAACATGTGTTTAAGAGCTTCAGTCACTAAAGATATTCGTGCCTAACTTCAACATATGTATTAAGTACTAAGTAAAAATCAGCAACAGTTAATATGTATGTCTGTGTAGGTATGTTAATGTCTATGTATACTGGCGTACATAAGTTTATTTTAAATTATATATTGAGCAAAACCTCACTTGGCAGGAGAGGGAGAAGAAAAACCTGGTATCATGGGTCCACAGGAACAGAGGCTATGCCTGCAGCAGACTAAGTAGATATCTTGCAAATAGATAGCCATTATCTCCCTGATGAGCCATATCTACCCAACAATCCAACTTCCATCTCCATTATCAGTTATTGAACAGATGGCTGTTCACAGGACTGGGTGAATAATGCATACCAGTGTTTGCTAACATTGGTTCAAAGTCTGAACGGCTGTTTGATTCAGGCTTGTTCATCCACTTGTTATTCACTGTTCACAAACATTCGTGTTGAATGGGTTTCTCTTCACATGGATGTTTGGAGAATGGGTCTTTTTCATACAAAACCCCATATTCATGTGCAAACAAGGGCATTTGTGTGTGAACAAGGGTGTTCCTTATTCACCATTGGTTATTTGTGCTTCTGTACCATTATGCCACTTTTTGAAGTGTTTGTTGTCACTCACGGGGAATGACCTAGGTGAACAAATACAAATCAAAAATAAGAGTAACAAGCAATCAAATTAATCAGTTCATCACTGTCTAAAAATAGTTCATCATCTATTAAATGTAACCTTTTTAAAGACAACCTGTAGATGATCGAGGAAAAAAGGACAATGCATTAATTAGTATTCCCCTAAATCTATAAATGTCTGCAACCATTCTGGAGATCAGTGCATTTATTGCAACCTACTTACCTGAATGAGAAACACCCAGTCTAGTGTGAGATTGCAGCTCGACTGGTGGTCAGAAACAGCTGTGGTAGCATAACAGATGCCAGCAGCCTGCTTCCTCCCTTCTGCTGAAGGTAATCAGCAGAATGAATTGCCTGAGTTTGCCCTACCCGAAGTGAGGACTAGGGCTAGCTAGTCCATCCAGGCTAGCTCGGATCAGCTCCAGCTGTGATCCAGCTGTGATACCCTCGGCCCTCATTGCCACCTGGTCAGGGAAACAGGAGGCTCACATGTTCAGCTGGCTCAGATCAGGGACTGCAGCGCATTTGGATAATAACTTCTGACAGAGCTCAGATTGGGTCCATGAGAAGTCTTCTGATTATGGCAGTTGTAAACTCTATAATAGCGAATATCCAGAATATCTGGATTAAAGTGTCCTTCTAGATATGAATATGGAGTTGGCTTCTTCTAGTAACAAAATTCTAGACAATTCCAAAACTTAAGTAAAAGAAAATAGTATAAGCAATGACATCACTATCTAACACCAGTATTTTAAGTCATTCACTCAGATATTTTTACCTTTTCAAGTGTATCAATATTAATATTCTGAAATTAAGATTTCTTCTGTGAGCTCAACTCCTTTTGAGAGTACAGATGAGATCATGTGTTTCATTTGACTACCCTGGGCTCTTTTACTATATCTTTTTCTTTTTTTTTTCAGTGCTTCAGAAGTAAATGTTAATTTGGAATGAGTTCTTTGACCCTTATCCGAGAAAATATGCTAGATGTGAAAAGCCTGCTCTCACATCCCCGTAGTACAAGACCACTAAGTTAATGCCTTTCATTATGTGGCTGTCAGTTATATAAGAGCTAATTATGAATTAACAAACTGTAGAACTAAAGCTACAGCAGATAGTGGGCTATGAAATCTAGTCACTTCTGTGACCAGGACGTGGTAAGTGTGTCTTTGCTGTGTCTACTGCATAAAAGCTTTGTGGATGACTGTCAGAAATTTAGTATCGCCCTGAACTGTAACCTTTGCGTGGTGCCATCCATAACCAAGTGACCTGCTGCATCTCATTAAAGTTAATGTAATGGATCATTTGCTTCTAATTGAGTTCATCAGCAAATTAGACTCACTTTTCAGCTGGCAGTAAGAGAGTAGAATGCAGTTAAGTAGTCTGAGTGAATGAAGTATGTTCTGCTGTATGTTCCTTTGCTCAAATTCATGAGTATCTCACATGAGCAGAACTAGAATAAGATGACTCATTATTATAATAAAGAGAACACCTTTTTTACACATGTAAATTGAAGTGGTTTGACACTTTGCCATTGTCCTTTTCTAAAGTAAGTGCAAGAAAAGTGCTTTTTAGCTCATATTGCCTGAATTGCTTCCCAGGAAAGACTTCAACTTCATCAAATATTGTGTTCTGCTATGACAAATTAGCCACATATATCAGCAGAATGTTGTTAGAATACTTGCTGCACTGTATTAATAGCATTTCACTCCTAAAATTACTTTATCATCTAAAAATAAGTATCTAGTACTTGTCATTCCTTTCCAACATACATCAAGATCATAGGAAGTAGCACGTGTTATTTAAAAACTACATTTCTAAAAAGAAAATATTCTCTCGAAGGAAGCAGCCTATTAATTCTAAAGCCTTGGGAGAGGTAACAAAGGAGCTATATTTATGATAGAAGTATCATATCCTCTTTATTGAGGTTGTGTTGGGTTCTTTTAAACCTTTATATCGAATGCAGGCAATGTACTGAAATAATGTGTAGTCACAAGAGTTTTCCATGCTACATTGTGGAAAAGAGGAAATATTTATTTGTTTTAAAATATCTATTATTGGTTTAGATTGATCAAGTTAGGCACTTCATGCACTTTGTGATCTTACCACTGTCATAATCATTCTCCCTTCTAAGTTACTCTTACAACACAGTTTTTAAACTCCTGAGGCAGTGTCCCATACTATGGGACCTGCTTTTGTAATGACAGACACCAAAACACAAGTAATAAGAGATTATCTTGGATCTTAATGCCCCACTGTCCCCAGTAATTCATATTGACATGAAATAAATGAGGCATTCAGGAGCCCATCTCATTGTACTCAACTTTAAAATATATATAAATATATATATATATATAAAGAATGAATATCTAAGGTAAAATATAGAGTATTCAGTAAGTAGTATAAAAGGAAATGGCCAAGTCTATTCTTAGTAGACTGAATACATATTTCTTTCCCCCCACTTAGGCACATTGTTTTAGCCTGCTTCCTTGTATATGGCTCTGGCTAGTGCCAAGATTCATGTGCAGGTCCAAATATGACAAAGGAGCATTTCCTTCCAGGCACATCGCATGAGCCAGATTTGGCTGTTGTTTATGCAGACCACTGTCTCTGTGGGTTGAGACCCAGAAGGCCATGGGAGAGAAAGAAATTAAAGGGAAGCTGAAGTGGTGCAAACTGGCCACACATCCTGCCATCCTCAGTAGACATCATCTGACATGACAGCAGCACTAGCTGGGGATGGTGGGGCCGCCCCATGTAAATGCATTATGGTAGTTCTCCCCTGAAAAGTAAAACTGGAGCTCACAAGAGATGACAAATTGTGAGGGTGGGCTCTGAGAGAAAGCTGCTCTGGAGCAGTGCATGCTGCACAGTAAAAAGAGGACATCTGCTTTTCCATGCCTCTGCTGGAAGGGATGAATCAAGTCTTAGGAACTTACAGAGGAATGTGCTTCACCATTCACATGCTCATAAGTGAATCCTAGGTGCAAAGATTCTAAGTTAAGGCTGCTTGGGTTCACAAATTTTGATCTGCAAATGTGGTACTGACATATTTATTGAGGAAATGTTTGGAGCTATAGCAAGGGTCAAAAAGGATGATCAAGCAGGGATTGAACTGAGTCTTTCCCTAATTACTGAGAAGCCTGAGTTACACTTTTAAATGTTAATATTCTTTAGTGTTTTTTGCCAAAGGCAGAGAATACCAGGAGTTTAATCTCAGGTATTTCTGACCAGCATACTACAATTTACCACAGGCCTGATGAACATCTCTCCTGAGGAGATTTACCATCCAGATTTTGATAAAGTCACAATGCTTCTCCCAACTACATCTCAAGTGCTGATAAAACTGTCAGCCAGCACAGAACCCGGCACGATCAGGCAGAGCAGGAAATGCGTGACCCATCGCTAACAGAACACCTAACTACATTGTTGCCAACCATCAACATCCCCCGATTTTTTTTGTTCCGTAGGCTCTTTCATTCTCCTTGCAGTACGCCTGTCTAAGGATGGACTCCTTCCTTACCAAGCACTGATCTAAACCTTTAAAAAATCAATGTCTGCTCCGTTTTCCTCACTACACCAGATCCAGCAGTACTCCAGAGTTTGCATTATTGCTATTTGGGGAAAGTGAATAGACAGTAGAGTGTGCAACATTTTTGTATGGCAGATCAGGGGCTATTTGCAAGCTGTTAGATGGCTAGTTAAGGCTAATATCCCTTTTTTGTAGTGCTGAAGAATGGGCTGACTGGAGAATTTTCCATGAAGTATTTTGCCCTTCTGTTAAAGTGTTTTGTTTTGAATTGAACTTTTCAATATTCAAAGTTAAGCATCTGCTCCAGTGCTTTCCTTCATGAGGGCCTGTATTTCCAGCTCCTGGCCTTATTTCATTTCTGGTCAAGTCACTTAACACCCTTACATTTCACTTACTCCATCTGTGAAATGTAGAAAATTAAACTTAGCTGTGTTATGGTGGTATTATAAAATGTTTGTCAAGCACTTTGAGATCATAAATTGTACTATTACAGCATTTAGCAGATGTGATTGTATCACACCACAGAAAACAGTGTTATCAGGGAGATCACTGTGTGTCCCTGACCAGGTGCCTCCACTCAGAAAGGGGTTGCTGCATGAGACCCATAGAGAAATTAGGAAATGTGCGCAGTCAAAAGACTGGAGGGAAAATCTGACCTAGTTCCACCCACCCTCCATCAAAGATATTTACCTATTTAAGGGAAGTTAAGGGGGAGGTCATCAGCATTTTGTATCCTTTCTGAGTGGGAGCAGGATGCTGAAGTGAAAGAGGTTCTGCCACTGTCCTTCAGACACCCTTGGATAGAGCAACTGTTGGCCTTAGGCTAAGGCTGTGCCTAAAGGTTGGGTGGGAGCCACCAGTTTTTGTAGAGACTGAGCAGGATGCTGTGCATCAGGGCATCCTGGCACCTGGCACCTCCCAGCTGTTTATCAGTCCATTCAGCTCCATAACCACCATTCTCCTTAAATAAAACCAAAGTTCTCCTACTTCCATTACAGGACTAGCTAACAATAACACAAGTGGTGACTGGCTTCCTAATATGTCCTGAATGTTGAATATTCTGTTGGATTTCCCCTTTTCTAAGAGACAGCAACAAAGCCTATTTTCATTGACATTTAAGAATCTGAGTCACCTTTTAGATGCAGACACCTCTTTTCCTTTTTTTTTTTTTTTTTTTTTTTTTATTCCCTCCCTCTTTTAGGCAAGAGCTCATTGTCATTCTGAGTGAAGAATCTGGGTCCCTGAGGGTATGTTTTGGAATAAATTCATGATGCTCTGCTGTGATATGCTTGGTGAGACTGAACTGTCTACAGTGAACTCCTGCTTGAATCTCTGCCTGGATCTCTGCTTCATTCTTGTGAAAACCAAGAATCTAGAGCTAGCTGTAAAACAGTTGTTTTCCTACCTAAATTGAAAAATAGAGACTTTTTACAAGAGCTGAAACATTTCTCTGCTTCCATTGTCTGTTCGAGTCAGAGGAATTTCCTCAACAAAAATAATGACGTTTTCTAGGATGAGTTTGTTCGCTTTAATTGATGACTACCTCATTATCAATGAAATCTGGTTTACTGCAAGATTTCCAACCAGCTCTGCCACATCAACATGCTACCTATAGGAAGGGATATTTTCCTTTTTTTTTTTTTTTAATTAAAAAACTCTAGTATTTATTGAACAAAGAAGCATTGCTTTTAATCTATGCATCTAAAAGTATTGATATATACCCTGGTCTCAAACATAAGTTGTTACTAACACACCCATTTAGCTTATGGTACAGTGGTTTATAAATAATGATGGTTTAATAAAAATATCATACTTGCCCCTATGTTGCACCTGATAACATTAGGCAAAGTAGTATGATATGATGACTTAGTAAAATGCTTTGAGAAAATAAAAAGTCGTGACAGATGTCAGTCTTCAAGGGCAGGTAACATGAACTTGGGAAGAAATTCCTTCTTTTCCATGTCCTCTTTTCTTTTTTTTTTTTTTTTCCCCTCCAGTTCTGGTTCAGTGGGATAAAAATCTTCAAAACAAAACACCAGGGCATAAAAATGCCATTAACATGAATAAAAATAGCACCGGTAACTCCTTAGTGACAACTGACTTCACAGTGTCAAAATCACACGATTTTATTGACCTAGTTGAATTTCTTCCCCTCAGAATCAGAAACTTACCCAATTTCCTGCAGGAATGTCTGTACAGTTTTAGTTTAGTTTACTCATTAATGTTTCAAGCCTTTCTACCACAAAGGAACAGACACATGAAAGTGAAAATGTACCTTTTTTTCACAGCAGGGAGCCTTCATAATGAAAACTTGGCATGCACACCTGAGGAGAACAGTAAAGCTCAGAGAATTTACATATGAGGATTGTAATGCTTTGCCATTTTTTTTTTTTTTTTTTTTTTTTTTTTTTTTTTTTGCAACTGCAAAAGAAAGGTGAATAAAAAGAGAACATGTGACATTTTGGCACCAAGGTTACCAAGAAGTCATCAATTTTACTTCTGTGTTAAAGATGCAGAGAAGACACGCGAATATGTAATTTTAAGTGTTCTGGGCATCTTCTACATTTTTTTCTGTGCATCCATGACAGCTAGTATTATTATTGAGGCTTATTATTATTATTTCTCCTGGGTGCTCTATACAAAGGACTCAGTTCACCTTCAGAATCTAGAAGAAAAAACTCTCATTCGTTACAGTGGGAGGTGGTTGAAGACCTAAAAACTGAATGGGTTTGAAAACCTGAGATATCTTATGTTCATAGGCAGCTAGTTACAAGGTTGCATGCTTTCCGTGTTTTGCCTGCTTCTCAAATGTGGGCTTGCCTTTCAGTGTCTGGTGGTGGTTGGGAGACTTGTTTATCATCTACAAATTAAAATAAACTGAAATTAAATTAATTCAGCTATTTGCTTCTAAATAAATGCAACACTGACCAAGGCAATTAAGGCACCTAAAAGTATTTATACACTAAATATAAAACTAAGATGATGCTTTTTTAAATGAGTGTATAAATTTAGATGGAAATTAACCCTCTGATATCATCTGCCATGTTTTGTCATTTGTCTGATATTCCTGCTCTGTACTTTCACACACCGTGACATCTGTAACAACCCATGTTATTCCTATTATCAGCCGGTTAAGTTTTCTTTACAAGTCATCTGTACGTAATTCACCTGTGGGTATTATTTAGCTGATATGTTAAAAGGAAGAAAGAAAACAAAAAACAGAAGAAAAACCCCACAATCCCAAAAAATCACCCCACTTTCTTTCAACTTAAAACCAAACCTGAGTTCTGAGTATTGCCAGACTTCATCCTCACAGGATATCAACCCATTTCATCTGCCTCAGCTTTCCCATTTTTATGCTGGGAATAAAGTCAAATTTCCTCTCATAAAATAGCCTAGTTATTGTTTGAAGTTGCTAATTATTATTGTATAAATCGATAAAAGCAGTTGGTGAAAGAAACAGTGTATTGCCAGCATGAAACCTTTTGTTTTGTCTTTAAAATGTCATGAATCATTTGTGCTAATAAACCCGGGGCATATTTATTTTTTTGATTTTTTGTGTCAGTAATTATTCTCAGGTTTCTGCTTAACTTTTCTGCTGGAACGAGGATCTCCTTGTATGTCTGCAGATGTCTGACTACTTGTCAAAACTGGGTTTTTTCCTATGTTCATTTTATGAATCTTCACCTTTCTAGTGCTCTCTCTCTAAATGCAGTTTTTTTCATGTCTTTTAAGCTCTCCTTGTCCCCCAGGATTGTCCCCTACTATCATTCTCAGAAAAAGGCATTCATTGAAATAGAAAAGAAATCAGAATTTGTCTAACAGTATGAGTACAGGATATATAAGTATATGTAAAAAAGAAAATCAAAGTAAGACAAATGAACAAATAATATTTTAACTTGCTTTTCTTCAAATAACCTAGATTTATTTTTATTTTTATTACAATTCCATTAACCACAAATATAAATTATAGTATCTTTGATGCTTCTAAAAGTGTCTACAGCTGGGTAATGAGTTTTTACAAAACAGTGTCTCCTTCCCACAAAAGAAGTAGATCGTTTCACGCTGCAGCTGAAACTTAATTCCAGGGGACACAAAACCAGCTTCCCGTTTACCTCCATTTGGGAAAAGAACAAAACAAAACAGAACAAAACTTGCATTTAGTTCATTTCACATAACTGTAGCAAAGTCTAAATTAAAATTATAGAAAGAAAGGAGCAATTCAAGCCAAAAAGTGCTTCAAGGGCATCACTTAATATGTGGTCAGAAATGAAAGGAGTAAATGTCCACCAAAAGCAGATCTTGCACAGGCAACAATTTTCAGGAAGGAAAAAGCTCAGCCAAGGGAAGAATTTTGCACAAGCAATTGTCTTTAAAGGAAAAGGCATATACACACTGATAATACTCATGTTGTATCCTGTCCTTGACCATATGTATCCTACAGGGGGGCAAGTTCCCTTTTGGCTTCATCCTGGAATAACCAACTGCAGCACTGATGCCACGAGCAGATTCATGAGTCTGTCTGTATTCCTGCAAAGTTTGCCTGAAGCAGCGTTGGGTCCTGAAGACCAAAAGGTACTTAGTGCTCATAAAGACACCAGTCTCTTTAATGAAAGAACAATATTTCCTTACTGTCATAATCTGAATCACAGGACAAGAGAGAGCTGCCTCACAGCAGAGAAGCTCAGTTCAGCCCACAACTTGCAGCAGGAGGGTGCCAGTTCCTCCACCAAGAAGCTCTCCACCAAAATGCCTTTTCTGGTCCTCCATACCCATCTTAGAGCAGGCTGTGAGGAAGAATGCAGAGGTGTGTGCTCTGAGGAGGAGGATTGCACCCAGGCTGTGTCCACCACTCGTGGTTTAAGCTCAGTCAGCCACACAGCCTCTCTCTTACTCCCTCCCTTCCCTCCCCCTCTTCCTACTCCCGAAGGAATGGGGAGGGATGCCATCCAGAGGGACCTTGACATGCTGGTGAGGTGGGTTGATGCCAACCTGATGAAGTTTAACCATGACAAGTGCAAGCTTCTACACCTGGGTCAGAGCAATCCCAGGCACAGCTACAGGTTGGGCAGAGAAGAGATTCAGAACAGACATGCGCAGAAGGACTTGGGGGTGTTGGTAGATAAAATAATAAACATGAGCTGGCAGTGTGCACTTGCCACCCAGAAAGCAAACTGTATCCTGGGCTGCATCAAAAGGAGCGTGACTAGCAGGTTGAAGGAGGTGATCCTGCCCCTCTACTCTGCTCTCATGAGACCTCACTTGGAGTATTGTGTGCAGTTCTGGTGCCCTCAACATAAAAAGGACATGGAACTGTTAGAACAAGTGCGGAAGAGGGCCACGAGGACGATCAGGGGACTGGAGCACCTCCTGTATGAAGATAGGCTGAGAAAGTTGGGGCTGTTCAGCCTGCAGAAGAGACGGCTGCGTGGAGACCTCATAGCAGCCTTCCAGTATCTGAAGGGGGCCTATAGGGATGCTGGGGAGGGACTCTTCATTAGGGACTGTGGTGAGAGGACAAGGGGTAATGGGTTCAAACTTAAACAGGGGAAGTTTAGGTTGGATATGAGGAAGAAATTCTTTACCATGAGGGTGGTGAGGCACTGGAATGGTTTGCCCAGGGAAGTTGTGAATGCTTCATCCCTGGCGGCATTCAAGGCAGGGTTGGACATATCCTTGGATGGCATGGTTTAGTGGGAGGTGTCCCTGCCCATGGCAGGGGGGCTGTAACTAGATGATCTTAAGGTCCTTTCCAACCCTAACTATTCTATGATTCTATGATTCTATGATATTCGAAAAAATGTAACTCCCACAGGCTGAGATAAGAACAGTCCAGTAACTAAGGTATAACACAAACCTCTGCTGCTACCACCAATAATAATAATGATAAGGGAAACAACAAGGGAAGAGAATACAACCTCTCACCACCTGCCGACAGATACCCAGCCTGACCTGAGCAGTGATCTAACCCTTCCAGATAACTGTTCCCGGTTTATATCCTGGGCATGACATGCTGTGGTATGGAATACCTCTTTGGTCAGTTTGGGTCATGTGTCCTACCTCTGCTTCCTCCCGGCTTCCCCTCCTCCCTGGCAGAGCATGAGACTCAGAAAGTCCTTGATCAGACTAAACATTACTGAGCAGTAACTAAAAACATTGGTGCTATCAGCGCTGTTCCCAGGCTGAAAGTCAAAAACACAGCACTGCACCAGCTACTAAGAAGGAGAAAAAATGACTACTACTGCTGAACCCAGGACACCACCAAAATGAGTTAACTGACGCACGTTTTGCAAAGAAACCTTGTTGTGTTAAAACCCCAGGAAGGCTGCTGAATATTATGTCAGGGCAGAAGGCTCTACCTGCATATATTAGAGACATTTAATGTGCCAGTTAACACTGCAGCACAGGATCTCCTCCACAGTGGTTTTCCCAAGAGGGAGTTATCTGCGATCCAGAGGAGCTAAAAGACAGATCCTCAGAGCTATTTAAGCACCTGAAGCCTTTGCAAACAAGGAGATCTGAGCATTTCAATAACTGGGAGAATCTAGACTTTCAGTAAGCGTCATCCTATTTTGAATTCATGGTAGTTCATCTCCATCCCAGCAGGCTTTCTTCTTGCTGAGCAAAATTTACAGGATCTGTGATCAATTCCTGGAAATAAATTCCTTTTTTTTTTTTTTTTTTTTTTTTTTTTTTGTAAAAGATAATCTGTTTTAAGATGTCTTTTGAAAAGGAAAAAAAAAAAAGCTCATGTTCCCAAATATCTGTTATATCTGTTCTCTCTTTCACAGCAGAAAACAAAAGGCAAATTACAAATTGTCAGGTAGCATGAGTCCAAAATCCTGTAGGAAAATAAAGCTATATCAGCATATGCTAGGACCTGTATTCTCCATATTACATCACGGATGGCCTTAAATTCGCCTGGCTCAAGGTTGTCCTTCGATTGGTATTCGAGTGGAGTGGTAAGTGTGTGCTCTCTAATCCCTGCAACACATGGTAATTTTTTCATTCTCTCTCTGTCTCCACCTGTTCCATGGTCCAGTGGAGGGCTGCAAATCCTATCAGGGGAGTGCAGCACTGCTAAGCCTGCTTCCCTGGCTCCAGTCCATCACATGTGCACTCAGGCTGCAGAGCACCAAGCCAGCTGCAGCCCAACGATCATGTTATCAGATGACGGATGGCTTCATATCAGGTGTTTAAACTGACGAGCTGCCCCATCTGGCAAATGATTTGGGAAGTCTGGCCTTGCTTGATGAATGGGGAAAGTGACAATGCCAATCAGTGTGACCCCTGCAGCTTCCCTGCTGCCAGCCCAACAGCCACAATCAAGTATATCCCACTGGTTTACTTTTTCAATCCCATTGTCACTCTACTGAGACCTACTGTCACTAAATTGCCACTAAATTATATCATTAATCCAAATATTTTCCTTGTAAGAACCTTCACAAAATGCATACCGCACCTTCAGCAGGCTGGAAACCAGGTTAAGTTGACAGGAGACAATGCAGTTATAGATGCAGAGAGGGGTCTGTTACAGAGGATGCTGGTGAGCAGGCCAGTGACACAATTATTGAGGCACTTTTTCTTGCTCCCTAGAAATAAAAAAATCATGGGACTGAGCATCAAACGTCAGGGGGAGATAGGATGGACTAGATTTCCACCTGGCACTGATTCAGAAATCCCATACACTTAAAACAGATGACAAATTCTCTCTAACTTCAGCAAAACCAGACTAATTGGCATCAGCTTGAGACCCAGTCCTCAGTGTTTTATTAAAAAGCATATTACAGAATATGTGATTGAAAACTAAGTTTAAAATTACTACTGAAGCACCATCTCATAATGAGTATTTTATGTCTAATAAAAAAAAACCTGTCTTTTTTTTAAATATTATTACTTGATTACTTACATCTGTGCAGCATAAATTACATAAACATGGGAGCTTGCCCTTTGGTGCGTTGTTAAATCCTCAGCCATGTGCCATAGGCTGATGCCAACCTGATGAATTTTAACCATGACAAGTGCAAGCTCCTACACCTGGGTCAGAGCAATCCCAGGCACAGCTACAGGCTGGGCAGAGAAGAGATTCAGAGCAGCCCTGCACAGAAGGACTTGGGGGTGTTGGTCGATGAGAAAATGAGCATGAGCCGGGAGTGTGCGCTTGCAGCCCAGAAAGCCAACCGTATCCTGGGCTGCATCAAGAAGAGAGTGACCAGCAGGTCAAGGGAGGTGATCCTGCCCCTCTACTCTGCTCTTGTGAGACCTCACTTGGAGTATTGTGTGCAGTTCTGGTGTCCTCAACATCAAAAGGACATGGAACTGTTGGAACAAGTTGGGAGGAGGGCCACAAGGATGATGAGGGGACTGGAGCACCTCCTGTATGAAGATAGGCTGAGAAAGTTGGGGCTGTTCAGCCTGCAGAAGATAAGGCTGCGTGGAGACCTCATAGCAGCCTTCCAGTATCTGAAGGGGGCCTATAGGGATGCTGGGGAGGGACTCTTCATTAGGGACTGTAGTGAGAAGACAAGGGGTAACGGGTTCAAACTTAAACAGGGGAAGTTTAGACTGGATATAAGGAAGAAATTCTTTACCATGAGGGTGGTGAGGCACTGGAATGGTTTGCCCAGGGAAGTTGTGAATGCTCCATCCCTGGTGGTGTTCAAGACCAGGTTGGACATATCCTTGGATGGCATGGTTTAGTGGGAGGTGTCCCTGCCCATGGCAGGGGGGTTGTAACTAGATGATCTTAAGGTCCTTTCCAACCCTTACTATTCTATGATTCTATGATTGACTTAGTTGCACAATGTATCGCAAACTGGGTATGTATCATAATAAGATCAAATAATGGGGACAGGGCAGAATACACAGAGACTACAAGAGCAACATGTAGATATTTTAACAGCAAGGGAAACATCAGCAGCTACCTGAGATATTTATCAGCCCGCACACCTTTACATTTTCTGTGGGTCATTCTTGATCATTCCTTTGTGTATTGTAGTAATTATTTGGGAATTTGTATGCTCCTGGATGTATAGAAAGATTGTGGAATGTGATTTATGTTTTGCTAAATTGTACAAAGCAGGTTTTCTTCACTGAATCTGTGGCTAGCATTTCAGTTTTATGGGTTATCTTTGTGTAGGTCTGCCTCGGGTAAAATCCTATTATACTCATAACATAAGGAACATATTTGGTTTTTATTCAGTTATTAACCACAAATCTTGGGAGGCCAAAGGAGATAATTCTCATATGTCACAGAACAGTGATGTGCGTTGTTCATATTGGCATACACACATATTCAGGGTTTTGTTCTATTTACCTTAAATATGTAATATGTAAGAATCCTATGAGAAGACAGACTGCATTAAGAAGATTGTCAGGATTTAAAAATTTCTACTAAATCAGTCGTCCAGTGTGGTTCTTCTTGCATCACTCCCAAGATCAGAGGGCAAGTTTTGATGTTAATAACATTTCTTCCTGTACTGTTTCTCCAGTTTTCTTCTTCATAGCAACATTGCAGTGCAATAATAAGATAACGGCAAGCCTAACGCTTGTTCTTCCCTGGAGGCCACTGCAGGTACAGAGTGGGAACTTGCATAAATTCACAATGGGAATGTCAATATTTACTGGGAAACCCCCAACATGTTTTCAAAAGGAAGTCCAAAGCAGAGCAAGAAGTGAAAAAGAGAGATTGCTATTTTGCCTCATACCCCTCTCACTCTCCCTTCCTTTTATGTCTTCATCAGGCTGAAAAGTTATTAAAAGCCACAAGGTCTGGTCTGGGGTTGCTAGGACCTGAGAATGGGCACTGATTTGCGTTTAAGTTTCGAGTACAAAAGGAACGCAGAGAAGCCTCTGCAAAATGATTCTTTTGTAAACAAAGACTGTATAAAAGTCAAAATTAATATATACTTATTTTAAAACTGATTTGTATGCACAACACAAAAGTATAAATGACTTCACCAAGATTTATTGATTCGTGTCAAGACATCATTACTTTTCAAAGTGTGAAAAATGATCATATATTTATGACCTGCCGACTGAAGCTGTTTTGTGAATTAGCAAAAGCTCTGGAGAGGAGCAGCCTAATTGCATTATCATAGAATCAGAGATGGTTGTCAATTTTCCCCCATTTAGCTTTTCTCCTTTAGTTTGTTAAAATGAAGGTGCCATACGTTGGTTGAATTCACTAATACCCTGATGAATGAGGTATTTTCCCAATAGGCTCACTAGGAGTATAAACAGTGAATTAGGGATGATAGGTCATCAATCATATCTCCTTCAAACAGATCTTTGCCCTGAGATTATTTGTTATATATTAAGAGCACTTACAAAGTTATCATAGAAAACACTCTGATGAAAAGATGCTAAGTTGACCTTAATTCCTTTTTACTGGGTGTGTAAGGGAGTTTGTTCAGATAGACATCCCTGTGTTATGGCATACCCATATCTAGTTTTGATTTTCTTCATTAACAGTCTTTGTTTCTTTTATGTGTGGTTTTCATAGTACTCCCATTTCAGTATTTTTGAACCATGGCTGAAATTCACATCTGCTCTGAATTTTCAGTGAATATTTTCATAGGTTTGACAGTGTTGCTGGATTTTAAAAGCTATGCTGGTTACCCTTTATATGGGAAACCACCGTTTATGCTCCTTTTCGGAAAGGTATTTAATCATCGTTGGGGTAGTGTCTCCACACACACTGTATTGTAAGCAAGTGTTTCATCCCCATCGATGAGCACCAGCCCCTGGTGGAAGTTAAGCATATGCTTAAGCAGTGTCCTGGCTGGAGGCACTTTCCTGGATGTTATCCTTAATTTAAACCAAAAAAGGTCAAAGGCAATCTATAATTCAGAGTACCTTCCACCTCCTGCAATGTGACTATGGCTGGCTCCAGCTGTGCTGCTGAGTCAGTGGGGGAGGCAGAGCAGGAATTCATCCATAATTGCGTCCTGCGACCAGGGCTGCATCACGTGAGGCCCCATAACAAGCTGTGCTGATAATGTGCTAACAGATGCGGAAGGGCTTCTGCTCCTGCTCCCAGCAAATCTATGACTTATCATGCTTATTAAGCTGGAGGTAAATTTGCTTTTCAAAGATGTGCATCCAACAGCCACTGAAATCAGCAGGAGGACAGTGGAGAAGGGCTGGAATCAGTGTTGGCTGATCTTGTTTTTTATCCCTGCTGCTCATGAAGCTCCCCTGTTGCATCACTTCGGCTTCCAGCCAGGAAGGTGGTACTCTGGGCAGAGGCCAGCCATGGTGCTCAGGGAAAGAGCAGAGAAGAAAGTGTCAATTGGTGCTCCCCATCTCCAAAGTGCCGCCTTTCGGGAGATGCTGGACCAGAAGCCGCGCTTCACTTTTGGTAGTCCTCAGTGGACTAGTTTTCCTAAGGATTTGTTTGGATCATAATCCACTGAAATTAAATGTCTCAGGCACAGCAGCATGGCAAAGAGGGCAGCAGATAGACTGGAGCAATTGTAAACATTTGAGTGCTGGGTTTGTAGGGTATTTGCACCCAAGGGTTGGGAGCTTTGAACAGCCAGTCCTTACTGCAGGGTAATGCAGGCGTCACCTTTTGCAGAGAGTTGTCTGTATTTTGGAAACTGGGCCAGAAGTGGGGACAATCCTTCATTTATCTCTGTGATGGGCAGTAACTCACATAGATAAAACTCTTTAAATCGCAGCCACTTATTTTAGAGCTGGAGTTTTATTTTAAATCGTATTTTCCCATCACATGCTTTCAAATGTGGCTGTAGCCATCACACTTATCCTTATACGGTCCTGTCTTGGATGGTATGGCCTAATTATATTACCTTATCTAACTCCCTGTGCCCACTCTGGCTGGAATATTTTGAAATCTCAAGTACAAGAGAGTCACTTTCACATTTCAATTTTCATATTTAAATGCATTCATGAACTTGAATGTGAGCACAGCTTCCACCATTCTTCCTAATTGCAACATCATGAGCATCTTTCTGAGAAGTCCCAAGGATGCTTTGAAGACCAACAAATTACAGACATGAATTTGGAATCCTATTAATATTTGTATAATAAAACCTTCGCTCACACTAGAGTTAAGGAAACCCAAAGGAGTGCTAACGCAGTGTGTGCACGTTCTGACTCACCTAGATATTTATGAGTAATTTTTCCCATTAGGCAACCAGCTAACACCTCCAACACATGCACCTGTGATTACCAAAATGTTAAACGTAGGGAAGAAAACTGATTCCCGGACTGAAGCAAAAATCCCACAGAAAGCAAAATCTTTGTGTTTCTTAAGGGTGGGCTCTTGCATAAGACAAGTAAAATTTCCCATAGAGAGATTTTATCAAGGTAATTATTCCCATGAGTGTGGCTCCATGATCATGTTTTTGTGGGGGAGAAGAAAATTCTTCGGAAACTTTACTGCTG
Source organism: Amazona ochrocephala (assembly GCA_039720435.1). Lineage (NCBI taxonomy): Eukaryota > Metazoa > Chordata > Aves > Psittaciformes > Psittacidae > Amazona > Amazona ochrocephala. Next base: position 26,262,366 of record CM077876.1, read on the forward strand.
GATTCATACTCCCATCACTGGCACCACATGTGTTGCAGAGGTAGGACTGTGAAAGGAATTCAGATTTGCTATTCACAGCCAGAATGCACCAAACTGATTATTTTTATTATTCAACAAGCTAAAGGATGGGTCAGTTAGGTATGATAAGGTCAACAAGACTAAGCTGAATGTGCAAACAAGCAGGGAAAGGAGATTGCGTGATACTGGTTGCCTCTTTCCCTGCTGTACCCAGTGCTGTTTTTTACTGTAACATACCTTAAAAGTCACGGTGGAAAAGAGCTTTAAGGAAGAGGAGAATGGTTGCTTTTTCATGAGGTTAGTGTTTCCTTTGAGAAAAAACAAGGAGGTTTAAGAGAATGGGGAAGGTGGTGTTGTAATAGAAACATAAACTGAAGTGGGCTATTTCTAATTGAACAATGGGTGGCCCTGTTTTTATCAGTTTATGGTATGTCTGTTTTTGTCTTCATGAACACTCTTCTTTTGTCATTCAGCTATATAATCACCACCTTTTGTAAGATAATCACAGGTAATTAACTTTGTAACTGTTCCTGTCCTGTTAGACTAGTAATTGCCTGTCTCTGAATCTTTATCTGGGAGGTTTCTCAGATAAAGGAAGATATGATCTTTCTGTAATTTCAAGGCTTTTGACAACTGATTAAGGGACAATTGTTTTACATAAGGTGATATATTTATGGCATTTCTCACTTTGATAACGGTTCTGAAAGACTAGACTGAGACTGAACCACACATCCAGAACACCCATGGACCCCAACACTGAGCTCTTGCAATCTGACCAGACAGAGCATTTAAATTCTACCAATTTTATGTTCTTTGTAACTTTGATTTATCCTTAGGTGTACATTGTTGAGGACCAAATTGAACAATTGAGGTCTGAATAAAGAAAATAACAATAGCTTCATCAGTTCAGCACAGAAATCCATCTTGCCTAGTAGTCAGTCTCTGAGAGTAAGCCAAGCACAGCTGCTTGAAGAGGAAAAGAACCCCCACCAACAGGCCAATCCAAAACTATGGCAAATATAGTGATATCTTCTCAGAATATGTTCCTGGCCTACAAAAATTTGTATCTCAAGGGCATTTTGAGAGCAGGTATAGTACTTTAAACTGAATAGCCTTATTTGGTTTTCTACCATGAATTTGTCCGCTTTTGAATCACTTTTTAATGTACATGGATGCATGTGAGGTTTTCACATTCTTTCTGTGATCCTGAATTCTACAACTTGGGCACAGATTTTATACAAGACCATGTTCGCTTGTCTGCTTTGAACCTACTGCTGCATGTGATGCCCATCTTATTCTCCCTCACAATATACCCCTCATAATTTTGGAGATGTGCATCAAATTTCTCTTCACTAACTTTTTTTTTTTTTTTTCTGGCCAGGAGTTCTAGTCCACTCACCTGTTCCTTGTACATAAGGAAAGGGAACTTATCTTTGCACCCGTCACCCTTGAGTAGGCTGCAGATTAACAAGTATGTTTAATGTTTTATTTCCCAGACAACTTAAAATTGCTAAGTATTATTATCCAAAATTATGTGACTCAACACTCTCTTATCTGATATTTTGCCAGTGCATTAATAACTATTTGTGGTGAAGCCAGGAAATGTAAATATCAATCTCTCATATTCAGCCCTGTTGTTGCTTGGTTAGTAGCTAGCATGTTTTTAATTTGCTTTTTAATCTCAACTGTTTTGCATTTTAAGGCTTAATTCTTCTTGTATTGATGCTAGTTTTTGATCACTGTCGCGGAAATGGGCTCATGTAAAATAATATCTGGGAAAAGGCGAATCAGGGCTATTTTGTCAGTTTGTTATTTTTTTACCTACTACAACAACAAGCTAGAAGAAAGACATTATTGTAGCTCAGACTGGCTGCTCCAGATCTAGTAGCTTCAGAGTAACTTCCCTGGGTGAAATGAGAGAAGGCTTTTGCAAATTCTCTTCCAGAAGCTTTCTCAGAAATAAAAAGCCTCTGGAAGGTAGAAACTGGAAGGCAGCAGCCCAGCTTTCCAAACCTGCAGCCCTTCACTCGACCGGTAGCAAGACTTTGTGCCCTCTGCCTTGGCACACTCGTTCCTCAACAAAACTGATTTGGAGGAGGCTGGCGTTTTGCTTTTGCAAATGCACCTAGAAACATTCTGGAGAAACACAGATTCCAGTACACTGCTTTATGTTGTGGTTGCCTTAAATGAGGCTTTGTTGCTCCTACTGTCTGAAGAAGGGAATATTTGAGAGCACAGCCAGGAAAATAAAACAACAGGCTATTTGCAGATGTTTGTAAATTGCTGCAGTTATCAAGACATAAAGCTCTTTGTTCACTGTTCCTTGGTAAAGGAACTCAAACTTTCAATTAGTTTTTAACAACATGGTAGAGGAAAATATGTTGGAGCATTTTTTATTCAACTAACTTCAGTTTAGTTCAGGTTAATAAAGGTTTCCCTTAAAATAGCTGTCTTCTTTTTCCAAAGTTTTTATTATTACAGAAAGAAGTAATTCTTATCAGAGCTCAGAGTGTTGAAGGTGAGAATCTCCGGAGTATCTATATGCCTTGTTCAGTTCTTGCTTCAGTTTAACTTTTCTTGAGTTTAATTGAATATTGGCAGACATTTCTCATAAATGCAGTAAGTCTCCACCATGTGGAACCTGGTCTGCATATCTTAAGAGAAATAATGTAGTCTGGCTCAACTACAAGTTATGGAACTATATGCAGCAATCATTTAGCGAAATTCTGTGGCCTGTGTAATGCAGGAAGCTAGACTAGATTAGCATGATGGTCCTTTCTGGCCTTAAAATAAAGGGAATCTGTGATGTAAAATTGCCTTCATTCAGGTTAGTTATCATCAGCTGAATGTTGCCGCCCTTATGCATGTTGAGGCTCATTCATTTCAGAGGAATTAGTCACCATTCTGTGCACCAGTAAAGAACAAGACCAATGTTAATGAACATTGCAATGCAAAGGGAGTTTCAATAACAAGAGAACACACAATTTGGAACAACCTGATGGCTTATAAATAGTACATTAAATAAATGAAGTACCAGGGTGAAAAGGCTTTGCTCCCCTCTTTGGCCAGAATCCATAAAGCTCAAAACACTGTTGTGAGGAGCAGAACAGTGATGCAAATGCAGGGATGGTAGGAATGGAAAACCTCTGCCCTTTGGTGACTGCAGCGTCCTTCTTCACTCTCCACAGGGACAGCATGGTGGCAACCAGTGGCAGAATTGAAATCACACTGACATTGCTCACACATACCCAGGTCCCAGCACTATTCAGACTGTGATTAAATGTCCCAAGACAGAATTCAACACCTGGCTGAAGAGTTTTGCACCTGGCTTCAGTGCTCAACTCTCATACTAAAAGGGGCAGAGGGAGCGCAGCTCGGACTTATTCCAGCACTGCCTTTCAGGGTACTCCTACATGCAAACAGAACCAGGAGGTCAGCAACTAAAGAAAACATCATTGCCACAACAGCCACTGCCAGATGAGGTGATCCTGTCTGCATGTGGCAGTGGGGCTGTTACTTCACCACTGCTGACTTTGGAGGTGGTGCTAATGGCTGAAGGCTTTCATTTCCCTGCTTGTCTCATTTTCCCATCCTACAGTGAGCTACCTCTGCAGTTGTACCAACACAGTGTTTGGTGAAGCTGTGTTGGGAACCAGACCTGGAAAACAGCAACAGAAAATTACTATTTCTCCTTAGAAAACCCCACATTTGGGATGGAGGCTCTTTTTAGCCTAGACCAACACGCTGAGCTCCACCAACTGACTGCCTAGAAACAACACCACACTGAAGGTGGAGAGGGAATAGGAAGGGGAGACAGGAAACTCGAAAGCTATCACTGCCCCTGAAGGAAGCATCATTAGTGCCATGGTTCTGCTGTACTTCAGGATAAACAAGACTTCTGTAGAGTAGAACACTGTCATAGGATCAGGATTTCCCATTTTGAAAGTAACCATCAGCTTAGCTCCAAATTTATTTTAAGTACCTCAGCTTTGCCCTGGTGTTCATGTAGCAGCAGCGGTTCATTTTCCTGTGACAATGTTCTATTCTACTGACATTATCTCTCAAGTATAAGACTATTCTATTAAGGTGGATGAACGGAATTTCATTTCCTCTCACTTCAAATAATGGCATTCTATTCACATTGCTTTCAGCACATCATGGTAGAGTACGGACTTTTGTTGAAAGCTGGCACCCGCTAAAGCTGTTATACTAAGGGTAGAGATTTCCATTATAAATCCTCTTTTACGATGTTCTAAATCAGCTGTAAAAGTTCCCTCCAAGATGAAACTTGGCACCAGTAAAAAAAAAAAAAAAGAGATATTTTTTGAAGTTAAGAATTATTTGTCTTGGTTGCTTTAAATGTCCTTCAATTGTATAAATAGAAAAAGTTTATCTGTTCAAGACATATTTTAAATCTCTATAAATCAGCATCTCTTTAGCTCAAGGATATAGTTTGACATTAGTTGATAATGTATTTTAATTGCTTTTTGTATTATGAAAAATAGCAAGTTCTTAAACTTTGGGGAGTGTCTTGTACATGTCAAGTAACTACTTTTCATAAGGAGCTTTACTGCATATATCCTAAATATGTTTTTATCCCAAAGAGACATTAAAAATAACATATTCATAAATCTGCCTTAATTCATGCTTTCATGGTAAACTTTTAACACTTATGAAACAGCTGTTACGGTCAGTATTTTTTTTGTATTATAACAACTCCCTGTTTAGAACTCATGATGTTTCCTGATTCAGAAAAGCTCTTAACCAGGGCTCATGAAGCAGGACAAGGAGCAATCAAGACAACACAGGAAAGCAGTTGTTCTCCCAGGCAAAGTGACTGGGCTGGACAACCACATGCTCTTGAGAGCATGGCAGCTGTGGGCTACCTCTTCTCTGACCCTGCTTTCATCTGCATGTCCCCTTCAGGCTTTTTTACCTCTGAAAGGTACACATTCTTGAACACACCATTGACTGCATCACCCCTAGAGAAATTGCTTTGCGAGGAGGTTGTGTCACAAACCAGTAAAGAAAATTCAGGGCATAGCAAATTCTCTTAGATTCTAATGCTACCAAAAGATGCACCTTTTTACCACCAAACACAATACAGAGAACATAGGTATGTTTTAAACTCTAACAGCAAAACACCTCTGTTCTTTTTATACTTCATAACTTTCTAAAATAGTGTCTATTAGATACTTCTTAAATTGCTGACAAAGTTAGAAATCAATATATTCAATATTTATAGAATATTCATTGATCAATAAAAATGCCCACCTACACTGCTCTTATTTACAAACCTTCTTATTAACTGCACAGCTTTCACTGCACCTTAGCAAGAACAACATTAAAGTCCAAAGATGCACTCTTCAGATGTTCGCATATGTTACATCACACTGAAGCCCACATAAGCATTAATAGATGCATGCACCACAGCAATTACACATTATTGTAATGTGCTGCAATCATGAGAAAAGCATCAAAACACAGATGTCACCAGCTTCCAACCTGAAGCCTGGTAAATGCCTGACTCCAGGATTCCAGGTAGTAACTGGCTTGAGCAGGCATCTACTCTCAGGCTAGCAAAATCAAGGTTAAAAATCAGTCCTTTTCCACCAGTCCCCCAAATGTGCATTACCGTCTTCAGATAGATACTCAGGGTGGGTGAGGTAGTTTTGTTGTCCCATTGAGGTGACCAGGAAAATCTTCTCTAGGGAAGCCACATCTTCCAGAACGGCTGAGGGAGTAGTAATGCCCATACAGATTAAAGGAACAAAATTTCCATTTCTTATTTCAGAAAATGTCCAGTAAATTAAAAGCGATTAACTTCTGACCAGTACCTATCAATGTGAGTGGGCTCTCCAAGCAGTCATTAGTCTGTCTTTCGAACACTATGAAGAAGAAATTCTTTCCATTTATGAATTAGCAAGTGCAGTGTGAGGAGTGAAAGAACAGCATAGATATCTCATTCTTTGCCCCTGAACATTTTAAGAAACAAAATGATGAGATATTATTAAAAGCCTTCTGTGTGGAACCCTGTCTTTTGATACAGCAACATCTTCCTAAGTCCTTTACACCAGTGTCACAAGCTCTTCCACCAGCACTGAACTCCTTACCTACATACTGAGGTAAGGGAGATGTCAAGCTCTCAGATAGCTGCAGCAATGCAGATAGTTTTCATGTGAGACATTCACTACCGCAGGAACCCATTGGAACCCATTAGAAGTACAGTCATACGTAAGTGTGAACAATAGCAATACAATGTCCACTCAGAACAGTCAGTAGTTGTTACAGACCATCTCGTGTTTTTAAGATCTACCAAAAAAGGCACACAGCAAATTGAACTGCAGACATACCCATATGTGTTAATGAGGGAGACTGTAACATGGATAATTGTGCTATTCCGGCCCTTAAATAAATGCACTAAAAATTATTTTTCTTTAGGCAAAAAAGCTTGTCTATGTGGGAAAACAGATTGGAAGAGCTATTTGAAAATAGGTGCCACAATAACATCACACTGCAGCCAAACCCATAGCGTGTTTCCAGCTTTGTTGAAATTTTGTCACCTTACAATGATCACAAAGGTCCCCAGGATAGGTATTAGGAGAGTCACTTTGCTAGATCACTAGAAGTGTGAGCTGATGTGATCACGAACTTTTACTAAGAATGCGCATGGTTATTCCTATTAGCCTAATAAAGAAAATAGAAAAGAATATGAACCACCCATGGTGATACTGCAGCTCATGTGTCGCAAAAAGGAACAATATTAAGGTCTTCAGGTGTCATTCATAACAACACTCATGCCAACTATTGGAGACATGAGGGCATTTAGTCTTTTTCCATGGAGGCAAATGATATAACAAGTAACAGGCAAATATACATATTACAAAACAAATACTATAGCTGGCTTAGAGGATGCTTCGGATCATCTTGATTTCACAGGACATATGTGGGGGTGTGGAAAGGCAACTATTTCTTGATCTAAGAAAATGTGCTAGTGAAAGCAGTGGAGTTAGTGTAAGAACACATGCTGCTGGTAAAATAAGACATTCATGGCACTGGGGGTCAGATGTGCTGACACTTCTGAGATAACTTGTTTGTGAAATTGCTGCATTAATATTTTAAAGGAAGACGTATAAAGGTAAAAAAAAAAATAACAATAAAACTCTCTTCACTTTCCTAGCTTGAGCAGTTTAAGAGATGCTCAGCTGTGACTAGAGAGGAAAGGATGCCAACTTTCCAGCGTGTGTGTGCACATTTCTTTTGCTCATAATTAATAGCCCCTGTGCTTGCTAAGTTTTTGGAAAACAGCTCGCAGCCTACCTAGGTAATGCCTTCTGACAACGTTTTGAAGATCAGTTATGTCATATGGCTGCCTTTTAGAAAAAAAATTGTAATGCATAGCAGTGCCATATGGCATCTCTGAAGAATCAGCCGGATTGGACAGACATTCATTGGATAAAGTCCCACAGCACTTGGAAAAGAATGTCGTCCTGTTGCCAAAATGTGGCCTTTGTTAATCTCCTAACTATTATTGTGCAGAAACCAATTCATCTGTATTAATTATAAACAAATTTTAATTACTTCAGTAAAAGCTCATTATACAAATATCTAATGCCAAACAAGCTGCCTTAACCCTTTGTGAGACTCTAAAGAAAACTTCAGATGTTTGATTGTGGGTGCTCTGAGTAAAGCTGAGATTTCACCAACAGCACAGAGGACAATTGTATGACATTTATGTTTTCCCCTCTTCATATTTCCTGATGTACAGCCTCTATCAAAATAGTGTGTCTGTGGGTAAAAAAGGCCATTTACATCTCAAATCTGAGAAACCATAACCAAACCTAATATTTTCTATTGTTTAATATTTCAAAGTAAAATATAGTCCATTTAAAATGGCAGTGATTTGCAATGGCATGAATAACATGACAAACTGTGACCTGTAAAGAATTCACCACTATCCAGGCTTGCTTGTAGCTTTTCTGTTTGGCTTGTTGACCTATCATTGACCAGTCCATCTAAGATGAAAGGGCATGGTGTTTGGCCGTGCAACTGTTGATTCTGCAGTCCACAACCACCAAGAGACTACTGAGTCTGCTCCCTCTCACAGGAATATGTGTTTTACAGTAAAATTAAGCAAAATACTGGGATTAGCTAAACTCACCAAGTCTTTGTGTAAACTTTTCATTTGCTTTTCATGCACACAGATTTTTCCTCTCCAGCTTAGATTCTTCCATTTGTTGGAATCACTGTTTGTGCTGTGATGCAGTGTTCCTAAAACCAGTGTGGCCTGCCTGAAGGATTGGTCACCATAAAAAGGGCTTCTCTAAGCTTCTCTAATTTCACTTTGGTATGGATGGGTGGCAGCGCTCTTGCTTACAACTTGGCTATCATCAAGAAGTGCTGTAGGAATCTGGAGAGGTTAACTCATTCAGCCTGTTCTGCCGCATGACATATTAACACAGTGGGCCCAAGGTAAAGAAAACACAAAGAAGGACCCAAGAGTTTTGCCATGAGTTCCAGCTTTGAGTGAGTTCCAAAACTCAGTGGGGAAAAAAAAAAAAAGGACTTTCTTAGTCTGAGATCAAAGCCATCCAACCTATCTTAACTATCCAACTTACTTGAATTATTAGAGCATATATAGCCTTCTATTATGAAACTCTTACAGTCTTAAATTTCTCCAGACTTGCTGAAAAATTAACCCATTTTAATGAAACTTACAGGAGTTTGACATACTGAGGGTTATGAATGACATTCCACAATTAGATGCATTTTCTCATTTCACAGGAATTTTCCTATCAGAAAGCATAATCTTAAAAATTCATACTTGCATAGGAATTTTTGAATGAGATGTGAACTTGAGTACTATCTGTGGTTTTACTGCACCACATCAACCATTTCATCTTAGCAAACATTCCCAGTCGTATTGAGATACCCCAACAGCTTAAAACCAGTAGAACCACTTTGAGCCTTCCTGCTTTAAATTGTAGCATTTCTACTAAAAGTCTGTCTCGCTTTAATTTTTCTGCTTTTACTCTATTGGCACAAATATTGTCACAAAAGGTAATTCCAGGGTAATTAATACACAGTTTTATCTTTATCTCTTCATTTGAGTCTTTCGGTAATTTTATCCCAAACCATCAAGGTTAAGTACACTTTCTTTTATTAAACTGACAGAAGCACACTCAGTGGCCTGTATGTGATGGCCTTATGACCACTGAATGGTCTTATGACCAATAAATGGTCTTACATGCAATAAACACTCTTTAACATTAGGGACCATAAATTCCAATGACCAGTGCAAACTGTTGAGCAAAGATGTTCTCTGGCATACCAGCCTGTTTTCCTGGAAATCACTGACTGAAATGTTGTCTAGAGAGCTAATTTCTTCTCCCGTAGAAGACAGAGGGAATTCACAGAAGGAGAAATATGAAGCGGACAGTTTTTGCTAAGCCACTATACTTCTAGGAAACCATATCTCATTTCACATCCAAATGTACTGGCATCTTATAGTAAAAAAATATTGAATCACAAATGCTGAAATCCAAGGACATTTCACATATAATTTCACCATAGATAAACACTTGGTTTCTGCTGTGTTTATTGGAAAATTTAAAGTGAATTAAAAATCAACATTAAGATTCAAAATGTCAAATCTGGATGCCTAAAATTAGATAACTATGACATACTGGGATACCTCATTAATAGCTGGGCACTCAAAGATACTAACTATAGAGCAGTCACTGGAGTAATATTGACATTACATATAATATTTATACACAAAGCAAGCAAGTAGTGTTTTTAAAAAACAGATTTATGCACCTGGCTTTTAACAGCCATGCTGGTATTACTAAACTAAGTAAAACACTTTCGTGAGGGGCAGATGAGGAACAAATGACTATTTTCCAATTCTCTTCCCAGAGGTTTTGCCTTACTAGGTAGCTCATTTTATTTCAGCTAAGTTACAGAAAGAATATGTTTTCATTATATCCAAAATAAAAAGCATGGAACCAGAAATTCTTATTACTGAAAAATCAAATATGCTGCAGAAAATGTATGCTGAAAGTCTTAAATTACATTTTATGTTTTGCCTACTTGTTCTTTTTTCCCATTATCTCTTAAAATTAGGCCTTAGTAAATTGAGGGTTACAGTCAAAAACAGCAAGGAAGAATCATGAAGCTGGCAGGACTGACTGTGCAAGTAGCCAGAGCATCTGTTTCAAAACAGTGCCATGAAATGAAACTGCAGGGAAGAAAACACATCAAGGAAAGAGATGCATTATCAAGAAACCAGAGGCAGTCAAGAGGAAAAAGCCAGAGAATCCCAAATTAAAAGCGATACAAAATTAGGTGCCACCAAAATAGGTGACAGGTTATGAACTGACTGACAAGGTTAGACTGGCATAGACCTTGCTTGGAGAATGTCAGAAGTTTAAAGCACCTACTATACTACAAGTAGAGCAGGCATGGCATGAAGCTGCCAATTCAGAGAAATCCCTTCTTGGTAAGATGTGCCTTCTTTTTGAAACTGCCAGACCCTGACCAGAGCAACAGCTAGGACTTGTACAGGATGTGGGTTTGCAATATTTTTTTGTTTTGGTGTTTGTCTTTGTACTATATTGAGTGTATAATATGCAAAAAGTAAACAGGAGAAGTTAAATACAGGTCATTAGTCCACAAAGTCCAACTTGTATCTATCAAATGCAGCAGGGGAAACTAATGTTGGAAAGTTGAAAGGGACTTACATTTAATGTCAGGCCTCAATTATCGTTCTGTGCTCATGTAGGGTTGCTGAGAGCAAAATACCAGGGAAGAAGTCAAAAAAGTAAGACAGTGTGCTGCCATGTTGTATGTGCATTAAAGAGCCTTGGTACAGCTTGGGATAACACCCTTGTAGGGAATACTGCTGTTTCCCTTTATCAGCTAAAAGAGATGGGGCTTCTAATGGTAACAAGCTCCAGTATTTGTGTCAGACTACATTCAATATGTTTTTGTCTCATCAGCTAGGGAGAACTCTGTGATGGACCCTTGTGCCCCAGGTAAATAAAAACTTCAAAAGGAAGTTGATAAAAATAGAAGATGCAATAGTATTTTTTTCTTGGGTAAAAAAAATAATTACAAAACCTTGCAATGTGAACCACTGTACTTTTCTTGGCTTTTAGTATTAAGCAATTATCATTACTCTAAAATTTACCACGCCACAAATTAATAATAGGTTTATTTTAAAATTCTTTAAAGCTCGCTGATTAGTACCATGGAAAAAAAAAAAAAAAAAATTTCTGCCTAGTGCCTGAATCTGTTTTATTTTCTGTGATGCTCAGGTTTCCAAGCTTATGAAGAGATTTGGAGAGGTTTACCATTTTTGATCATTTCACTTTAGGAGAGACTCAGTCTGAAGGTAAGTGTGCCTTAACACAGCTACCAGTGATTCCTTTGGGTTTATGGCTCTGTATTGATGACCTTTCCTTTCAATGATGAACTCACCTACACAGGGTAGGTTTTGATTTACTCGGAGTTACAGAAGATCTGTAGCTTTGCTGAGATCTTTCATTGGGAAGAAAAAGTTGGTGGCTTGACTATGAAAGTCCACCACTTTCACAGTGGGACTTTCATAATCAAGTGATGGGATTCCTCGCCCGTTGTTCTCCCTTGGGAGCTATCATTTGGCTGCATTTGTTGGGTGGGGATGGGGTGGGAGGCTAGCTGTGCTGCCTGCGGCTGAGAGCACTACAGCGGTCCCGAGGTGATCCTGTGTCAGTGACTTTCTGGGTATTGTGTGTGAGTTGCGGCTCTTGTCCACGCTGTGCCTCCTGTGCCTCTGTTTCCTCCTGTTAAGTGGTTCTTTTTATTTAAGGTGAAGTACATTGGTGAAAAGCACTGAGTAAGAGCAGAACACTACCATAATCATTAACAAATCTGAGAAAATCTAAGCGTTAAATACTGTGATCATGCACGAAGAATGGGGTTGATTGAAGAATAGAGTTGTAAATGAGTAACCTCAAGGATGTTAGGCTTTGTTAGCAACTATAGAGAAAAGGAAATTGCTAAGATAAGCTTTGCCAGAACCACCTGGTGGTTACTGATATGACAACTAAAGCAAAGTGATGAAGAAATAACCACCAGGGGTTTGAAAGCCCACTACCACATTTTTGTGTGCATACAGGCACTTTGTGAAATGATACCTTTATAAACAATTTGTACTTATCAGAAAGGCTGTGAATCATTTCCCCTCATTTTTTTTCCTCAACAAGAACCACAGTTGCCACAAAACCAGATCTATTCTTGATTCCTTTTCAAAGAAACTATGCTTTTCAATTCTGCTGAGTGGTTGAAAAAAGCACACGTCTTGAAATATTATATTGGGTAGTGTGAGTACCCTTTGAAATAATCTGTGGTATTTTTGCAACAGACACCAATCGTATAGGGTTGCACAATAAAATCCAAATAGTGAAACCAGTTTCCTGAGAAAGACATTCAGTTAGTTTAGAAGAACGACCCGCCCTGTGGAAGAAGCTAATACATACAGAAATAAAAGAGACGACGGAGCTTTTCTTCTGTCCTGTAATTTTACACACCATGAATAGAGGAAACGACAGAGGGAACTCCCTACTCCCTCTACTGGAAAGAACAAAGAGGCCTGCTCCAGGCACCTTTTATTTTGCATGTATGTTTACTAAGTGTTCCTTTCTCTAAAGCCTTTTTTCTTTAATTTGTGTTTTGTAATTAGATTATATTTCAGCTCACACAACTGCTCCTGTGTTATCAGAACCCTATTCCTGCAAGGCTGCAGGTGCTATTGCGCAGTGTGTTCTATGGGTGAGATAAATCTGGTGACTGGTAAATTGATTTTGCTTGGATGCTGAAGTCTGGGTCTCAGCAGGGAAGTGGGATTACTGCTGGATGAGCCGAGGGCACCGTTTTAGTTTTATCAAAATTAGTAAAGTGAGACCTGACAGTATCACCAGAGCAGATGTGGGGGTGGTCTTTTTGTGCCCCTTATAAAGGTGTAAATCCTATAAAGGAGCAGGATTTTCAGACTAACAATGGTGGCAATGGAAGTGAGTACCATTCCATCTGACTGCACAGCAGAGCTGAAAACCTTCACATGCACTGACTGGCCTCACATTGGAGTGTGTCTTGGAAGGATGTTCCTGTGAGAGCTGGACAGAGCAGCAGGGCCACTCCTGGGTGTTCTTGGCTGATGGAGTAAATTGAGGGGTTTGGCAGATAGGTTTGTGCTGTGATCCCTATGACCTTGACATTAAGAATCTGGTAGAGACTTTAACCAATGTATTGACATATAAACTGGGACAGATTTGATATTCCTGATAAAAATATGTGATAAAAAGTGATGATTTCAATGACTGGCAGGATAGACAAGGGAAGAAATCATACTTTTTTCCAAAAAAAAAATCTTGTATTCTTTGTTACTCTGGTTCTCATAGGAAACCTTAACCTGTTTGATTAGTACTTGGTAGTATGGAAAAACACTTTCAAATACAACAAAGCAAGTTTTTTTCCTAATCCACAAGGCCAAAAGTATGAGTATGATTACAGGAAGAGCTGTAAACCACAGGATATTTTTTTTAGGAAAGATCACCTGACACATTGAATATTGTCCCCAGCATCGCCACTGGCCTCTGCAAGTTATACCAGTGAAACAGAGTAGCTCTTTCTCTATTTTTATACCATTTTCTGACACCGTATCAGAATTTAATTATTTAATGCAATGTAATGCTGTCCAGATTTCCAGATGTAAATATAATCAAATGGCATGTGTGAAATTAGTGCTACAAAAAACTTAGCACGAAGAGCGGTGAGGTACACTTTAACATGAAGAGTGGTGATGTACATGTTAATGCGTCAATTTATCCAATGTGAAGTGAAGCAGAAAATATTTATAAATCATTTGTCTTTCTAAAGGAAGGTGATGCTAAGCCATTGCCCTTAACATGTTTGATAAGCACATTCTGATGTAAGTCTTTAGATAGACTCAAAATGAATGCAGAGAGCCGTGTGGCTTTGATACCGACAAGAATGAACACATCAGAGAGCACCTGATATGTAGGATTTTGAGGAACTGACAAATATGCCTCATAGAAGTCTTACAGTTAAAAGCCAAGGTAAATTTAAAAAAATGTGGGATAACTGTCACAGCAGTGATAACTCATGAAAAATGAAAGGTTCTATGAGGAGAGGAAGGGAAGGGAAGGGAAGGGAAGGGAAGGGAAGGGAAGGGAAGGGAAGGGAAGGGAAGGGAAGGGAAGGGAAGGGAAGGGAAGGGAAGGGAAGGGAAGGGAAGGGAAGGGAAGGGAAGGGAAGGGAAGGGAAGGGAAGGGAAGGGAAGGGAAGGGAAGGGAAGGGAAGGGAAGGGAAGGGAAGGGAAGGGAAGGGAAGGGAAGGGAAGGGAAGGTGATGAGGGATCAGGCTGTTCATGAGGGTTCCAGTTGGACTCTTCATCTTTAAAGAAAGGTAAGACAGGTCTGGGACACAAGCAATTTTGAATCATTTATTTTGTAGCCCAGGAGAAATGTGGAAGCAATCTGGAATGAATTCCTGGTGTCTTCATTAAGAACAAGAGAAAATAAATCCTCTCTCTTTGCTTTTTTGTGTTTGAATTTTCTTTTTAGGACAACACTAAAGAACCCCAGGTAGTGGTCAAAGCTCAGGTGGACAAAAGCTCAGGTGGATAGAGACATGTCACACACTGAATCAACATCTGCTTTGGTTATTAAGACAAAGATCCTACCTATTCTGCTGATTTCAAACACTCCCCTAACCTCCCCAATAATGTCATACGGGTAAATCTTTCAAATAGGTTTCGAATAAGTTTTGCATAGTGCACAGAGGAGATAAGGTCAGTTTGGTGAAATCTCTCCTAATTTTTCAGGAAAAAGTGGTTTAACCCAACTGAAGTGTTTATGTTTCTCTTATTCCAAGTATTGCCCAATTTTGTACTTTCCATAGCCTAAAAAAAATCTTTGCAGGATGGTAGACATCTACAGATTAGAACTCAAAACTGAACTGATACTTGGCTTGTTGCTTTGGTATCCGTCATGGTGAAAATACCAGACAAGTAGACTTAAGAGGTCTTCTCTTGGTCTGTTCTTGTCAACAGGAAGATTTAATTCACAATTGACTGATACTAGAATACCCTTATAAGATGCAGGTAGAGGCTCAGACTTGGTCTGCTTCAAAGTGACATATCTGAAATGGTGACATCATTCAGAAATACTGCTTTGATAATCAGTTTGGCATCACAGACAGCTCAGAATGATTCCAAAGAAGTTCCTGTAAGCCCTAAAGGGAGTATATAATTACAATTGTAGGTTATTGGGAATTTGAAAAACATTGCAACACTAGGGCTAATGCAAGTTCTGAAGTTAATTAAGGCTGCTGGACTAAAATAAAACAGAAAAATTTGGCTGTGGCAGTCAGGATATGCGATTGACACGAAGCAAAACAGAGCCAGAAAAAAAAATTAGGACTGTTTGAAACACCACCATATAAAAATGTATCAGAATTAGTATGGTTCATCAGCATGATAAAATGTGAAGCAAATTCATACTTAACCTGCTGTTAAAAAGGCCAATATTTTTAATAAACTGCTTTAGAACAGACAATGAAATGAAACAGGATAAAGAACTTGAGTGTGCTTTTGAGAGTTTAAAGACTCTATTGACTACATCCCCAGTTCTGGCATTTTATGATGTTTCTAAGTCTACAGCTGTTTCAGCAGATGCCAGCAGCTATGGTCTTGGTATGGTGCTACTCCAATTACATGGACATGATTGCAAACCTGTAGCTTATTGTTCCAGATAGCTTTCAGATGCCAAAACCAAGCATAATCCAATAGTGAGAAAATATTGGGCAACCATATGGGCGCACAAAATAATGATATTCTATGCTCTTGGTCTCGATAATGTCTAATGACAGCCCCATGATACCCATGTTATTAATAAGGTACTGTTTAGACCATAGAGATCATTCATGCATTTGAAAAATAGACAAATTACACTATTGAAAAACCTGCTCACATTAAGTTCTTCTGGAAACTTATGGAGATCACTCTTGTCAGTATAGGTGGTCATCAAGGCCAAAATGTAAGTTGGTGTCCTTTTTACACACTGGCACCATTGCAGAAACCAGATGGGTTAAACTAATCATATACGGCTTATGAACAATTGTTACATGTATTTGCACTGATTTAACCCTTCTAACTCAGGCATTTCTCAGTGACCACCCATGGCTTCAGCTTGAAGAGATATCACTGAAGTCTGAGACTAGTTGCCTATAATTAACAACTACTCAAGTTTCCTATATCTGTTTTTCTAAGAATTGTAGTTTGCCTACTTGAAGTTATTACAAAAGATACATGAAGGACCCTGATATTTACCCAAGTGTAGGGCAATATTTTGGTATAATAGCTACAAGTATCTCCAAAAACCAGGGGGGGAAATCATGAATCTCATGATATCCACAGAGAAAGAATCCAAAGAATTCTCATAAACACAGTGTTAAATGGGATACTTTGGGAAAGAATAGCTAAAGCAGCATCTGAAGGACAAAAATGTCTAGTTATTTTATCGTGGTTTCTCCTTATTCTTTCTTTTTTTTTTTTCCTTTTCCCCCCTTTTTTCTTTTTCCTCTTTTTCTTCTTTTTTTTTTTTCTTTTTTTTAACCCTTATATTTTTATTTATTTATTTATTTTTATTTTTGATCTGTGGCTATCCTGCTTCCCACTCTTTCCATACAGAAGTAGAACAAAGAAAAGTGCATATATATATACACATACACACATTTTTTTAATATATGTATATAAATACGTGATTGAGATGCTCCAGGAGATACACAATTTCTGTGAGGCCTAATTCAATAGCTTTTGTGATGTGGAATAACCCCCAACACACCACATCCAGCCTGATGAATATCTTCCATCCTAAATTATTCTCCTTAAAGGCCTTTGGATGAAGAGATGCTAACTCCAGGAATCCTCAAACTTTCTTGTTTAACTATTGGTGTATATTCCAAAGCTTTAATGCAGATTTAAATTAGTAAATCTTGTTCTGATATAGCTGAATGGGAAAGTATATTAGACTCTCAGTTTTTTTCATTGGCTCTTACTGACCCCTATCATGCTGAGTGAGTGACAGTGACCCCAATAAGGACATAATTTTGTTGAAGAATGCTAAATTTAATAAATAGATATCCCTAGCTTTGACATTGGAAATCTGAAAGAATCAATTTCACAGAAGTTCCAGAAAACAGAGAAACTGACTTCATCTAGAAATCGCTGAAGCCTGTAATTCATCAGGATCTACAATTTGCTGCTGTGTTTATGGCTCAAGAAAGACAAAGGGAGGACATGGTGAGATGTACACTGTTTCCTCAAAACTCTATCAGAAGCTAAACAAGAAAGACTGGGAAGCTTCCAGGCAAAATTATTAAGAAGATAAATAGAAAAAGTACCATCAGCTATATTGCCTGTTTTTTATTAAATAATATTTGAATAATTACTCACTATGAGAAAAGGGAAATACTTCTGTAAATAACCACAAAAGTATTCACTTTCTCACAGTGATCTAGGCAGTATTAAATAAATAAATAAAATATCATTATATAAAATTAGAAAAATTTGAAAGGACAAAGTAGAAGCTCATGCTGTATCATAGAATCATAGAATCATAGAATAGTCAGGGTTGGAAAGGACCTCAAGATCATCAAGTTCCAACCCCCCTGCCATGGGCAGGGACACCTCCCACTAAACCATGCCATCCAAGGCTATGTCCAATCCCACCTTGAACGCAGCCAGGGATGAAGCATTCACAACTTCGCGGGGCAACACATTCCAGGGCCTCACCACCCTAACAGCAAAGAATTTCTTCCTCATATCTAATCTAAACTTCCCCTGTTTGAGTTTGAACCCGTTACCCCTTGTCCTCTCACTACAGTCCCTCATGAAGAGTCCCTCCCCAGCATCCCTATAGGCCCCCTTCAGGTATTGGAAGGCTGCTATGAGGTTTCCACACAGCCTTCTCTTCTCCAAGCTGAACAGCCCCAATTTTCTCAGCCTATCTTCATACGAGAGGTGCTCCAGTCCCCTCATCATCCTCGTGGCCCTCCTCTGGACCTGTTCTAACAGTTCCATGTCCTTTTTCTGTTGAGGACACCAGAAATGTACACAATACTCCAAGTGAGGTCTCACGAGAGCAGAGTAAAGGGGCAGGAGCACCTCCCTCGACCTGCTGGTCACACTCCTGTTGATGCAGCCCAGAATACGGTTGGCTTTCTGGGCTGCAAGCGCACACTGCCGGCTCATGTTCATTTTTTCATGAACCCACACCCCCAAGTCCTTCTCCGCAGGGCTGCTCTGAATCTCCTCCCAGCCCAACATGTAGCTGTGCCTGGCATTGCTCCGACCCAGGTGGAGGACCATGCACTTGTCATGGTTAAACTTCATCAGGTTGGCATCAGCCCACCTCACAAGCGTGTCAAGGTCCCTCTGGATGGCATTCCTTCCCTCCAATGTATCAACCGAACCACACAGCTTGGTGTCATCGACAAACTTGCTGAGGGCGCACTCAATCCCACTGTCCATGTCACTCACAAAGATGTTGAACAAGACCGGTCCCAACACCGATCCCTGGGGGACACCACTCGTTACTGGTCTCCAGCTGGACATTGAGCCACTGAGCACTACTCTTTGCGTGCGGCCATCCAACCAGTTCTTTATCCACCAAGTGGTTCACCTATCAAATTCATGTCTCTCCAACTTAGAGAGAAGGATGTCATGTGAGACAGTGTCAAATGCTTTTCACAAGTCCAAGTAGATGACATCAACTGCTCTGCCCCTGTCCATCAGTTCCGTAGCCCCTTCATAGAAGGCCACCAGATTGGTCAGTCAGGATTTCCCCTTAGTGAAGCCATGCTGGCTGTTCCCAACCACCTTGTTGGTTTTCATGTGCCTTAGCATGCCTTCCAGGAGAATCCGCTCCAAGATTTTGCCAGGCACAGAGGTGAGACTTGTCTGTAATTCCCCGGCTCATCCATTTTCCCTTTCTTAAAAATGGGGGTTATATTTCCCTTTTTCCAGTCATCGGGAACTTCACCTGACTGCCATGATTTTTCAAATATGATGGACAGTGGCTTAGCAGCTTCATTTGCCAGCTCCTTCAGGACTCGTGGATGGATTTCATCCGGTCCCATGGACTTGTATACATTCAGGTTCCTAAGATGGTCTTGAACCAGATCATCTCCTACAGTGGGCCCAGGGTCCCCACCCTCACCATCCCCGCGTCTGCCTTCCAGGACTTGGGTGGTGTGGTCAGAGCATTTGCCGGTGAAGACTGAGGCAAAGAAGTCATTAAGAACATCAGCCTTCTCCAAATCCAGGGTAGCCAGTTCTCCCGATAACTTCTGGAGAGGGCCCACGTTGTCCCTAACCTGTCTTTTATTGGCAATGTACCTATAAAATCCCTTCCTGTTATCCTTAACATCCCTAGCCAAGTTTAATTCTAAGTGGGCCTTAGCTTTCCTAACCTCTTCCCTAGCTTCCCGGACAACATCCCTGTATTCTTCCCAGGTTGCCTGACCTCGCTTCCACCTTTTATAAGCCTCTTTTTTCCTTCGAATTTTGCTCAGCAGCTCCTTATCTATCCAAGGAGGTCTCCTGGCCCTCCTGCTAAACTTCCTTCTAGTTAGGATGCATCGCTCCTGAGCTTGCAGCAGGTGATCCTTGAATCAACCAACAGTCTTGGGCCCCCCTGCCCTCTAGGGCTGTATCCCATGGAACCTTACTGAGCAGGTTCCTGAAGAGGCCAAAGTCTGCTCTCTTGAAGTCCAGGGCAGTGAGCTTGCTGCACGCTCTTCTCACTGTCCTGAGGATCTCAAACTCGACCATCTCATGATCGCTGCAATCAAGGTTGCCCTGGAGCATCACATTCCCAACCAGCCCTTCCCTGTTGGTGAGGATGAGGTCAAACATGGCGCCTCTCCTTGTCAGCTCCTCTATTACTTTCAGAAGGAAATTGTCTTCCACAAAATTGAGGAACCTTCTGGATTGCTTGTGCCGGGCCGTACCATCCCTCCAACAGATATCAGGGTGGTTGAAGTCTCCCATGAGAACAAGGGTCTGCGAGCGAGAGGCTGCTCCGATCTGCCTATGGAGAGCTTCGTCGAGCAAGTCCCCTTGGTCAGGCGGTCTGTAGCAGACCTCCATAATAATATCACCCATCGCTGTTCTCCCTTTAACCCTGACCCACAAACTCTCTGTCGACTGCTCACCTGTCCCCAGACAGAGTTCCATACTCTCCAGCCTATCCCTAACATAAATAGCAACTCCCCCTCCCCGTCTGCCGGGCCTGTCTTTCCTAAAGAGCCGGTAACCTTCCATTCCAACACACCAGTCATAGGTGCCATCCCACCATGTTTCTGTGATGCCTATGATATCATACCCCCGTAGACTTGCACACATCTCTAATTCTTCTTGTTTGTTCCCCATACTACGGGCATTTGTATAGAGGCATTTGAGCCAAGATCCAATTGAAGCCGGCTCATTGGCTGGAGCAGCTGGAATATCTCTACATTGCTCCGAACGTTTACTGTAGGTGCTGCCAACTGACTGGGTGTGTTGGGATGGAATGATGCTCCCCTCCCCCAACACATCTAGTTTAAAGCATCCTTGACCAGTCTGGCAAGCCTCCTACCAAATCCACTCTTCCCTTTCTTTGTCAGACCAGCTCCACCAGCCCCTAGTAGACCTGGCCTACTATACTGAGTCCCATGTTCAAGGTACCCAAACCCCTGACTATAGCGCCACCCTTCTAACCATTTATTAACCTGCCCAATCCTCCTAGCCTTTTCAAGATCCTGCCCTGTATCCTGGAGAATTGACGAGAAGACAATCTGAGCTCCAGAGCCCCTAACCACCTCTCCCAGAGCTCTGTAGTCCTTCTTTGTGGTCTCTGGGCTACTGCTATCTATATCAGTAGCACCCACATGTATTACCAGGAGTGGGTAATAGTCAGTGGGACCAACTAAAGCAGGCAGCTTCTCGGCTACGTCCCTGACCCAAGCCCGTGGTAGGCAACACACCTCCCTTGAGACTGGGTCAGGCGGACAGATGGGTGCCTCTGTGCCTTTCAGATTAGAGTCCCCTACTACTACGGCCCACCGCTTTTTCCTGGCAGCACCAGTAGTGACCTTCTTTCAAACGGACAAATGCAAATGAATCAATTCTCATTTAAAATCTGAACCATTTTTATATTTTCCTTGCAGATTTGCCATGTTGGAGCTGAAGATCAGAACTGACTGTAAGTTCTTCCTTTGGTTGCTAACCCAGAGATCTCATGGTTATAAGACCAAGAGCCAGCCCCACTCAGGTGGCTGTGTAAATGCAGATATCAATACCCCTCCTCAAACTCATAGATACCACAGTGATATTGGAAATGGAAATATCTAATCAGAAATGTCTGTTTCTGGCATGGGACCTTCCAAAAAGCTTATTTTCCAGTTCTTGAAGCTCTTTGCAAAGTGGCTGCTATATGCTGGACCTATTGCAGCACTATGTCTTGAAGGTGATGAGAGTGACTCGGAAGTCACATCTTCTTGGGTCTCTTGGATGATTTAGAGACACATTTTATAAGCTGTGTCACTGCTGGCAGTGCAGAAACACCAGTCAAAACTAGAAAATTAATCCTTTATGTATTTTAACATGTTTATGTCTTGCAGACTAAAGATAGTTTCTACTTCTGAAATTTTTTCAAATGCCCTCTAAATTTGACTTAGTTGGTTTTTGTTATGTAGGACGTTAACTATCAAATACATTTTCTCTTTCCTATGGTTAAAAGGCAAGTAATTATGTAAGAAGAAAAGAAGTTTGAGCTGAAAATACAGTATTTGAAAAGAAGAGTATTTTTGGTAATAAGGTCTGTGAGTGTTCTAGTTCGGCTCCTTTCCTGGGAAATCAGTGGCCGAACACGACAGTTATTTCAGTGAGACAGAATCAGGTTGTTTCTGCAGACGGGCAAGAAATTATTATGGCACTTTGAATGAGATTTTGACACATGCAGCAGCACCTAATTTCAAGAAAAGTTCCAATGTACTGACGGAGAATACACCTGAATTGGTTGCTACTCAGTTCAACTAAAGGTGTCTGAATTTAGCTCTATATTTTTAACCACATAACATGCACGTTTTCTTAGACAATCTCATTGTTTCTTCCCCTTTAAAATGTAGTTTTGTGCATTGCACCACTGAGTGTTTGAAGGGTTAAGTTTATTTCCTCATTGTTCTATAAATAGCATCTCTCACACTGTGCTTTGCCCTTTCTGAATATTTATGTATTATGGTTTATTTAATTCCTATGTCCTGTTAAA
Source organism: Amazona ochrocephala (assembly GCA_039720435.1). Taxonomy (NCBI): domain Eukaryota; kingdom Metazoa; phylum Chordata; class Aves; order Psittaciformes; family Psittacidae; genus Amazona; species Amazona ochrocephala. The sequence continues at coordinate 26,284,757 of CM077876.1, forward strand.
TCCCATCTTTAAAAGTTTTTAAAAAGAAAGTTTTTGCCATCAAAAGGGGAAAAAAACTTCTCTCTTCTCGAAGACATCGTTTTCTCATTACTTCTATTTTTCCTATTTGTCTGAGAAGAGAAATGGTAATTGACTGATGTATCAAAGCATCTTCCCTATAATGATGTGCATATGAGACAGCATTTTAAGTTGCTATTGATCTGAAAGCAACTATTCCTGAGCAAACTAGATATCATCAGCTTCTTTCTAAAAATAAACCAGACTTTAAATAAATAGAGTCCAACAAATGAAGTAGTATCAGACTCAATTATCTGGCTGAGTTTTTTCCACAGCAGTCTGAAACTTTGAAATACCATTTTTGTTTACTATGACATTTGTAGTTTTGATTTTGTTTTTTTGTTTCCTTGGGTTTTTTTATAAAATACCTATTTTATGTTAATGTGTATTCTTCAGCTTAAGCTGTGTACTAAACCCTAGTTAAAACTTGATTTTTAAATTGCTGTCTTGTGGATTCTAAAATAGGAATGACTATACCTGAGCGAGGCAAAGCCTAAATCTAATTTTGACTTGCATAAGAATAGTCAAAACATTTGTAAGTACAATGTAAAGGAAACTAGAGTATCAAAATCTCTAAGTGGCTTCTTGAGTATTTATGGACCCTTGTGAGGGAGTTTTCCGGGTTATAACACATGCATTTTGAAGCAACCACTACAATAAAAATTGCCTTAAGGAACAAACTTTCCCCTGCCCCAGAGAGAGGCTTTTAAACCTACCTTTGTTTAACTTAGTTTGATGCAAATATAAACAGTGGTTGGGGGGTGTGTGTTTGTGGAAAATGCGGTTTCAGTTACATCATGCTGAGGTCATGATATTAATAGAGTTCCCAGCTAGACCAATTTGTTTTTATTTACAGTTGGAGACATGGGAGATCTGATACACCAAAGGAGGACTTCACCTCTCTTTATGAAATCTGAATGAGCCAGATTTTCAGTACAGGAGCAGGGTCAGTATCTGGTTAGTGGCAGCCAGCAGGGAAATGCTGTTATATTCCCAATTTAAGCTTGCGTGTAAGTGGAATAATGTACTGTCAACATGTCAGTGAAAAAGATAAGAGAGTTATGTTGTTAGCCTTCCATATACAATATGTCACTGTACTTTTTTTGGAGACATGGCACCGAGGGACTGTATATATACAAAAGGAAACCTGGAACAGATCATGCACCTTGGATTCATTACTTTCTAGTAGCTGTGCACCATTATGTACATTACAGATGGTTGCTGTCTCTAGTTAAACAGTAGGTATATTTAAAAAGGGAACATGCTGGCCTTCAGAGGTTGTCCTAAGAGAGGTCCCCCTTCATCTCAGAGGCAAGGGTTCCCCAGCCTGCAGCTCAGTTTTTGAGGGACTTGTAGTCTTGTTTAGGTAAACAGCTTTGTGGCTGCTTAGTTTATTACTGTCTGATAAGAGACCGCTATTGTTTATTGCAGGTGGCTGCCCAGCAGGTGGGAAGTTAAGGAACTGTATGCATGTGTGTTAGGGCAACGGTTTCCCCTTGTTAGGCGAGATATCCTGTGTGAGAGAGTGTGTGTGTGTTGTGTGGCAGTTAATACAGCACTTACTGCTTCCAGGAACCTCAACAGCAAAATGTTTCCTGCTCTTTGACATTGATGGAAACCAAATTTATTATTTCCATTTTGGTGTTTCCACATTTGTTGGAGAAGAAGCGCTAAGCCTGTATTATTTCAGTGCAATCTACTCCCTTGATTTCAGCACAGATAAAAAAATCAGCACTAAAAGAAAATATTTTATGTTTTAAAACACATTTAATATTAGATATTAATTTAATAAATATTCAATACACTAATTTGCATAAATTAAATACAGACAATGGATTAAGACAAGATAAGCTTTTGCTTCTGTAAAAAAGAAACTTTTCAAAACATTTTTTCTCCCTCTGTTTGGCATTGCTTTGTATAAGCAGTAGAATCTTTTCTCTTGAAAAGATTTGCTTTTTAATAAGAAGCCATATTTCACTGAAAATGAGTGACAAAGCTGGCATTCCTGCAAATGACTGCCAATATATGAATTTTGTTTATGTGATCTTTTCCAAAATAACTCAGCTCCCCTTTTTCCGTCACTGCGCGTATATTCTTCTGCAAACTGCTTCAGAATGCTGCAACATTAAAGGGGTTTTAGGAGTCCTGGCAATGCCAAAAGGCAAACAAGAATGCAAAGAATGTCCTTAGCATACAATTTAGTTAAGGAATATCCCAAATAAAATATATCATGTTAGACAAGGAGAAGATGTCAAAATGTGCATCAGTGGAGCTTATACTCCTGAAAAAAGAGAGCCTCTCTTTTTTTAATTTGGAAGGAACTCAATGCGTTTTCCTCCCTACCAAAAGCAAAGGGTAAACAATAGTATGAACAGAGAGAAAGGCAGGTAATATGTCAGCTTTTGCAGCATGTACATCACCTAGTGGACATGCTTTGCATACTAAACGGTGGGGATCTATCCTGCTGCTGCACATTTTCCATTCCTGTTATGAAGTGCTAGTCCTGGTGCATGTTTCCCCCTTATGTGAAGCTGCAAACAGCATCCAGCAACAAAACCACTGGTCACCACCCCAGCCCTCTCACCAAGTCTCTGAGCAGGGGATAGCACTTCTGCAACACAGGAATTGTAATGTCTTTGCTGCTTTTCTGTTCAGGGCTCAAGGCAGGATGTACTCCATCTAAACTGGGCAGAATTTTCTAAAGAAAGCACATGCAACGTCAGTGTGAATCCCCCAGCAGCCTCCATCCTGCTGCTGTCCTCTGGACTGTACAACTCACAAAAGGTGCACCAACAGACTGAAATGACAGTGAACTTTACTAAAACGTAAAATATACTTGTAAATTAGGGGGGAAATTGAAAAATCATGGTTAAGGGAAAGGTTTAGGTTAAGGGTAAGTCAAAGCTATCCAGGATCCAGCTTAGCATTCTATCTGACTGTTTTAGTTTTATATGAACATCTAGGGTGCACTCCATCCAAAGGAGCACTTGTCAAATGAGTACTCTAGCAATTGCAAACAGCCCTGGTCCGACTGCCAAGGCCCAATCCAGCTCCAACAGAAGCGAATAGTGAGGTTCTTTTATGCTTCAAGGAGAGTGAAACCAAGCCTTTCGGCTTTAATTGAGAGACATTGCTGAAAAAAACGAGTGAGTGGAAAAGTGTTTGAGGAGATTGAGCTCTGGATGGGAACATGTGACAATGTATAACACTCCAAGCTGCAAGGCAGTGACAATTAGGAGGGACATACTTGTCTCTATTTTTAAACAGCAGTGAGGTGAGTTGATATGTAAGTTCTCTTCCAAGAATTTCAGTGCAGATGACTGCCCATAATATAATTATTCACAGTAAAGAGTAAGCCATGTTTCAGCTCTCAACATTTGATCGGTCTCTGTACCATCAAAATATAGTCAGATTTGGACAGCCTAGCAGGATATTTCTAACTTCCATGTGCAACTATGCTTCTACCAGCCTTTCTCTCACACAATGTCACACAGTGATACACAGTGTAAATCCTTCATATGTCAAATCAGACATGGCATCTACAGTCTGCAGAAAAAATCTGTAGGGTGTAAAGTTACCAAGTATTTGTGAGGTCTACTGTGGGGCTGCATTTTTTTTCCTTCCTTCAACATGAATTCATCTTTCAAAGAACATGTTTATTTTTCCTTTCTCACTAAAACATATCTGCTTTCTCCAGGAAATAAATAGAGAAAAGAAAAAGGTATGGATAAGGGGAGTTTGCAAGAAGCCAGGCGTCAATCGTCAGCTTTGCAATATAATGATAATACTTGATGGTTACAATCTTTTATTATTTAGGAATGTGTCAATTTATTCTCCCAGCATGTCTGAGAAAAGTACAGCTGCCATGAAGTAGTCAGTATTTACTGCTCTCTACTACACTTCGATTTCTAGGTAGGCTTTGTCCTTACTGGGAGCAGTGGGAAATACTGTGCAATATGAGCTAGGGCTGGGGAGTTAATAGATGATTTCTGTATTTTTCTCATTATGGAATGGGAAGACAGTAGTCTGCAAACTTTAATCAATTTGTAGGTGGATATTAAATTGCTAATAGCTCAGACTAGAGTTTCTAAATGCAAGCTGATATTCCGTCCCTATTTTGGCAGATAATACCTAGAAAGTTGATTGATCTTTTAGAGTGAAGGTACATGCCAAAGAGGAAGCACTGTGGGGTTTTTTTAAAGCTGTAAACTGAGAATTAAGACTTGGTGCTCACTGACACTTCAACAAAACTTGCTCCAGGACCACTGGCAAATTTCTCATTTATTTTTACAGCTTACACATTCGACAATTGGGACGAAAGTATCACGCCACAAAGATTTTCAGGCTCAACTAAGTTTCTAGATGTGCCATACACAAAGGAAGCCTTATAAAATTTGCTATTTTTACATAATTTTAAAATATTTGAAAATACTTTTTTAAAGGTTCTCCCATAATTTTTGGCCTTGAAATAGACCTCTGTAAAGCAGATAGATAGCTTTTAAATTAGAAATCAATGCCAGACTTGAGGCTTCTCACCATTTTTTGCAAACTGAAATCACAGTAGACCAAAACATGTTCTGATTTATGCTCTGCTGAGCTGAATTCACTTCAAGGTAAATTTGACCCTGCATTACTATATGTCAATCAGTTCATTAAAGCCCCATGTCTTTAAATATCTGCAAAAAAGGTAGATTTTATCCAGCTTGTAAAATACATTTTAAACATATTTCCAAAATCAACCAACTTTTAAAAGCCAGCCATAGTGGCAGATAAATATTGCTGTAAATATGCATATAAATATATATATAAATGCTTCTCCCCTATTCTGGGACTATGTATGTGCTTATGATAAACACAGGGAAAGCTACTTTGTATTCAATAGGTCTATTTCTGCTTTAGGTTAGGCATCTGTAAATTTGGAAGATCAGGCCTATAGTGTATGTGCATGTGCGTGCGTGTGTGTGTGTGTGTGCGCCTGTGTGCACGTGTACCTACAGGAATAGAGAATGCAGCCTGATTAGAAGTTCTGCTCCATGCTCACTCTTTTACTTGACATCTGGCATTTGAAACAAATGAAGCTGAATGTCCAGGCAGTTCTGACAGATCCAGTCCATTACCTGCAACCTGAACCCCCCCCCCCACATTTATTTCATTTTTTTACTCAATATATGAAGTTGATGTGGTTTGGAGGGTTTTTTTGTGTGTGGAGACGCCTTCTTTATACAGCGTCAACGCGATCGTGGAAGTACCAGGTTGCTGTAGGTTGTGTGACTGACAACAATACTCTCCACAAAACGCAGAAGGGAATAACTGATGAATCAGAAAATATATGGATGCCTACCGAAATGATTACGTAACGAAACACAAAGTCAAACGGTGGCATGCTTCTATTAATCGTAGATGATAGTAATTAATTTTTGCTGCAGTTGCAATCATGTCGCTGCTTTCAGAAGAATCCAGAATCCCCTTCCAGGAAAGTGCAAAATTGCATCTGGGTTCTGCAAGCCATGAAAGACTATAAATTTCTTTTTAAAAAATAGAGAGGGAGGCCTTCCTCGGTACTGTACTTTGGAAAAAGGGAAAAACAAAGGGGAAAAAGAAAATGATAATTGTTTTCTCTAAGGCTATTATCTAATGCAAAAGCAAACAGTCTGACTGGAAATCAGCTAACAGAAGGGGATTAGAGAGTAGATCTGAGAGTGGCTTGATTTCTAGCACTGCTGTCTCTTCACACAGTGATGAGACACAGGCAGAGCAGCCAGGAGCTCTCCAGATGGCTAGAGAAAGTGTTTGTCTTGGGTTACTGCAGGGCAGTCTGGACTCTTGAAGCCGGGGAGGCATCATTAGGGAGCAAGTTAGATGTCCACCCAGTAAAAGCAAACGAAAGAAAGAAAGAAAGAGTAGGCAGGCTGCCCGAGAGGGACTGCGCTCGCCTATTGTTAACATATACTTGACCCCCACTAACCTCCTCACGACACAGATGTCTCCTACCTCTATCACCTCCCACTGCTTTAAGCCCTCCCCCACTGCACCTGGGTAGTGGGGCTGGGCCGGCTGCCGGCAGTATGCTGCCTGCCTCTCGAGGTGCCTGCTAGCGGGGAGCCGGGCGGAGCGGCGCGGACAGGAGCAGCGCAGCCTTGGGCGGGCGGCTCGGCTCTGCGCGGTTCGGCTCCGCTGGGGGCAGAGCGATGCGTCGGCTGCCCGGGGACACGCAGAGACCCCGCCGCTGACAGCGGCAGCTCCCTGCGCTCCACATCGCGTTTGTTTGAGGTGGCAGCAGCAGCAAGGAGAAGGACCTGGGCATTAACTATTTCGACTTGGAGACTTTGCTTTATTTTTGGTTCTTGTCCTTTCCCGTGGAACCAGCAGTCTCTCTCGGGCTGATCTTCCTTTAAGAGGGAAAAAAAAAAAAAAAGCGGGGGGGGGGTGGGGGGAGAGGAAGAGCAGCTGGAGTTTCTCCTCAGCTCGTTTTGACTTTTGTGGACGTGGATCATCTGGACTGGGAAGGGAAGCCGCGCCGCGCTGCTCTCCCCTCTCCCACCCCTTCGCCCCTCCAGCAGTCTGGGCTGTCGGCTTTCCCCCGAGCAGGACGGGAACTTTTATTTGCAGCTCGCAGCCCGTGGCGAATGGTGGGCATCTCTGGTCCCTTGCAATGTGAGTACGGGGCGCGGGCCGGGCGGGGGCTACCGGGCCTTTCTCTTTTCCTACTTCCCGCCCAGGCTCCCCTGGCTCCGGGGGCTTCTGTGGCTGTCACTAACCCAGGCGGGCCGGAGCTGCCGCTGTACCCAGGAGAGGTTAGCTCTGCATGTAGCTCTTGCACCCGCTGGCCCCGTCTCGCAGATTCCGAATATTTCTCAGGAGCCCAGAAACCAAGCAGTCTAGTTTTGCAGAAAAAAAAACCCCTCAGACCTCCAAGTACTCTTTCATGGCGCTGGGGTTCTATCTCGATTTAGGACTTGCCCTTGTTTTTTCCCTGCTTACCCTCTCTCCAGATAGCAGCGCAGGCCAATGTGTGCCAGAGTGCCTGAAATATTTCTGGTGGAATTTTTTTAGTTTGTTTTGTTTGTTTCATTACAATCATCGGTTTATGTAGCACTGGCAACATCACTCCAGGCTATTTCGCAAAAGATATTTCTGGCGGTGCACATCGTCTTTAGCTGCTCCGCGATCTCGCAGGTATCTCGTATCCTAAAGCGACAGGGCAGGGTTAGGGACTGCATTTCCCAAACGGCAATACAGTTTAATTGTGCCATCTCGCCTAGCGACCTGAATGGTTTGTTTCCATAAACTTCTAACAGACCATTCGTAAGGGAGATCGGAGGGATGTAAACCATATTCCCGGCCATGTAGACAAGCCTTTGACTTTTGGCTAGCTTAAGTCCTTTCGTTACTGCCGAAGTTGAGAGACCGGGCTACAGTTGGGTTTAGAGTAGGGAAGGTCTTGCCAGCCTGGCAGGAGCATCCGCGACTCCATTCCACGTTAATTTATAGGGAAATGTCTGTGTTGTTACAGTGCTCTGTTCTCCTAAACGTTAGAGAGAAACTGAAAGTAACTAATAGCACTCAGGTCTTGGATCGCTCTTGCTCCAAGCAAGAACTAAAATCTTTCTTCCCTCAGAGCAGTGAGCTGTTCAAAGGCGGGAGGGAGGGCGGGTGAAGGTAAGAGGCGCCGACCCGCTGGTCCTCGGCTATAGCCCGGAGTCCCGAGCCCGGCGCGGTGGGACCGCCCTGCCCAGCCGCTACCGGGGGAAACTGCCGCCTCGAAGCCGCTCGGGTTTCTGCGGTGGAGCAGCCCTCGATCTCCAGAACCGCAGCAGGCTCTGCCAGTTACCCCCTGCTACCTCTGCCTTGCCCCAGATCACGGCTGGGAAAGGATCTGGTGCCTCCCGCAGCCGTCTCCTGGTCGTGCCGCCCTGGAGCCGGCAGCTTCTGCCTGCCGATCGCTCTGATGAGGGCTGCGATCGCTAAGCCCACGGAGGCAAACCCTTCCTGAGAGACCGGCTGGAGCGGTCCGTGGCAGCGGCGGCGGGGCTGGAGCGCCTCTCCTCCCGTGCTCTGCGGCTCTTGCCCCGGCACGCTGCCGCCGCACTGCTGCCTTGGCCGGCGGGTCAGGACGCACACAGCGCAGCAGGCATGGCACGGCATAGCAGGGGCTGGGCAAGGATAGGTATAGACCTCCCAAAAGCAGCCTGCGGGAGCTGCCGTGCTGTGCCTGGGAACATAGCAAATGCCAAACGTTTGGCCATAGGCACAGCCCTGACTAACGGAAAGGATGTCTTCTGAGTCCTGGTATGTACAGCCAAGCGCTTGCTCCAGCAAATATTCGTGTGCTTAATGTAACGCTGACCCCTTTAACTTTTAACATCGCTTCCTCTAATTAATCTGTTCAGGCCCCAGACTTAAATGGCTGTCCACAGCTGCTGCAAATTGATTTATCCCCTGATGGTGGTCTGGGTTGCTGACCAAAGCAGGATTTTTTTTTTCCTTCCCCCTTCCTCTCCCCGTTTTGGTCTACTAATCTGTTTTGACTTATTTCTTACTTACAGTAATGCCTGCATGTTTTTTGAGAGACTTAGTATATATTTTCTTTTGATGTGTAGCTAGAAACATAATTATTGTATTTGTAAACACAGTATGTTAGGGCTAAGGGTGAATATAATTTATTTAATTATACCCTTGTAGCCTTACACCTCCATCTCCATTTCTGAATCTTGATAGATGCAATGGAAAGTTTAAATAAGCAACTTTGTTAACTGTAGTTTGAAGCAAGACATGAAAGACATTTTTAAATTTGAATTCTATTGTCCAGGTTTTCTGTTCTGCTTTTCTGTTAACGGTTTAGTGAATCTGGCAAGATGAGAGAATTGAAACTGGTTCCTAATGGTTGTTAAAGCTAATGCTTGACCTTTCCATGGGAAGTCTGAAAAACTCATTCAGTTTATTCTGGGCTGGTTTCCTTAGGAAATCCAATATGATCAGGGAATTTCCTTCAGTTTGGCTGAATGTTAAAAAGTTAGTCTATTTCGTTTATACCTTTTGGGTTTAGCACTAGGTGTTTTGGTGGCTCCTCATCGATAGAAAAAGTACTAGGGAAAGATCTGAATATGCCTTTTTCATTACTGCGAACTCTTTGAAGAGACGAAGTTGGCAAAGGCTTTGTTAGGTGTGAGATGCACTGCAAACACGCTGTGAAGGTTTTTAATGACAAGTTGCACTTACTTTGTTAATAACTTTTCTAAGGTCAGTTTTATCATATATGAACCTTCATGTAACTACTACTCCTTTCACTTCATTAGTCATTTTTCTTCACTGTCATGGGAAGCTCAACCACACATCAGGGCAAGAAACCCCAAATCCCACCAAAAACCCAACCCACCCATCCGTTTATGTCTCTGGAAAGCTGAAGCCAGGCAAGGGGTAGAAGAGATGATGGCATGGTTTCTTCTCCTGGCTCTGTGTTTGCAGGAGGGTGAATGACTGTAGGAGACAAGAACCATTCTGTTTGTAATGGAATGCAGACAGCAGTGTTAGGTCACTGCTTCCTGGCAACTGCTACACAAGTTGTTTTTCTTCAAAGGCTTTGAGCTTTTAAATAGTTTCCAAAATCTTTTTAAGTAAAAAGTTGCCTTCTACCAGTTTTGACCACCTTAACGTTAACTCGTTTCGTGCCTGAATAATGGACCAGTAAAACATCACACGGTGTCTCTCATCTGTATGCGCTTAACACTATGTATGCCTGCGTGCACACGGAGTTTTGTACTGGAAGTATTGTTTATAGAATAAAGGGGAGAAAAATAGCTCCACCTGGAGTGCTGGTCAGTGTCTCGTCAGTTCAGAACATTCTTCCCTGTCAAATCTTGTTTCTCACTTCTCTGTAATGAACTTCAAACGACAGGCGTTGAATGTGGAGCTCACTTAACTGAGGTACTGCGCAGACTGCAAACTCCTTACCAGACACTTGGGGCGAAGTAGGCATCTGCAGTATTTGCCTTGGCGGTGATGGGAGAAAGGGCTTGCAATTGTCGTTTTCATCTTTAAAATCCACTTGCCACACTCCATTACTGTTAAATCTTTAGCTAATTGAATAAAGATACTTGTATGTTGCTATTGTAGGAGCTTGAGATTTTTTAGATGGGGGAGGGGGGGAGATTTTGTTCTTTGTTCTGTAGAAACTTCAACTTGTCATGCAGAGATCAAGAAACCTTATCAGCTGAAATAAAACGTGAATGTGGTGTTGTGAAGGGGTTATTTCTCATGGCTTGGCTAAAGAAACTTAAAGAGAAAGTTATTTTTTATTTGAATACATTAAAAAAAACTTTGATTCATGTAGTTAGTAGCAGCCTCTCTTTTTCACACAGCCTTTACTAGCAACCTATAACATTTATAAGAGTTCGAACTGATATTGAATTTAGCATAAGTAGTGAATCTAAATTCTTAAAACACTGGCATCCAGATTACATTTTCTTTACCTTCTTTCACATGGAAGAGCTAAAAGTTAGTTTAGAACTTGAACTTTTCATGTAAAGGGTCTTGGTTGTCCACATGGAAGTTCCTTTTTACAGAATTGCTTTAAAATTGCAGTTATTCTGTTCTTATTTACTATAAACTTGATTAGTTTGATGCATGGTAGCATAAATACATCAGGAAGTAGTATACTGTGTGGTTTTGTGGATAAAGAAAAATCATCAGCAGATGTAAAATCAAAGTCAAAATATCCTGCCCTTTAAAAGGCTTTTTTTTTTCTTTTCTTCCCAAAGTATTTTCATCTGAAAGACATTTGACTTCCATCTTTATTTTTTTTCCTGCCATCAATATGAAAGTTTCCAAATAATGTTTAGAGAGCAGTGGACGTTTTATTAAAGTAAACATTAGTTCAGTATAATGGAGGTAATTGTAAGTGATAAGAGCGGAGCAGGTTATCTGTGTGTTGTTTAAACAGAAGGAGCTGTTTTGCACCGTTTCCAGTAGCCATCTGTAGAGGAGAAGGGTTTGCACCTGTCTGTCCACACTAATTATAGATTAGGTCCAAAGAAATGAAATTTGAGTAGGCTTTCTCTTAATGAAATCCATAGTGATTTTATTGTAAATGTGTTTTGTGTACAGACGGTGATGGTTGGGCTGTGAGTAAAATAAATTGCTGTATGGCTGTCATGTACTTGTAGTTGTAAACCAGGATACTGCTGCATTAACAAAGGTGCTGAATAAAAATGTAGCACTCCATTTAAGTCCTAGGCTTCAGTGGTGGCTTTAGCTAGGTTTAGTCAGAAAGGTTTACTGTAAGCACTGTCTTTTAGGGGTATATTTCAGCATAGGCTTCTTGGTTCCCATTGCTTTTGTGTCAATGTACTGGCATATAGATGGTCCTTGGGCTGAAATACAAGGTAGAAATGGTTTCATGTTAAATATGTGCACACACACATACAGAGTGTGTCAGGAATACTGTCTTCTAGTTTAATACTATACTACCAAAATAAAGTGGAAAGAGTGAGAAATGTACTCTGCAGTAAAAGGTCACATGAATTTGTACCACATCTGTTTATAGTAATTATGAACATAATTAACATAAGAATTACAAGTGAAATAATGACAAGATGAGCTATGAGATATTATGCCATGATGGTCATATGTTGGAATTCTCACATTATAGCACACTAGAATTCACATATTCAATGCAAGAAAGAAAATGTTAGATTTTTATCTATTTTAATGCTTCAAAACTTATCTGCCTGGGGCAGATGGACTTTACGCTTTATAGGAAGGTAACCCATTATTAAGAGAGAGTCAGTTGAAATTAAGATTTCTAGCCTGCAGCTTGGACTTTGAGACAGCTGTGCTTATGGAACGCCACTTCTGTTACACATTTGTACTCTGTATTTATTTTATTAACACACACTGCTTTATTTTTAAATGTGAGTGTTTTCACAGCAAACTGTTTACATTAGGAAGGATCCAGGATTAGTTTTGCTTTAGAGAATTGTGATTTGAGCAGTAAAACTGCCTGTCAGACTGGCCAACATAGATATGACACACATGGTGGCCCTGCAAGATGAGAATCTTGTTGATCCTAAATTAGTTCGTGGCATGATACATATGTATTTCAAGCAGATAATCTGTAACAAGTAGTCTTGAAAAAGAGCAATCTCTCATTTGTACCTCATATTTTGAAAGGGCATATGCAGAGGAAAATGCTCTGTGGTGCCTTGCAGGTTGGATTCAAGTCACCTTTCTGTAGAAATGCATAGAACATACCATTAAGTTTAGGGCTAAGGTTTCAAACCAGTTGACTAACTTTTGTAATCTGACCTGTCCGATTACCTCTAAATATGGTTGTCACACAACTGACAACTGGAGGAAGTTGAGGGAGAAGTGTTCCCTCTTCAGGGTAAAAATACTGGCTGAGGAATGCGTAGTAAATTTGACATGTGAAATTCAGTTTGCCTTTAATGACCAAAATCAAAGTCCTGTTTTTGTGATGGGAAAATTAGCCAAACTGCTGTCTTTCTGAGGTTAAACAGAGTGGTTTACGAAAAATAATAATAAAAAATACCTTGTGCTATGTCTCAGTGATACCAAGAGGTTTTCGCATTATTGGATTAGTGGAGGATTTGTGACAGACCCCTTTTTATCTGACATTCATTGCGGTGACATGATTTTCACACACGTACCCTTCCCCCATCTAGGTTCTGGTTTTCACTTTGTATTATGTGTCAAATTCCCTTTATTTTCTTGTGGAAAAAACCTGCTATCTTGGACGAGTGATTTGGGAAGGAGTTCTGCACTGAACAATGCCTGTCTCACTCTAGTGTGTCATTGCCTTCATCCCAGCCTTCACAGTGTTTCTTCTCAGATGTGCAATAGAAATGTGCTTCCTTAACAAGCAAGTGTTGATTCCTAGGGAGAAACATATTAAAAACTTGAAAACCTGAGCGCACAGAGTTCACTTGGCAACCTGGTGCTGGAGCAGCCATTCTGCTGGCTGTTTGTGCTTGTGGTAGGCAGGCTGGGCTGCTTTGCTGCCTCCCTCCCCATACCTCATAACCCAGTCCCTTGATGAATCAAACCCTCTGTTTTCTCAAAACCTGAGTTGTTAAGCATAGTGAACTACTCTGGCTTATCGTTCATCCTCTGGTGAATGATGCCACCACTTGTAGTGGCAGTGTAGTGTTAGTCTCTCCTGTCAGTACCAAGGCCGAGCGGGTTGGCCTAGGTCGGGACTTGGCCAAATCAGGAGCGGGTATATGCCCCTACCACCCTGGGCCGCGAAACTTCTGGAGGTGCCCTGCTCCGTGCAGGATGTAGGACTGTGAAGCAGGAGCCGGCTGGAGGCTGTCATGGGGACGTTGACTTGGTGGAAATGGAAGCAACCTCAGGTGAGGGAGCTCCGGGGTGTCAGCGCTTTCCTCCCCTGGGTCTCTGGCAGGGTCCTTTACCGAGCAGGCTTCAGGGCAACTTCCAGCGACAGCGCCGGGTCAGGCTCCTCCTGCCTGGGCTTGGGCACAAGCACGGACGGGCGCACCCGGGGAGCCAACGCCTTCTCACCCGGTGGGCGGCGCGGAGGTGGCGCCTTTCAGCCGGCCGAGCGCAGCATTCCCGGGGATCCCGCGCGTGCCGTGCCATCCCGGCCCCGCTCCCTCACACCCACTGTACATCCTCCGGCATCTGTCTGGGCCGCGCTGATACCGTAATCGCCCCGATGCACGCTGCCATCCCTCTCCCCCCGCTCCGGCAGGGCCACGGATGCGCGATGTGCCGTCCTTGCTCCGCAGATAAGCTGCGAGGCGTCTAAGGCGCACAAAGCCCGGGCCACACCGGCGCCTCCCTCCCTCCCTCCGCCGGAAGGTAATCTCCACCCGCGGTTCGGCGAGAGGCGGGCGGGAGCGGGGACACCCCTCGCCGCCCCCCGCCTCCCGGTCCTCCACCTGGCTCCCTCGGCGCTGCAAAAGTCGATATGTGTGGGGAGAGGTGAAGATGTAACCTTTTATCTCCCCCCCCCCGAGCGGGCGGGGGATTTACAGGCAGAGATTAGCCGGCGGGGAGAAGGGATCTGCCTTTTGTTGTGCGTGGGGCGGCCGCGGCCTGCGCACTGCTTCCCCACCCCCCTCCCGCTCCGGGCCGCCCTGAGGGGAGCGGCAAGGTGGGGGTCGCCCGCCGGGGTGGGAAGAGGAGGTGGCCAGAGAACAATAGGTTACGGAGGGACCCCACTTTTAAGCACAGCCGAAGGAGGAGGAAAGCGGCTTGTCCGGGTGTCCCACGGGACAAGGGCGGGGAGGAAAGGACCGGCGCGGATGCAGAGCCCCCGGCCCGGAGCTGGCGGGGGCCAAGGTGAAGCGCGGCGTTGTTGTGGCCGAGCACGCCCACCCTGCAGCCGGCCTTTCTCGGGAGGTGCTGGCAGCAGTGGGCACCCACCGCGCAGTGTCACTCGTCCGGGTGGGCTCCGTGGAGGGTGACAGCGGGTGTTAGAGAAAGTGGTTCTTGTCTTATATGTGTATATTGCTTTTTGGTGGTGGTTTTGGACTTTCGATGGTGATTGTTCAGTTCTTGCCACATCAAGATGATTTGCACGTGAAGTGTGTGCACGCGTGCTGCTTTAGCAAACGGCTTTATCAGCAGTCGTATCTTGAAGCAACATTAAACAATTACCTTTAAAATATATTTAAAAGTTTGAAATATTTATATTGCCATTTCAGTTTGTCAAGCGTTTGCACAAATAGATATGATCCAGTAACTAAAAGCCTAATTAAAACTTGTTTAAAGCCAGGGGGGCATGTATTCTTGTTGACAGCAGTGGATCGATAGGGTAAGACAATAGAGCCCCATTATTTTACTTCCATTGACTGAGCATATTGACATTTCAGGTTTGCGATTGCCTCAGTGAACATGATGAAACACTGAAATTCACGAACCAACTGTCTGGAGTGGCACATATATTACTGTATGTCATCTCTGCCTTCAGGTTACCTTATCACTGAAGCAGAATGGTAATGGATGGCAGCAGAGTACTTGAGAGGGGTTAGGGCTCTATCAGTTAAGAAGCTGACACATTGCAGGTTTCAGTAGTATCTTTAATTATGCCTAGAATTACGTGTAGGAGAAAGAAGATGGTCCTTGTTACCTGCTGCTGCGCTTCAGAGTTTACAGGCTCAGAAGCAGCCAGGGCAATAAGGTATTTATATTTCGTATTTTATATGATACCTTAAACTTTTGCAGGAGCCCAGGGCCTTCTGGTTGTGGTGTTTGCATGCTTGCCATGTTCACCAATGGCAGCATCTCACCCTGGTCTTGATGCTCAAGCTCCAGAGCACCTGCTAGACCAGGTCTAGCAGGTCTCCCAGTCTGAAGATTGCAAAGGAAATAACAGCTTCAAAATAAATAAATATACTTTGAATTTCTCCCCGCTCAACATGCTCTATTGACAATGCTCAGGCAATTCAGTGCAGTGAGACTGTAGCAGAATTCTACATATGAAGCATTGTAAAAAGAAATGTGTATGCAGTATGTGCATCTATGGGCATAATTGTGTATCTCAGTTTTCTGTGATTGCATATAAATGCATGTATAAAGAAGACCCAGTGGCTGCAGAGCATACGACATATCTTACTATTTCAGAGGCTCTCTGATCTTCTTTAAAATCTAGCTGACTAGAATGAAACCCATCAGGGCTAGGCAGAGACAGAGATTGAAATTAATTTAAAGCAGACAAAGAGCTAATATGAAAGAGCCACTAGTGATTTAACTGTTTTTAAAATAAGCATAATGAAAATATAAAATGTATTCTGAGTGTGCCATCTACTCAGCAATTGTTGCCATCAAGTGGACTGCTGATGCCCTTTAAGATGGTAAAAAGAAAACTAGTCCTTTATACCATTTTCATGAAAATGTTGGGTTTCTGTTTGATCAGCAGGTGCTGTTGAGATGAAAGCCATGTGTAAATTTTCAGAAGGCCAAAAGTGTCAATTCAGAAAAGGAAAGTGATAAGAGAAAATGCAATCAGTTTTCCTGTTTTCAATTTGTGCAGGATTTGAAGAGCTGTTTTGTTAAACGGCTACATCTGCTCCAATATGAATATTGAACTACTTCCACTAAAAATAACACCCTATAATTTGGAAGCCATTGCAATCTTTTGTTAATGCAAGTGGGTTATTTGAAAAAAAAAATCTATTCTGAAAAATCTCCTGCCTAATGTGCATTTTTTGTTTATCGTCACTTTTATCTTCAGCAGATAAAATGGCATTAAGTAATTAGGACCATATCTGTTTGGACTGTAAAAATGGCACCGGATAACTGAATGACACTGTCTTATTGGTAAAAGGTTTTAACTCGTATATTTAAAATAATTTTATTAATAAATTATAATTGTATCTTAAAATGACAACCGACTGCTTCTCCATTGCAACAATACAGCTTTACTTCTGAGGACCCTGTGCAAAGTAAAGGATGTTCAGGGTAGGACAAAACATTCTTTGGCTTGTTTCATTCCTGCTGTACCTGCAGATCTTAAGGTTAGGCTCATCAAGGATATTTTAGTTAATTCAGCTTTTGCAGTAACTTTTTCTGTGGTAAATAAAATGATTAAATCAGGCTTGAATGTATATATACAAAAATATTCTCTGCTGTGGAGCTGCTAATCTAACTGGGTTTTATGAACCTGGAAAGCACAGCATTGGTAGAACATAAATTTGCTATTAGAGGCATCTCCAGAGGAAATCACATTGCTTTTTAATTAAAAAAAAAAAAAAAAAAAAAAAAAAAAAAAAAAAGGAAGGGTATGTGTTTGTTAATTTTATAAATAAGCATCTAAATGAAGAAGTGTTATTTCACTGTTACGTCTGTAGGGCCCTGTGTATACAACATAGCCAAGCATGTGCATAATAAAATGAGAGCGTTTACTGCTTTATTTCACCACAGAATTACCTGGTTTTAATATTAGAATGGGTTTTGGCTGTTGGGTTCTGGTCTAGTAGTCAGGAACTCAGTTTTTTTGGCAGGTGTATGCATGGGAAAGGGCCTTGCTGATGCTTCTGTTTGGTTTTGCAGTTGGATTTGTAAGCTTTTGACCTTGGGGGGATTTTCCTCAAAGTGATCTACAGATCAGAAATAACTGAAATTCAATAAACTGAAATTTAAATATAGAATGGATTTTGTGTGAGATCTGTGCTTGTAGTAGGTTGTCTAGAAGTCTGTGGCATGTCTACTTTATAGTTTGTATTCCCAAACATAACTGTGTGCACACATGTGCATAAATTTATGTTGAATGACAGAGGGATGATTATTTATACAGATTTTATCAAAAACTCTGTGCACTCCTGAAACATAACAAAAAGGCTCCCTCCCCAGCAGAAGAGTGTTTACATCCCGTGACAGTCCCTAGATTCAAATCTTCTGAACATGAAAGTTGTTTCCTTTCCTTCAAACCTTCTTTTCCCCAACAAAGATAACCCTGTTAAACCTCACCTTCTGTGGGACGTATACATAGTTATAGACATATGTACAAGAAGTAAATATTACACAAAACATGGCTGATGGGGGCAAAATGTCTGTAGCCTTAAATAGCTGGTGATATCTGCCAACAGCGGAAGCCATGCTGAGGAGGCCCTACCTCGGGTGACCTGAGAATGCGAGAGCCTTGAGGAGCCTCGCGTTAGTGCTCTGCGCCTACGTGGAGCTTTCTGCTCGTGAATATTACCAAGCAAATGCTCTGTCGTAGTGTGTTAGCGGAGATAACACCAAAGGGCTTGTTGCTTTGGTCACGGGATTTTTTTTAGTACTTTTCACAGGGGTTGGAGTGGAGTCCAACAGCAAAAGAAAGATTAGAGATGGATGTTCAGATTTTCTTACCTAAATTTTCTGAACACCTTCATGGGAGTGCTCTGTTTATCCTATTCTTTGCCAAAAAATGCTGCATGCAGTTGTGCTGTTCCTATTGAATAGTTGACATATTTAACTGCAGTGGTTGTGAATGGAAATGTGAATGTGGAAGGAAATCCTTTCATGCTCCTTATTTCTGTAAAACATTTTGGGATGCCTGGGAAGGAAAGACATCCTAGATACTCAAAATGTTTCTGAATACGCACAAAGAATTAAAAAGAAGTTCAACAGCTTCATTTTGTTTATGTGTAGTTTCTGGGTATGTGTGATATGGTGACTTATTTAAGTGATACCTTTTTTTAATCTGTATTATTTGTTGAATTTAATCATTATAAAAGCACAGTTGTGTTGTACAGAACTGTATAGCAAGAGTTTCCCTGAATGATCCCAGTTTGCATCATGCTGATATGATCTCTGTTCATGGTCTCTTCAGTCATTTCAAGAAGGCATTTGATTCATGGCCAGTTTCCTGTCCATTAAGACAGGTAGACTGTTGTGCTTATAATAAAGTAAATACCCAAAGTTCACAGAGGATAATAGGTTCTTTTGGAAATTGGGTTGCAGTCTTGAAAGATAGAAGACTCCACCTAGTGGAGTGGAATTAATTTGCACACAGTGGCAGGCAGTGGCATATAAATAGGTTCTATTTATGAAAAGCCAGGTTGATGCAGTGAGTAAAACCCAGGAATTTTGACAAGTGTATGGGGAGATGGTTGCATTAGCATTAAAAATTGTACAAGACTGTTGTTACTTTTGTAGCTCTTGGAGGCCATGTTGAATGTTAATATATAGTCTGCATAAGTAGGAGTCATTACCACTTGCCGTTTTCTTTTGTGGTTCCATTTATTTGGAGACCTACTGTCTTTGACCTTTTGTCATGTTTTGATTTCTAATGATGGGCACACAGATGCCCTTTTTAGTTGTGCCCCAGGTCATTTTAGATAGCTTGGGCAAGAAAACCCAAACCAGCTCCCAACACTTCGTCTGTTGTTTCCACAATTATTTATTTTCCAGGGTGCATTTTCTGATTTTCATTTTGTTTACTTCTGTAATGGCTAGTTCTTTGTTATGTCATGACAGGTTGGGTGGCACACGAAGTAGATCTGCATGTGCCTTCTGGTTGTCCCAAGTCTCTGTTATGGAACATCAGATTATATAGGGTTCTGCACCTGTGCTTTGGTTTCCCATTGATTTGGTCACGCTGTGTTACAAGGATATAGTACAATGAATTTTAGAACTGGGATGCAAGTAAACGCCCAGCCTGAGCAGCAAAGATACTCTCCTGAAATTCTCTTGGAAAATTCATTGCAACATTGAATATCACATTAGTTAGACAAGTTCAAGAAGAGAACTGCCCCAGCCAGCCTCAGGCTTTGTGAGAGAGGATGAGGCTTTTGCCAGATAAAGAGATGATTAGGATGCAGCAGAGAAGACAGAATGATACTGCTGCAAAAGGATATTTGGAAAGAGTGCTCCAAAGGAATGCTTTCAGTGACATCCAGGTGGGGTTTGTTGCCAGAGCCATTAAAGCATAGTGGTGCCGGGCAAAGCTGCCAACAAATTTAGGGATAATGGCACCTGTGGGTGTGCTATCAATGGAAGGTAGTGCTAGGATGATTTTTTATTTTATTTTAATGGTGGCATTGCTAGAAGTATTTAAGGGTAATGTTATAGAAAAGGTTTTAGTGAGTGAAGTCACTGAGTTCTAGGAACCATTAAGCAAAAGCTGTTTCATGAGTGTACTATTTATTATTTTTAAAGCTTGTTGGCAAACCACTTAATGCTGGAAAAGCATGCTGCAAACTGTATTAAAGCATGCTGCAGATGAGCAAGGAAACCGTCGTACTGAACTGAATAGCCTGAATGATACACGCATTTCATGTGTGCCATGATAAATTAATGCAACTCTATGGGTCAGCAGAGCTTGTAAACATTGAATGAAAGTGCTGGAGCTCATCTTCCATGGTATTCACATGCCTCATTCTCATTGAAGATGATGTTTCTTTTGTCTAAATGCCAGTCTGAGCATCTGGACCTTCAGGCTTTCTGCGCTCCTATTTCATGTCTGTGATCTTAACAATATTTTGTTGGAACAATTCTGACCCTTGAATCCAGAAATGGCCCTAATAAAGTGGGCTAGTGGTCTTGATGTAAAGTAAGTAATTCTCTTTGAATTGTAAATGACAGACTTATCTGACAAGACTTCCATATATAGGAGAGAAAAAGTCTGTTCCTTCCGTAATAGTATTCTCAGAGGTTACCATTGAGTCCATGGGGCCAGGATTCTCAACTTCTCTATCCCAAGAGCTATGTTTAAGCCAGCTGCCTGCTCCAATTTTTCCAGAGAAATGTACAGCTACAGTAAATAACAGCTACAGTAGTTTTAAAGAGTGAATCAGTGTACAATTTCCTTTCCACATTCTGAGATTTATTGGTCCCATCCTCTTCGCATGGGGAGGTTTTGATGTTAATTTTTTTTTTTAAGCCAGGCCTGAATTTTGCCTTCTCTTGCAGAGCTATTATTGGCCACTATTGTTTTTATTATCCTGCGGCTTCTCTGGGAAGAGAAGGATGGGCAGGACCTCAGTGACATTGCCAGAATAAGTCATCAGTGGCACGTCTGCTCCCCAGGAGGTCACAGGAAGCAGGTGGCTGTGTTAATTGTCCTTGCTCCCAGCTCTTGTCCTTCCTGCAGGCAATTTAGAACTGGTCGGGAAGTGTCAGGTCTACTGTGTCCCCCCAGGTTCATTACTTCATGCATTCATAATAATTCGAGGTATGTACCAGGTGAGGGAAACGGCGTAGGAATCTATGCTGTCCTTCCTAAGCGGTGTGATTCCTAACCCTACCTGGTTGGAAGGTCTGAATGCCTTTGCTGCAGAGTGTGTTTGGGGTTGCAGCTGGAATCCATCAGAATAACAAAGAATTATACTAAATAAATAAAAAAACAGTGTCTTCCTCTTTTCAAGCTATTGATAAAAGTCCTAGGTAAGAAAACTACAAAAACTCATGAGGTGCATGAAATATTTCTGGAAAATATGATCCACTTTTATTTGGTGAGTGCAGGATAGGAAATGTAAATGCAACTTCTGCTTAGGCCAGTTGGGTTTTGATTGTAGTCTCAGAGACCCCTAATGGCATTGGGTGCTGTGCTTTGGAAAATCAGCCAGGGTCTTGTTCCTTTGAATGAGCTGCCTGTTAATGGTTTGGGTTTTAGCAGTGAAGGTGCACTGAGTATCTTGCTGCAGGTGTCACACCCAATGCTGTAAAACAGGTTTTGAATAATGTTTCTTTTACGTGTCTTTTGGAAACTTTTGGTAAGTATCCACTCATATTGGAAGTGACATGAGTTAAGAGGTAAATATCATGCTAGGTATTTATCTGCTTATGCGTTTTGGGTGAAGACTCTTGGAGCTTCTCAGGTGTACTATTGGTTTCACTGACTACTTGCCTAAATAAAGTGGGCTGCAGGATTATGTGGCTGGTGAATCATGCTGGTTTCTGAATCACTCATACAAAATACCAGCCTGGAATACTAACAAATAATGAGCACATTGTGCATGGACTTGTACGTTATTTAAACAATAGCATTTTAAAGCAGCATATTTTGTAAAATGTTCGTTTAAGAACCACTTCGCAATTTACTTCCATCAAAGCCGTTGTACCAGGAAAATGCCTCCTTCAGAAAGGAAAAGGTGTCAGTATTGTGGAAGATTATCTGATTTTTATCCAGCTATTTAAGCTCCCTCTTTTTATTGTAAGGAGATCAGCTGACAACAGCAGCAACCAAATCATGTTTGCAGCTGGGCAATTACAGTAGACCTTAAGATCTGCAACTGTCAACCATGAATGCAGATGCCTTCAAAGTTCTGTTTTTCTTCCATGTGGAAGTCGTTGGCATGGAACAGATGCCTTCATTTTGGAGAAACCAACCTCTGGATATAATTGGTTCTTTCTTCTCTCGTCCTCTAGGGACAGTCCCTCCCAGATGAAATTAGATGAGAAGAAAAAAAAAAGACGCAGGCACACACGCTCACACATGACACAAAGCAGGAGTTTTCAGGATCCCTCTCTGTTTTGTCACGTGGAACTGTTTTACAGCTGGAAGATTTCACTCCATTTTTAGCATTCTGCACACTGATGATGATACTGTATGAAAGCCAGGCAAATTAAAATATATATCTAGCCAAAGTTTATTATTAATCTAGGCATGCTTGTTTAGAAGTAAGACAAGCATATCCAGCCCGTATTTCTTTAGTGTTAAATGTTGACTTCTGCACTATCACTTCATGCCACAGTCTCAGAAATGCAAAGTTAAACGGCAGAGGAGACAAGATGGTTTAAAGAACTGCTGTTAGAGTGGTAGAATCAAATATTTCCAATGCAGAATCAAAATATTTTCAAAATACATTTTCAAAGTAGAATAAGGTATTTTCATCAAATGGTTTGCTAGTTGTTAACACAGGAGAGAAAAAGCAAGTACTTGATTTAAAATGTCCCCTAGCATACAGGCATTCTATTAAGGAAGCACATTTATAGGAACTTCAGAAGAATTAACTGTGATGAGCCATTGTTGGGAGTCCTGTGGTAGGGTACTGAAGACACTGTGTCTTCTTACTGCAGACACCTACAATGGGATGATGGTAATGGGACTTAAAGGCTGTAAGAGAAAGGGAGAATCTGCCTACCTTTGCCCATAAAAGGATTTTATCAACCCCTCTCACCTTTGGAATAACAGCTACCAAATCGTTGTGGTTTGTTATTCAGTACTGTTAAAATAAATGAACACCAACTTTGGGTTACCTTAATAAGCTCAATTGTGAACTGTGACAGTCAGGAAGTGCTATGCAAAGAGCTGTGGTATTCTTAGGTAGATTGGGTACCTCCAGGAGGAGAGTGAAGGAAGGATCAGGGACTGTAAACTACCACTGCTGGTACCCACGAGCCTGGAGGTCTGTCACCTTTGAATGTTTTTTCCTCACTTAAGTTTTATTTGCTAGCATCAGGTTTTTATATTGTAGTGTAAGGTAACAGTCCAGTTCAGTCATCAGGTGTAAAATTTATCTAGGCAAATGTAATTTACGTGGATTGGCTGATGAACTGTAGGAGTGTGGTTGCCTGGAGATGCTGAACCTTTGTAACAGTGAAGGTGGGTCCGGCTGGTAGCATATCAATGACCTGAATCCTGAACTTGATTGTCAGATTTTAATGGCAACTTCCATATTTTATGTGAGGAGTTTACTAGTACTGTAGTATTTCCATCTCTTAAAAGTTGAGCAGAAATGTCAGCAGCAGTGAAAACTGGGAAGAGTTACCTCAGTCTTACTGTGGTCTGAGTAGTTGGTGGAAGGCAATCTTCATTTTAGACATTAAATATAACTACTGGGTGGCTGCAGTGCGCTGCTGTCCTTTGCTTCCCGCTGACACCCAGGAGATGGGTGGGTGCTGGAAATTCATTAGGGCTTCCAGCCGGTAGAAGGAAGTCCAGGATAAACTGAGTTTTCAGCTTTTATTTTCCAGTTTAGAGAACTTCAGTGCAACAGTATGCTGCTCGTAGCGTTGTATTTCTGAAAAATCACATATTAATGGAAAAAATTAACCAGAGAAGTGCTTAGGTGATGAAGGAATTTCTGGCAGTAACTAGGAAGTGCAATAATGGTTGATTTCATTTAAGGCTGATCCTGGTATTTGTAGTCTTTACATCCTATTAATTCCTTGAAAGATAAGCTGATACAAGAATAATTTGCCAGGGCCAACGGTTCTTCTAAAAATCTTGGCTCAGGTTATATCCCCCTTCTCTCCACATACAAGATAAAAGCCCTGTGAATATGAGGTTAACTGAATTCAAATAGAAGACTCTCTCGAGTTATTGCATTCCTTAGAAAATAAATACATTTCTCATATGGTTGAGATTGATCAAAAAAGTATTCTGTATGCCAGTGATTACATTCCCATCTGTGATTAAGGTTTTCTGTCTGCATCTGGTTTTCACATTATATTTCTGTAACAAGAATCCTTTATATGGCAGAGTTCACTCTCTGTATTTTCTATTAGCTGCAGCTTGAACTACTGCACGGATCGCAGATTTACACATGTGGTTTTCATTACTTCATACCATTGAGAAAAAGTAATATTTGTTTGGGAAAGTATGTTTTTCAAAATTTCCATGGTAATACAACATGTTGATCCTTTTTTATAACACTCTTGTAAGACAACAAATTGTTTGAGGCTTTCTACTCTCAGTGAAGTTCAGACTTTAGATGGTTTTGCATGTACATTGGAACAACAGCAGCAGTTTCCAATTCAGGAAGCAACAATAAATTTTAGAAAGGAGGTTGGTGTAGAATGGGTATAGCAGAATGCATCCATCACTTTGGAAAATGTGGCATATAGAGAAAATTAACGTGGGGCTGAAACAAAGAAGAGTAGTAAGTTAAAGTGATGTCTTCATTGTACAGTGAACGACAGATGGGGCACTGGTTCTTTTTTGGTGGTGGTGTAAGAACTTTCCTTTTTTTTTTTTTTTTCTTCAGTAAGAGGTTTAAAAATCTTTTCCCAGCCATGAAAAAGGAGTGTGCTGTTCAGCAGACTCAAACATTGAATTGCTATATGTTACATGATTTAACATATTTGATCAAAATTATTTCTAGTGGCCAAATTAGTAAAGGTTAGCAAAACATGAATACATCTTTACAGATGGTTGCTGTGTGTAATTCTGAATCCAAAATATGATGTTAATTTAATGTTCCACTATAAGTCCATATTTCAACCAGATTGTGCTATCATCACTCGGTAGAAAACTTGATGTTTAAATGATCTCAGGGAAATTAATAGGGCCACTCGGTCAGTGAAGGGGTTTTGAGTTTTTGTAGGCGCATACGTTTATGACCATAAAAATCAGATCAAACAATAATAACAATTCAGGGAATGTTGTATGCATTTATGGAAATGTAAGGTATTACGCAAAAGCCTGGACAATTGAAACCCACACAATTAATGGTAAGGCACAACTGAAAGGTAAATTTATTGCCTATGAAGAACACGGTGACAACTAGAGAATTTCATCTCAAATAAAAGTAATTTTAGAAAAGTAGTTATTGCACCCATGTTGGGAGTCCAGAACACATTTTGGAGATTATTTTCCAAATGCCAAAGGCAGTTGTCTCATATTGAAAGCTTCACGGTTGCCAAATACTGCTTAAGAGTCCTGCAGTCCTTACAGGCCTCTTGTTTTCACTGAAATTGATAGAATTTTGGTTTGTGTCAGAGCTGGGTAGAAACGTCTGACCACGAACAGGGGAGAGAAAGGATTTTGAGTGATGAACTCCTTTGTTCTGTAACTTAACTTGGTGAGGGTTTGGTTTGATTTGAAGAGGGTGCTTGTTTGTGGGAAAGATTGCAATTTCTAGCACAAACACAAATGTGAGCTGTTTCAAATGCCCTTGTGCAAGACTTTTTTTTGCAGTAAGATCTAGTCCAGGAGAGGGTTGGGGCAGGGTTCTTGGTTAGATGCATGCAGCTGCGTCCAGATCCTTTGCATGTTTAACTTTATGTCTCAAAATACCTGAATAGTGGATGCAGATTGAAGCATGTACATAACTGTGTGTGCCTGGCTCTGAAAATCTTTCTGCCTTGACATAATTACACTCCCCTGAAAAGCATATTAATGTCTTGGAAAAACTGGCAGTGCTGTAATGCAGATTCATACGAATGACAAAGTATTTGTGTAACCCAAACAAACAGTTTTTGTAGGTGTTGGAGTGGGAGGGAAATTGCCTTTTCAAAAGTGGGAGGGTGATGTGTAAATATATCAATAGCTTTTTGATCTCCCTTTGTTTAAATGTACTTGCTGTTAGACTTACAAGTCTAAATTAGTATAGTGATGTGTAACTGCAAGGTCTCTATTTTTAGTAACCATGTAGGTTTAATAAATGATTCTCTAGAGCTTCTGTTAAACCAGGTAAAGTATGTAATATTTTATATTGTATGAATGTATTTAAGCCCAAGCATTTTTACAGAATTAGCTAATAGGTATTTTCATGGTGGAATATAAGCTGCCCTTAGTTCATTGCTGTCTGTATGTCAACTGTTTTAAATGAGCAATTTATGAAATGGCCTTTGTCAAAGAATTGATACAGTTTTAAAGTACTGCCTTATATTAACCAAGAAAATGTGGGTAATTGATTTAGAATGATAGCATTTCTGTCTTACCTTTTTATTTAAGGCTATTATCATGCAAATGAAGGGGTGTGGTGGTGGTGCTTCAAACTGCCTGTGATATCTGCTTCTTTTTTTTTTTCCTTCTTTTTTCTTTTTTTTCTCTTATTTTCTTTTTTCCCTTTTTTTTTTTTTTTTTTTTGTCATTTGTTGTTGTCAATAGAAAAGATTGATCTCTGGGCTGGTGAACATAGTATCTGTCCCAGTCAGAAAAGGAAAGAGGAAATTAGCAGAACGATTGGTGGAGAATGATATCTGTCAAAAGAAACACTTGGAGAGCACTGAGTTTAGTGATAGGTGACTGCCGGAAAAAAGGGAGCTTTGAATTTTGTCAAGGTAAGGAAAAGAAAAATATTTGATTTTATAATGTGCATACCTTTTAGAAGCTATTTTTAATGACTGTACCTTGCCTTGTAAACTGTAATTAAAAAAGAAATCTTTCCCTTTAGCCTCCAAAGAGTCTGCCTAAATCAGTGAAGGTGGTGTCTTCATTATAATGTTACTTCAATTCTAAAGTACAGTAATGCCAATAAAATCTGTCAGTGATGACTTTTCTACAATTTTCCTTAGCTTTAAATACATATATATGGAAGTTTTAACTGTGCTTCTTACTTCTGATGACATGGGTGCTTTTTATGTGTCATGTAAATATTACTTGGCTGAGCCGTGAAAATAATGAAGTTCAGCTTCCTGAACTGTGAATTGAACAATATTCGCAACCAGGTTAAGGGACAGTTGTAATCACATTGGCAAAACGGTTGTGTTTGTAATTTAGTGGAAGCCTCTGGTAAGCTCATTGCATTGGGAATCTGTGATAAATGGGATTGAGATGATATTGAGAATGGATATTTCTGCTTGTGTGCAAAGATATGTACCATATTGGAAAAGTAAATCTGCTATGGCAGAACAAAATTTCTGGGTAACTTATGACTGTGTTTCCTGTCTTTACTGTAACTACATTACTTCTCCTAAAGTGGTGTGTCTAGATGGCAAGAACTAAACTGATTTTAAGTGCTTTCCTACACTCTGATATTTTCGTTCTCAGTGTTGGACCATTTCACCTATGACATAACTTTGATAGAGTATGATACCAAAATAAAATGAACAGTGTCTGAGCACTCCAGACTATGTTCCAGTTAGTTCTGAAGGCAGTTAAGCCTTGATCATATCACTAATCTCCCCACCTGAGATATGGTGGCCTATGCTGCTCTGTCTGTGGGGTGTGGAGAGGAGATGGAGCACAGCTGGGAGAGCCAGTGGGATGCTGCACATCGCTCATGGCAAGTGGCTGGGGCTGAGGTTCTGTGCACCAGCGTGAACATCCTTTCAAAAAAAGAAATCTTGTTTAAAATGAATTTGCATTCTAATTTGAGTTCCTATCTCAGTTTAAAACAAGTAAATGCTTCTCTGGGACCTTCCTGTACACAGTCGGCATTGAAAAAGAATGAATAAACTTAGCAGGGTTTCTTCTTGCATTTTTATTTTGCTAATTTAGCAGTGGTTTAGCTTTTGACTAATTCTCCTTTTTTCTATCTACTGTCTATTTTTTGAAGTTTAAGTGTACTCCATGCAGGTGGTTGTTGTTTGGTTTCTTTTACCGTATGGGTCTTCATAAAGGATTTTAAAAATAAATAAATGCAAAAGTAAAGATTGCATGTCTAAAGCATGCAGCGCTGGCATACTAATGGGAAGCTTATTGAGGTTTATTGCTGTCAGAGCACGTGCAAGATAATGGAAATTTCCTACAACACAGACGTTTTCTAATACTATCCATTTTTACAGAAGAGGGAATTAATATGACTGAAGTTCACTTCGTCCTTATAAAGTCCAAGTGATCTGGTTGTACTACTGAAATATTCGTAAATGGGAGGGAACAGCACATTATCTGTCTTGCTAACCGGTGGGCAGGTCAGGCTGCCTCTATCACCTGGGTGCAGGCACATCTCAGCCATTGTGAAGCTGCTGATTCCCTTTCCTGTGCAGTTCTGTCTGTGTAGCCTTATACCAAAATAAACGCATCCTTTCTATAGCACAACTTACAAAATTGATGATATTGTATATGGTAATGAAGATAAATCCAAAATTGCTTTGTAGCCCTTTATGAAAGAGAGTGATCAGTGGTGTTTAGCAAGTGTTAGGTCTTTGGGCATTCCCATTTTGACATTTATTTGAAATAAGGTGATTAGGTAAGTACCTTTATCTGGATGTATGTGTTTGTTACACATTCAAAAATTTTAGTCTTAAATAGCCAAGAAGCTCCATACCTAAATTTGGATGAGTGATGAGAGATGAGACCAACATTCTTAGAGCTTAACTTGATAAAGACTTTGCTGTACCCAGCAAGATTTGACTTGCTATTTGAAACCAAAATGGCAAAATTAAAGCTGTTTGAGTATCACCTCCTTGAAGTGACAGCCTTTTGTAGCATTAGACTACCTTTGCTGATGTGATCCTTTTCAAGCATTGTCATAATTGTTTTGCTATTACAAAGTCTTTTGTCTAGCTTTCCTTTTTTATCTTCGAAACAATTGTTTGCTTACCTATGTTTCTTAGAGTACAGTGGAAATAATAAACCCCCTTTCTAACATACAACAGATGCAAAATGGGACAAGTATATTACAGACAGTGAATTGTCATTACACCACTCACAATCAGATTTTCATCTGTTCATGTGGTGCGCACCTGTGGCTTGCTAGCATTGCTCGTGATTGGAGTGTGAGAGATCTTAATGAAAAACAAAGCCAGGATGACAGGAGGAGACTCCACGGCACACACAGGTTACTTCACACGTTCTAAGGAAGTGAAATTCAAAATACACTGGTTTGGAGAGTCTGCCTCGTAATGAGGGAGCGTGCCTGGGTGACTCTGCAAGGGGAGCTGGAGTCCTGCTGCTCACTGCTGCCTTGCAAATACAATGTTTTATTCTGTAGGTCAGATTGATTTGGACCAGTTGAGAGCATGGCTGATTTCTCCAGCTTTACTTTCTCAGCCAGTAAGAGTATCCTGGGCAGGAATCCAGCTTTTGAAGTACAAAGAAATAACCCATAATCTATATAAAACGCCGGTGGATGGCGAAGGGACGAAATTTAAGAGAATAACCGAGTTTGAGAACAACTGTGTTAAAAGTAGGATGGAAGAGGAGTGTGTGTGTGACATTAGTATTTATTTTAATTTGAAAATATGATCTTTGAATCCTTTGAGGTGAGCAGAGGACGAGCAGTCACAATACGATGTATTTATTGGT
Organism: Amazona ochrocephala; assembly: GCA_039720435.1. Classification (NCBI taxonomy): domain Eukaryota; kingdom Metazoa; phylum Chordata; class Aves; order Psittaciformes; family Psittacidae; genus Amazona; species Amazona ochrocephala. The sequence goes on from CM077876.1 coordinate 26,314,140, forward strand.
AAACTGAAACCAAGCACTCCAGCTGAAGCTGAAGTTCCTTTTTCAATGTGATTTTTCCCCTTGAGTTTGCAGAGTTTGGGTTCTCTCCCTTTTTTTCCTCTGCCTCTCTTGCTAATGTACTGTGGCTCTGATAACATTAATGGGCTTTGCCCCACATGGAGCAGCGAGTGTGTTGTACCATTGCTCACTGATCCCAGGTCAGTGTGATGCGTGAAATCAATTTATTTGAATCTCTTTGCCTGTATAGGAATTTGGCGGCGTGCCAGTTGTTTTCATTTAATGTTCTTTGTGTTGAACACAGACAAGCAGGCATGCTTTTGTACTCCTCTTTCTTCTGGGCTCTTCTCTTTTCAGCCAATATTCTATTCTGTGGATTTTTCAGAAAGAAGGAGGAATGTGTTACCTTTTTAAAAAATAATTTTTGTTTAAATAGCCTTTAAAGAGCACGGAAACTAGGTCAGTCGCAGAGCAGCCTGTGTAGGGGCTTTCACTGAGTATAGGTGGTAACACCTGCCTTTCCCATTTCTTAAATCTGGCGAAAAAGAGGGAAAACATCGGTTTACTTGTCTAATGCCCGGTTCTATGATTTATGTCCTCTTCTAAGACAAAGACTCTTCAAAAATGCTTAAATCAGAATAATTTTATTTCTTAATAAGTGAATGTCTGGCAGTTGGTTGGCTGAATCAGAAACGCTTTTCAGGATCTTTTTCATTTTGAGTAATGACATTAAACTAAGAATTAATTTGGGAATCCCTTGCCTTGTCTTTCTGTCTGTTCTGCCCCTCCCCCAGATATTTAGTGTTTTGAATAGCTAGCTGGAGAGCAGCTACCCCAAAGTACCCATTTCTTTCCTTTTTTGCTTCTTTTTCTATGAGAAAGCAGCAAGGTGTATGGAACAGAGCAAGTAATTTGGCCCTTCTTAAAAAAAAAAAAAAAAAAAAAAGAAAGGAAAAGGCAGCAGTAGACATTTCCAGAAGGATTTGTTTTAGAGCTTGGTGTTGGGAGCAGGAGTAGAAGATTCTGTTGATGCTCCGGGCAGTTCGGGCGGAAGTCGATAGCAGAACCTCGGAGCCACGGCGCAGGGGTCAGACTCGTACACATCAGCCTCGTTTCCTTGTTTAATTACCTGAAGAGCAAAACATCCATGCTGGGAGTGTGTGAAAAGCCAGTATCTCGAACAGCAGTTTACTGCTCTGACATCCTGCGAGGCCAGCCCTGTCTGTCCGCAAACGTCAGGGCTGGTTCCTGACAGCGGGCTATCTCTGCCGGGCCTGGGTTCCTTCCATTCAGGAGGCATTGTGTGGAAGAGGGTTTGGTCAGGAATTTGAAGTTCCTGCCGGTTCTTCCAGCCCGGACAACCCTGTGACAGATAGGCCTGATTTTTTTTTATTTTAAAGAATAATAATAATAATAAAAAAATTTGGCTCTTTTTAGTCTTTCCCTGTATTTCTGGCATTGGTATAATACCGACTGAAACAAAACATGTTAACCCTTTCTCTTCTGAATTTGGGGCTTTTTCCTTTTACTTTATTCTGTCTCCCCTTGCTTGACCTTTCATTTTCAGAGGTAAAGTCTTGTGAGGAGCAAATTCTTTCAGGTGGAGTTTGTAGCACGCAGCAAATAAACTTCTGAAAACATTTTTTTTTTTTTTTTTTTTTTAGTGGTCATTAACACAATCATCATTCTTGGCATTTTATGTCTTTCATTTTCAGCATGCTTGGCAACACAGTTTTTCATTCATCTCGTGGCTGCAAACCAAGCCAGTGTTTGTTCTGGCGTGGTCTGTTGAAACAGCGGTGGCAGCTATTGAGCTTCCATTCTCCTTATTCATAAGATTTGCTGAGATGTCCATCTTGGTGTTATGTTGGGATAGGGTCAGTGATAGTCCTTGCTCCTAATAGCTGTTGTTTGTTGAGGTCTCTTGTGGATGCAAAAGGCAGGGGTCTGTGCACTGGTGAGGTTTGGGCCCATAGATAGAAAGTATTTATTGGGATGTAAAGCTCGAGGTTGTAGCTGAAAGATGCTAAAATGTTCAGTTAGGTAAAGGTTGTGAATATTTTTTTTATTATTTGTGAAGAATTATGACTTCTTGTTTGAATGATAAATGAAGAATGTGAATCTTATTTGGGTAATTTTAATACTTCGGTATATAGCACAGTGCTGTTAGTAGTTGTACTGGCAAAGCTTAAGATCACAAGATACCAGTAATGGAGGGAACATAATTGGTATGGCTTTGCAGCAGAAAATGAGTGTAGCATGTGACTATTGCCTTTTATTAATGTGGGCAGAAACTGGTCCAAGAAAGATACTTGTGGTTGTGGGAGCGGGGGAGAGCTGGAAGTTAACTAAGGTTTCATTTTCTTTTGCACTGAAGGCATTTGGTCCAGTCTATAGAGTTATGCCTGTAGTCTTAGAGGACATTTTCATGTGCTAATGATTTTGGGTACTTTGTAGGTGAGATGGAAATAATTTCAGCAGTTATATTTTCTCTGCTAATATTTCATTAGAGTTTTGTAATACAGATTTAAAGATACACTTTTTTTTTTCTTGCATACAAACATTGCTACGTAAGGGTTCTGGGGACCCTTCACTGAGAGAGCCTTCAGTGGGAACACGCAGCTGGAAATTGATAGTGCAGTGGGATCAAAAGAGTCATTATGATCTATTGTGCTACTAATCCTCCATCTAAGAAGGATTTGCAGGGGATGGTGCAACAAAAGAGCTGTTTCAGTGTATCAATAGTCATGATCTAATAAACTCTTCATATGTACGTAATCCCTCACCTTTAGAATCAGGCCTCCTTCTTCATTGGGCACTCCTTAAGTTACTCTGGTGTAAAGGTGCTATTAAGTTAAAGTGAATTACTTAGACATACAATTTGAAGTCTCTGACGTACTGTAAAGAAGCTATAGTTTAAATAAGCATTTCTTGTATCTACAGGATGAGGAAAAGATGGCTTATGCATTGCGGTCAATGTCATGTTCCTGGACAGTTTGTGCATACAGAGGAAATTGTATCTGTATGTAAGCATTATTAGTTAAACCTTTACAAGTCATGTGTGTCCCTCCTTCCGGTGTTTCACATGCCTTTGTTTTTGCAGTTCCTAATCTAATTAGCTGTCTACAACTTTTGCCCACCTCAACCAGCAGCATAGTAAAAGAAAGTTCTGGTGACATGTGGTGACGACAATAACCACACTGTCTTTTCTCCTACCCTTCGGGTGTGGTGTCTAGCTCCTCTTTGAAAATGGCAGAAAATGATATCCTTTAATCCATGACTGCCACCTCAAAAATGCCTCAGAGACAATGATTTGAAATCAGCATTCTGCTTGAAAAAATAATTTATCTTGGGCATCACTGCAAGTCTCTGCTGTGACAGTCTTGCTTAAGTGAAGTTCTCATGGATAATGGTTCTGAAGCTGGTTTGGGCTTTACTAAAACTGGCACCTTGCATTGTGCCCAAACAGTTACTGCTGCTCTTTGCAGATGCTCTCCTAGTGTGAAGTGGTGTAATTTGCTCTTGGTATGAAATTCCACTTCATAATCACCTCTGCTTTCTTTTCCTGCTTCTCTGCTGAATGGCTACAACGAAGCACCATGTGGAGTACAACACAATTAGATAAAATGAAATGATATTTAAAGGCCTGTGTTCCTCAAGACTCCTCCCCTTTCCTAAAGAAACAAAGATTTTGAATGTTAATTTTCCTTAGCTATGATGGGATATGTCTGGGTCGGACTAAAAGCACAAAGCTTGTGGCAACACATCATCCTTCCAGGGAGAGTGGTGTGCTCCTCTGATTGCACATTAAGTGGATCCCATTCTGGTTTTGTTTTCTAGTGGAAACCTAACTAACTCAGTGTTTGTCCTCCATGTTAGGAGTTCCGGTTGTTGATAATTTATGTGGGTAATATTTTACGGTTCTACTCACCATAATGTGAGTACCAAATTCGGAACATCCAGCTTTTGGGGAAGCAGAAGTGGGAGAGGTTGGATGTCCAGGCTAGCGAAGCAGGCAAGTCATATAGTGGGTTGGAAAAGGCAGGTGTGTAGTGAAGTGAGAAGGTGGCCCCAGAATCAAGAACATAGGAATAGATGTGGTGGCAGAGAGAAGGTGGAGGGCACTGAGTGGAAAAGTGAGAGGAAAATATGATTGGAGGTGTAACTAAGAAAGCAGTGGAAACAAACAAAAAAATGTTTAACTAAAATCAGTGCCTTCCCTTTGTCACTCGCAAATGATAATGCTTTTCCATCATCAGGGGTTGAATGAGTCTGTGCACTCATTCTGCCATATTTCCAGATGCTGAACTGCATCAGAGCAGTTCACTTGGTAATATTGCTTTGCCATTTTAGCAGTTACAGGGTCTGACAGTGGGTTGTCCTATTATAACTGTGAGAAAACTCATCCGTAACCACTTTCCTGTTAGGACTTAGTTCTCTTCATGTAAAAAGGTGCCCCCCTGCCTCTATGCCATTAGATCTTCTCATTCATCCTGGTAAGTTAAAATACTTGAGGAAGTGGGTTTCTCACCTGGTGCTGGAAAGCAAATAATTTAAATGGGAAAATGAATGCTTAGCTGTCCTAGATCTGCTCAGATATTTATTTATGGTCCTCATTCATTAACTCTTGAAATTACTTAGTAGTCTACGGATGTCATACTAAAATAAAGACATTAATAGTAAACATTAACATAGTGTACAGTGGTGCTGCTGTGATGTTACCGGCACTACTATGTGTATAAACACATAACAAGATATGCGGAATGGCCGGGATTCCAGCCCATTGCAGTGGAGGCCAGTGTAAAGATTTGGCTGCCTGATAAAAGACTAAGCTTTATTTTCTGAATGCTTGTCAGTTTGTTTTACAAGCACAACGTTATCATTATATAGTTGAATATAGACATGTATATATTTGAGTAATACCATTCTTTAATTTCCCGTATATATCTGATGACTATTGTGGACTGCAAATTCATGTTAAAACTCATCTGGAACAATAGCTTTGTACGAAGGCCCCTATGAACAAAGCCTTTGTGCCATTATAAATGTGGTAAATAAGTACAAATTGATCAATATGTGACAAAAGGGTAAAGAAGGGAGGTCAAGAGGTAAGAGTATTTCCATATAAAACATTTTCCCTGTTGAAAGTGGCAGTGGGAGCATAAATAAATAGTTTGTATTGCTGTGTATTTGCTCCACCTGGTGGATTTTCCTGGAAGTGTTTTTAATCCTTGTTAAGGGGAAGCTGTCTTTAATTAAATACAAAAGACAGCACCAAGAATAAAGGCAACTTTTGTTTGTTTGTTTGTTTAGGGTTTTTTAGCAATAGCATTGCCAAAGGAAGGCAGATTTGGGGAAAGATGAAAATTTGGTATTTTTCTTGACCACACTTGATCAGTGCAGTAATGTCTATGAAAGTATAGCATTCCAAATCAGTTGATGATAACTGTTTACTCTTGGACTCATCTAGAAATTCATAATTACAAAGCCCAAATCTATTGCTTGTGGGGTTATATATGATCACTGAAAGTGAGGATTTGCTATGGCTTCCACCCCTCCCAGTTTTTGAAACACTAACACCCCTCTCCCCCCCCTCCCCCCCCCCCCAAAGTATCAGTGCTACAGCTGAACCCAGGACACAGCGATATCAAAAGAAGAGAGTTACTATGCTGAAGTGTTACCACTGTACATCAGCATAAAATCTGCCTGTCATTAAGCTAGCTTTGCAAGCATTGTTTTCTTTGGAATTCGTAAGGACTCAGTTATGCTTTGATCATCTCATTGTTCTCCTTAGGTTATTTTTTTTCCTTTAGAGTGTAATGGCTCCCTAACAGAAGGTGAAGTTTAGAAAATAGTGTCTCCATATGCAAGGGATTTGGAGACCTTTTTATTGTCTTTAAAAATGTCATTCATAGTCCTCATTAGCATTTATTGTTGCAAGCGTACAAGCAGAAAATGTGAAATTGGTATGTCATGAATAGCTCCACAGAGCTCTAGAGCCCTGAAATTTTGCCTGCAGTGTGGTGTGGGGCAGGCATTGAGAGAAAGCTGGCCAGATGGCTGCCAGCACAGAGCAGAGCTGCAGGTTTTTGTCTCTGGTGCTGAGAGGAGGGAAAGTTCACTGGAGCATACGCTATCACCCCTTGCGTTTTAACAAAACTAACTCGCCATCAGTCAAAACGGGGAGGTGGTGACATTGAAACAAAAGTTTTCAATATAATGTAACAGTCCTTGTCAAATGAATAAAATATGTTTAGTTAGTGTCGCAAATATTGACATGTTACAAAGAAAAATGCAAGGCTTGAATTTATGGCTTGTGGTAGGTACACTTTCACACAAATATGCTCTCACGTTATCTTTATTATGAAAATCCTATGCATTAAAAAGACATTGATTAGAGGTCAAAACAAGGGTTAATATAGTACAGCAGGAGGAGTTTCCCTACCCATGTTAAATGAGCAAACACTCTGAGCTTCAAGTGAAAAAGCAACTGATAGCATAAAACATTCTTTTTTCTTCTTTCTTTCCTTTATTCCCCTTTTTTTTCTTTTCTTTTTGGATCTTAAAATGTGACCCTAGTTCAGCAGGGCAAGATATTCTCATCCAGGCTTCCCCAGCTCACTCTGAATATTTTCTGTCTCCTGTCTGTGAGACGGCATCTTTGGTATTTTCTGGTGTCCTTTCAGAAATAATATTGAATCAATATCAAATTTTCTGAAGTGCTTCAGTGGTGTTTATGCTCAGATAGTTTGGTAATATCCTTTGAATCCAGCTGATGATAGAAATTAGCAGTCAATTCTAATTTGCTTTACCCACCTTATGGAAAATACTGTGTCTAATAAAAATACAAGGCAAAACTTGGTTTAGCCCAGATCAAGTGAAAGAAATAGACACCAATTCAGGTACGTATATGTGAGTTTGTCCACATGAGTGTTCTTACTAAATGTATATTTAGAGCAAAAAGGCATGTGTTCTTTGAGACCTGAAGTCTCTGTTGGCCCTCCCATTCTGAGTCAATTTCTGGTGGAACTCTTCTTCTATGATACATCTTTACATATATTTTCATTATTTTAAAAACTGAAATACACCAGAAATGCCACTGGGATTCTGGCAATGTTCAACAGGAATGAATTTTTTTGTTGTTCTTTTTTTTGATCAGAAAACAATAGGCAATCTAGGTTGCTGAGTCTGACCCGCTGCCAACGTTGCTTTCCTTAAGAGAGGAAGTCTTCTTTAGAGGACTAATTTCTGATTATCCTGTTGAAATAGTATGACTTCTAAGTTTACTTAACTGAAACAAGAGATGGATCCTTTCTCACCTCCACCGAATTTAATCCAGTACTACAGGTAACATGATGAACAGTTTTTCTTAGACAACCAAGGATATTTTCTTCCCAGCTTAGTGACTCTGGCTCTGAACTGTTGAGGTATTTGTGCAGGTAATCTCAATTAGCCTGTGTTTCACAGAGCTTTGTATGTTTTAAAGGTCCTATTTGTCTTTTTTTTTTCTTCTTTTTTTTCCAGAAGTCCAGAAAGCCTTGCCAATAAGGAAATGCTTAGGGAAATGTTTAGTGTTATCTGGTGAATGTTTTGTGTTGCATGCATTAAGAGCTACTGTTAACAGATAAGCACGTATCTTACTGGAATATCTTAATTCCCTTTCCAAGCAAAGAAGTAGGAGTGTAGAAAGAAGTGCTCTTCCTGAATGGCTTGAGCTTTTGTGGTAGTGCAGTAAAAACAAGGGAGGTTAGGTACAATGTCATGGAAAAAGTCACACTGAGGGTACACATTACGGTCCTAGGTGGACTACAGTTGCACGAGGTGAAGGAGATACTGGGCAGCAAGAAATTAGTAAGCTTCTCCTGAAGGTGTTGCCTTTACTGTACTTTGGTTGGACAATTCACGGAATAAAGTTCAGAAAGCATCCATAAGTGGTTGTCCCCCGTCCCCCCATATCAGCTCTACAGCTCACACGTGAGATGGGTTTGTCCTGTCAGTGGGATGCCTTAAGAAAACACTAATAGCTTCCAGCTGGGTGGAAAATCAAAACGTTTGGGGGCTGACAAAACTAGCAGATTTGAATTTGAAAGCCCAGCTAATGCTTCCATTTTTATTTACCACTCGCCCATAAAAGATTATTTTCCAATATGTCAGCCTCATTTGGTGGCCAGTGGTCTGAAAGTGAAAGTGGAACAAGCAAGCGGGGAAATCTGGACATTAGTGAGTCCGCCCTTTCAAGCTGGTGTGCCACTTTGTGGAATGGCCTTTCCTGAGATTGGGGGGGTCCTAATGACCATTCATCAATGCTCGTTGGCTGATCATTGAGTGCCTTCTCATTCAGTTTATCAAGTCTTGCACATAAAAAGTCAGAATAAGCATTATTCAGCTTTGTAAAAGCCAACTAGGAGTAAAATGCTCCATTTGAACCCATTTTGCCCTTGGTTTTTCACTTTGTTAATGCAGTCCTGCTTAAATGAGTGCTTTTATTGGGTCTGTTAGAATATCTGAAACTATTAATTCTCTTGTATTGAATAGCTGGTGGCAGGCCAGAGCAGATGGGGTAGAAAACTATTTGGTTGGGTGTATTGCTTTCAATTAGGATCAATGAGGTTTCAGCTCCTTTGAATTAACTCACTTAATACCCACTGTGTGAAGTCACAATGTATCACAACAGTCTGCTATAAGTAGAGCGGGAAGTTGAGAAGTCCTACAGAAAAGCTTTGAGTTAAATTCTTCCTTCACTGTTAATAGAGAGCTTTCATTAACTACAGATGTGTTTCAGTGGACTTCCAGTCCCTGTTATTAAGCTAGCCTTGCGCAGAAGGCAATCTCTGCGCTTTTAAATAGTGATCGTTTGGAATCTCTTTTTTCCATCAGATCCATGTCTTGGTGACTTTATATTATCCACTGCATAAAAATCTTATTTGCCCCCTTCACATATACAAGTATGGAAACTGTTGTGCCTTCTTTGCCAATTTGCAAGATATTACGAGTTGTAGAGGATTCTCTAATATTGTTTTGTAAAGTGTTTTGAATGATTGTCAAAGAAGGAGCTGATTCCCACCAGGAAGTTGTAGCATAATGCGCACCATAAAGAAACTGGCTGAAGATTAGCTTCTGGGTTTTTCATTCTCTGTATCCCTTTCATTTTGATATTACAGATAACTCCAACTCTTGTGGTACAGTGTGTTAAAACCCCTGCCTTGCCTTTCTTAGTGGAGAACAAAACCGTTTTACAGAAAGGGCTGTCCACCTTTCCTTGGCCTTCTAAAATTTCAGACCTGGTGCAGAAACTGTTAGGGCAAGCTTTAAGTGACTGCATTAAAAATTAGGGTGGGGTGGGCAGAGCGAATAAATATCCACAGATATTTATTCAGGGAGGACTGCCAAATGGGTTGAAGCCTGCCTCAGTGTATTAAATAATGAGAGGGAAACACTATTCATGCAGCTGGCTGCTTGAGAAAATGCTGAAGTAGTCTCAGATGCACAGGCATTCTGTTAGCCCCTTCCACAAGCAGACTTCTAGGTGAGAATCTCCAGGGATCCAGGTTTTGTTGACGTGGATCAATTTAAGTGGTAATTACTGTAGTCAGATAACAGCTTAAAAAGGCTTTTTACACACAGAAAAAAGATGCATAATCGCACAGCATATGGAAGTTCAATTTCGTGAGCCGTGGTCTGTGGATTTACAATGTACTGATATTAAGATCTTTTTTTAAGAGTTAATATTGTTTGGTTTTATTAAAATGCGTCATACCTTTGACATGCTACATTCTACTCTGAAGCTGATTCAGTCTGCATCTATGTTGATGAAAGGTTGCATTTCCAACTGTGAAAGTGTTTTTCCTTTCATGTAGAGTACAGCATTAAAAAAGAAAACACAGCAAATACAATAGTAACTGACTGGTTTTAGTAGTGCATCAAGTAATAAAACAAAAAGAATGGTAAATTCTTTAAAGGCCTCGGTGGCACGGACTTTGCTTTTCTCCCTTGCTTTTCTCCCCTTTCCCCTCTGCCTTTCCCCCCCTTTATGAATGCGGTCTGTCATGAAAACATTTTCATGTTTTGGTGTTTCTCTTGATCTTTCTGACCCTCAGAAATACATTAGAGAACTTCATCGCAATAGATAGCTGATGGAGGTGAAGAAAAGACCCACCTCCAGTAGTAGACGTGTTGGATTGTCAGTGCCAGGGTGTTCACTGGGGTGAGGGGAGCTGCTCCTTTGCTGCTTTGAGTGTCTTGAATTTGGCAGTCCTGTGTTCGGAGTCTTTCTCCCATTTAAGTGAAGCTTAAGGATGGCAGCTATATAGTGTTAAAAAGTTATTGTGGAAATATCAGTAAATTAAGTGACTCATATGCTTTAAGTGTGAAATATTCATGAGTTCAGTCCGGATATTGGAAGGGTTGTTATTTTTTTGTGCTTAATTTCGCATGTGTGTCCTTTTCCTAAACAGATCGTTATCAGGCTCTGTGGCAGCTAGAGGAAGGAAGAGGAAGGCCTGAAAGCAGAGTTATTTCTGCATAGTAGAGGCAGAGGATGGCATAACGCGAAATCAAGGGGATGCATAAATAAGTACAAATGGATGAGTTTTACGTGGACAGAAACGTGGCTGCTAAAGATCTGACTAAGAATCGCTGCCTTTCTGTATGGTTTTAAACATATACTGCAAAGGCAAAGTCAGAACCAGGACCTACATGTTGACTGCTGGAGAGAAACATTCGTTAGGAAATGAGAGGTTTTTGCAAGTGCTAAATGGGGGGAGAGTTTTAAAAAAGAGATATTTTTCCTTGTGCCTGGAATTTTTGCAAGGCTATACGTGCTACAGAAGGCATGCGAGTCAGGCGTATGTTTCTCCTAAGAGGCAAAGATGTTTTACAAAGGACTAAAGAGGGACTGCTGAGAAGAAAATAGCCAGCTTTAGATAAAGCACTATAACAAAGACTTGTAGTTTTATGTATCATGGTGTCCATTAAAGCTTAATAAGGAAGAGTGCATTGAACCTAGCCAGGCATACGTTATTCATGCGAAGGATAAACATTTAAGGGGTGTGCAAAATCACAAATTGGGAGGACATGATTGTTTAGCTTTTGAAAAAGCTTTACAGGGAAGATTCTGTTTTCATCCCCCATGGATCACCACGCAAGGTAAAGGAGAGTAAGCTGCAAATGTTTGGAACGTATCAATGCAGGAATCCTGGGGGGTTAAAAGCACTATAGTAAAATAAAAGTGGTCTGCTTTCTAAGTGTGTTCTATTTTACACATGCTACTGAGAATCTGAGAAAGGGAGTGATTTTGATACTCCGTTCACTATAGTAAAACAGCATAAAATGACAAAAGTGTGGGGAGGGGAGGAAGAGGAGGGGGGACTTTCTCATATATATCCTCATGCATGTTTTGAATTTCCAGCTAAATAAACAAACATAGTCCTATGGTGTACAAAATTATGGCTGTTAAAGAATGAATTTTTTTCTGCTTTTGGAGGAGAGCTGATTGGAAGCAATGCTTTTTTCTTTAATAGTTGTCAGCAAAAGAAAGGGTTAACTTTTAAAGAAAAAAATGAATAATTCAGTGTTTGGCTTATCACTCTCCATTTTAGTTTCTATTCTTTGGTCATCTGGAACTTGGTGTGAAAGGTAGAGTAAAAGGAGTCAGCTGAGGGGAGCCAGGGTTGTGATAATTTGCACACACATCCCTGTCATTGTTCTGCCTGAAGAGACAGGGCTGGGTTCAAGGCCACATGTGCTCCTGTCATCATTCACATTTCTGCTCCAAGTGCAATACAGAGTGTCAGCTCTCCATCTGTCTTTGCCTGGCAAACGCACGCGCCCAGCATCCTGCCTCCAGCTACGCTGCCACAGCCAGTTCTGATGGCCCTCCTCGTTTCTCTCTGTTCATTCCAGAACAGGAGGCACTGAGCCCTAAATAAGCTTGCTTTTAGGAGAGAGCCATTTACAGTGTGGTATATTTTATCCAAGGATGCCTGGTGAGTTGAAATTATTGCAGCTCTTTTGGTTTTAAATGAGGAAAAGCTAATTGTTTTTTTGATAGATTTTTTCCTTTTTTTTTTTTTTTTTTTTTTCCTCTCTTTTAATATAGAGGGTGATTTGCAAGCTGATACGGGTACGGAGCGATCGTGGATGCTAATTCTGTTGTATATATGTTTGGGGGAGGGGAATTTGTACAAGGGAACTGCCAGAGATGATACTTACAGCAGGACTGGATGTTTCAGTGAAAAGGGATAGAAATAGCAGAAAGTCACCAGCTTTGTGGGTGCGGGTGTCTGCTTGGGGGATCATTTTTCGTGAAGAGAAATGCAGCTTTGGGCTGGCATTCGTGACTGTCAGCTCTACCTTGAAGCTGCAAACATTTGATCTGTAGATATCATTCACAGCATTCACCCATCAGCTGAAATTCTCTCTGTGAAAAGCTGTTTGTGTTAGAGAAGTGAAGGAGATTTATAAAACAAATTATTCCAGCATTGTCCTAAATCGTAGTCCTTAACTGTCACTGGGCAGATCACTGAAATATGTTGATTCAAAATAAAACCATAGAAAAACCCTGCTGAATTAGAGGAATTGCCATGGAGCTGGAAACGTAATAAGTCGGTTTCCTCAGGAAAATATTATCCTTGGATCTTACGATCGCTTGTCTGATTGATAAGTGTTATTGCCAATGAAAACAGGGCTTCTATGCAGGGTGATTTGTTTGAGGGGTTTTGTGAGATGCTTGACCACGACCGAGTGGATTGAATTTGGTGTGATTTGTTTGGGTTTTTTTCCTCCTTTGGTAAGCACTGGAGAAAGCCATGTGCCTGATTATAGCAGCCTGTGTCTCTGGATAAAAAAAGACACGGCTAGAGATCCTACAGCTGGCTGGTTCCTGTGGATTATTTGGGTAGGACAGGCAGAAGAGGCTACGCTTGATCACAGAGAGTCTGTACACCTCGCAGATGGTGTTTTGAAACAGTATCTGCCAGTTTGCTGCAACCACAGTTGCATGTAGGTATTGCCAGTTGTTGGAAGAATGTTTTCCTTTTAGGATTTTTATACATGGTCATTCCCTACTACTGGTATGTTTGCTGATCCTCTGGTTGTAGCAAGAAAGTGGTCTCTGTTTGCTCAAAGCACAAGGCTAAAAAGATTTATATGGTTGAAATATGGGCAAATTAATTTGCATAGATAAGAACTGAGGACTATGAAAGGTCAATTTAACCCTTTAAATGTCATATTTGATTTTCATGCATTACATTCCTGGGAATGTGGTCTTCATTAGAAATATCATGGTAATTTATTAATTTGGAAAACTGTGCATTCTGCATAATTTGATTCCACTCATGTTTCCCTTATATTTTTATGAGTCTCATATTCTCATGTGATTTGCTATTTCTGTGTTTTATTAAGGTACTTAAATGTAACGAAAATGACACAATCTTACCAGTTTTGAGCCTTGTGTGCATTATTTGGGGCTATTGGCAAGCAGTGTTGGAATGCCTAGAGTGGAGGTTTCTGAAAACTATTAAGCATTTGGCATTTAAATTGCGTACTCTACCTGCTGGTTAAAATTTCATGCATCTTTAATCAAAATGGCATGCACCACACTTGAGTATGTACACCCTTATCAATACTTGTTAAGCTTTACCATTAAATAAATCTTTAATTTTCATCATTCTCTTAGAGCAGTAGCAAGCAAGAAGTGTGTTTTAATGTCAGCTCAGAGTGTTAGAAAACCTTGCACTTGGATACAGAGAATACACTAACAGCTGTGACTGGGAGCATGTGCCAGAATGGAGATACTTGAACAGATCTGACACTTGGCTATTTTTGACACCCATCTGCACTTTTTTACTCTCCTCTAGGATGAACTGCCTCTCAATCTGTTCGCAGCATATTTTAGCCCTTTAATATTGTGGTGGTGGTTTTTTTCAAATGGGCATTATTAGCCATCTGGGGCAGATTTTGTATTTTAAAAGTAAGCACATTATGTACAGGAGATTAAAAGGATGTGTATTTTTATGTAATCTGATATTATGTCAGTGCCTTTTGTGTATGTGTGAAGTCTTGATTTCAGAAGCATCCCTTTAGTGATTCTGTCATCTGAAGTCCTTCTTTCAGGGAAAGAACAGGAAGTCATAACGACGGGTTCTGGTTTATGTGTAGCGATAACACTTACACAAACTAAATTTGCCCTTCAAAGACAAACTGCACGTACTGTTATAATTGCGACTGGCTGCTCACCTCCTTGCTTTCCTGTCAGGGCAAAGTGACAGCAGTGACGCTGCCTAATGAAACGCTGTAAAAGTGATTCAGATCTCTGTTAAGGCACCACTGCAACTCTGAGAAAAGTCTCTAGAAAGATAATCCCATTAACATGCAGCTTGCAGTAACCAAGTTAACCATTTTGTCATTCTATGTAGTGAACTCTAGGAAGTGTTTATCTCTAAATAATTGATCCTGGGGGAGCAGTGTTCAAATCTAATACCATACACCAGGTTGTCTGATTACTGTGAATGTGTTGTCTCTTTTTTCCTTTTCCCCCCCTCTCCCTTATTTGTTTTTTAAGAACTGTTTATTCTGGACTTTATTTATGAAACATTACAAATCTACCAGTCATTTTATAGTACTTTCAAAGAACAGATGTTGGCCTACAAAATGCTTTATTATTGCCCATGGCAGTATTCAGCATGGTTTCCTTAAAAGGACAATCAGTGATCACAGTCATTGTAGCCCAGAAATAATGCTGCTCTTTCAGAAGATGGGCTGGTATTAGGTCAGACCACCCTTTCTTTACTTCTGCTCTCCAGATGTGGCTGCAACTTTTTTTTTTTTAAGTTCATGTTTCAAAAAAAAAGGGTTTGTTTTCAAAATCTGGTTTTACTTAAGATAGCTCCATCCTGGAGTGCATTTCATAAATTGCCCACATATTTTTCTTAGCAGAGAACTTAACTGGCTGTAATTTTTAACACATGGCCACATCATGTGATATTTTCAAAACATTTGCACATAGCTTTAAGAAGGTCCCAGCAGAAATGATCCATCATCTCACAGCCAGCCCGTTTCTTAACAGCATATCTGCATTTTCCATTTAGCAGAGCTATATATTATTAGCTTACATTTTGGGTAGTAAAACAGTGCATTGCTGATTGTAAAACATGGACTTTATTATCTGCTGAAAATTGATTTGGCATTTATAGCCACTGTGTACTAGACTGGCTTTCTGGTTTTAACATTAGTGCTTGCAAGTGATGATTTGTTTAAAGAACAGAAACAAAATTGCCATGGACATAACTGTTAGTGTCCTAGTAACTGAACATTTGGATTATCCACCTGTTTTTTAAATACATGCGCCTAAATGCTGTTATACAGCAAAAATCCTCTAACAGTCCATTAACTGACTTGTTCTGTTTTAAGTTGCAGTTGTTATGCTGTTATATTAGGACAATTCTGTGTCTTACAAAACAAGTTTCCTGCCAAACAGGGAAAATGTGTGTGGAAATACTGAAGTCCAAGTGTTAACCTTGCACCATTATTCCAATCATCCCACATAATGACTTTATGTTCTTCAGGAATCAGATAGGAGTGAAAAGCTCTTTCCCTAAGAGGACCATGAGTCACTAGGTTCTTCAAATATGTATTGTAGGATTTGGGAGACAATGTGAAATTACTTGCTTTTCAAATTTCTTTTTTTATGGTAGTAATAAATTAGAAAGTTTGTATGATATTATTGCTCTTATTTTCAACCCATGGGGCTGTGAACTGCATCTTGCTACATAGATTCATAGAATAGTTAGGGTTGGAAAGGACCTTAATATCATCTAGCTCCAACCCCCCTGCCATGGGCAGGAACACCTCCCACTAAACCATGCCACCCAAGGCTATGTCCAACCCGGCCTTGAACACCACCAGGGATGGAGCATTCACAACTTCCCTGGGCAACCCATTCCAGTGCCTCACCACCCTAACAATAAAGAATTTCTTCTTTGTGTCCAATCTAAACTTCCCCTGTTTAAGCTTGAACCCGTTACCTATCCATTGTCCTGTCACTACAGTCATAGAATCATAGAATCATAGAATAATAAGGGTTGGAAAGGACCTCAAGATCATCGAGTTCCAACCCCCCTGCCATGGGCAGGGACACCTCACACTAAACCATGCCATCCAAGGCTATGTCCAACCCCACCTTGAACGCCGCCAGGGATGAAGCATTCACAAACTCCCTGGGCAACCCATTCCAGGGCCTCACCACCCTAACAGCAAAGAATTTCTTCCTCAGATCCAATCTAAACCTCCCCTGTTTAAGTTTAAACCCATTACCCCTTGTCCTCTCACCACAGTCCCTAATGAAGAGTCCCTCCCCAGCATCCCTATAGGCCCCCTTCAGATACTGGAAGGCTGCTATGAGGTCTCCACGCAGCCTTCTCTTCTTCAAGCTGAACAGCCCCAACTTTCTCAGCCTATCTTCATACGGGAGGTACTCCAGTCCCTTGATTATCCTCGTGGCCCTCCTCTGGACTTGTTCCAACAGTTCCATGTCCTTTTTGTGTTGAGGACACTAGAACTGCACACAGTGCTCCAAGTGAGGTCTCATGAGAGCAGAGTAGAGGGGCAGGATCACCTCCTTCAACCTGCTGGTCACGCTTCTTTTGATGCAGCCCAGGATGCGGTTGGCTTTCTGGGCTGCAAGCGCACACTGCCGGCTCATGCTAATTTTCTCATCCACCAAAACCCCCAAGTCC
Source organism: Amazona ochrocephala (assembly GCA_039720435.1). Taxonomy (NCBI): domain Eukaryota; kingdom Metazoa; phylum Chordata; class Aves; order Psittaciformes; family Psittacidae; genus Amazona; species Amazona ochrocephala. Next base: position 26,330,870 of record CM077876.1, read on the forward strand.
TTCTCTGCAGGGCTGCTCTGAATCTCTTCTCTGCCCAACCTGTAGCTGTGCCTGGGATTGCTCTTAGCCAGGTGTAGGACCTTGCCCTTGTCATGGTTAAATTTCATCAGGTTGGCATCAGCCCACCTCACAAGCGTGTCAAGGTCCTTCTGGATGGAATTCCTTCCTTCCAGCATATCAACTGAACCATGCAGCTTGGTGTCATCAGCAGACTTGCTGAGAACGCACGCAATTCCACTGTCCATGTCACAGACAAAGATGTTGAACAAGACCGGTCCTAGCACTGATCCCTGAGGGACACCACTCGTTACTGGTCACGATGACATCAACTGCTCTACCCCTGTCCATCAGTTCCATAGTCCCATCATAGGAGGCAACCAAATTGGTCAGGCAGGATTTCCCCTTAGTGAAGCCATGCTGGCTGTCACCAAGCACCTTGTTGGTTTTCATGTGCCTTAGCATGCTTTCCAGGAGAATCTGCTCCAAGATTTTGCCAGGCACAGAGGTGAGACTGACTGGTCTGTAGTTCCCTGGCTCATCCAGTTTCCCCTTCTTGAAAATGGGGTTATATTTCCCTTTTTCCTGTCATTGGGAACTTCACCTGACTGCCATGATTTTTCAAATATGATGGACAGTGGCTTAGCAACTTCATTCACTGGCTCCTTCGGGACCCACAGATGGATTTCATCTGGTCCCATGGATTTGTGTGTTCAAGTTCTTAGGATGATCTTGAACCAGATCCTCTCGTACAGTGGGCCCAGGGTCTTCATTCTCACAGTCCCTGTGTCTGCCTTCCAAGACTTGGGTGGTGTGGTCAGAGTGTTTGGCAGTGAAGACCAAAGCAAAGAAGTAAAAGTAACATGGAAAGTAACTAGCACATCATGGGATGCAGATCATGCTGCAGAAGTAGCTGGTTTATATACATATTTTATGTGCATATATATAGATATATCTATATACTTAAACAGGGTCCCAAATACTCTTTCCCTGTGAAGATTTATTGTTTTTCAACTCAGCCCCTTAGCTGGAGAGGAAAAAACGAATCGCTTTCTCAGGACTGATACTTCTTTGGTGTGCACAGGGTGTTTAGTACCGTTCGCATCTTGATTTGAAGATTTTGGGCTGAATGCTCATGTATTTAAGGCGTAATCATCATAGCTTGTAAATCAATGTGATCTGTGTATATGTGATTTAAAAAAAAAAAGGATTGTATACCAATTTGGGGTAAAATAAATTGTAAAGTGATGTGATATGGCAATTTGAAAAGTCGAGATAGGGAAGTTGATACGTCTAAGAGTAGAGGAAGACATATCATCTGGGCCTTTTCAGACCTGTACATGTACCTGTACCAGTTTTCTCATTTGTTTGCTGCATCATTTCTTCTTCCAAGTTTGTATATCAGCAATAACTCTACAACAAAACAGTTGAAGTCTGATCCCTTGCTACCAGCTCACAGACTAAAGTGAAACGCATGGGATGACTTCTGCACTTGAAGTACTAGCTGGCTACCAAATCCAAAATTGCATCCCTCAACAATCCCCTCATTCCACATGCATCACTATTACAGCTTCAAATGGTCTCAGGCATGCATCTGTGCAGGCTAAGATCTGTCTCAATATTGATAGGGTTACGCAGGCCAGTGCTGAGTTCACACCCATATTTCTTTTTGGAATTGAAACATTTTTGTGTCTGAGACTTTTGCACAGTTGGATCTGGTGCATAATTTCAGAGGAAGCCCAACGCATATTCAGAAATGTTGATCTTTTCACAAGTGCAGGCTTACTTTTACGTTTCCAGAAATGTGTGGTCTAAGATGGAGCACGGAGCCAGTGATGCTGAGGAGAGTAGAGATTAAATCAGGAAATCCACAGGGTACAGCAGCAGCACTTGGATTTTCACTTGTACACAGACATAGTCTAGCCATATTGGCGCGCTTGGCAAGGCTGATTTCATTCAGTATCCCACTATGCTAACTGCACATTCACTCAGTTTATCTGCGAAGCTGGTGATGCCTTGCCATGCTGTACCATGCTGTCTGTATTCCCTGGCTTAACTCTCCAGGAGCTCAGCCATCTCTGCGCCATGTTTTATTCTCCAATGTGCACTTGTTCTTTCTCTGCACCATGTTTTATTCTCCAATGTACGCTTGTTCTTTCTGCCTCTTGTATGCGAAAGTCACCAGACGAAGAGCAGGAACAGTGCAGGAGCAGCTTCCTCCTTACTGCTGTTGATCTCAGGCCTTTGTCCCCCCTGAAATGTTGCCTGCTCAGTTCTCAGGCAGGATAAGAACAATGGAGATTACTCCCATTCCATATAAGTTACTGCTGGGCAGTAGCTTCCCCTTCCACCGCCCCGCTGTGGGAATACAGTACAGACCTGAGCTTGAGTAAGCTGAAGGAGGGTTTGAATTCACGCGTTTCACTTCCAGCGTGAGGCTTCCACTCAAAAACCTGAGTAAAATGAAAGCTTACCTCTTCCGTTTCGCCTAGTGTGCAAGATATATATGCAAACCAGTTCTTGCCAATCTTCTGAAGGTGAGGATATGGACATGTTTTCTGGAGGAGGGAGAAGTGCTGTGGATCCCATGTCTCCAAGTTACTGTGGCTCTTGAAAGGCAGGAGTAAAGCATCCTATCTTCAGTATTTCCCTGTTTGTGAGCTGTAGGCAGTTGCTAGTTAGTTATATTTAACTTGATATCATCTTTTCTATCATGGGAGCGTGTAAAGAAGATGTATGGAGCCAAAGTCTTCTCAGAGGTCCATAGGGGTAGGCTGAGAGGCAATAGGAACAAGTAATAGACCATGATAAATTCCAAGTAGGTACAAGGAAAAAAAATTCTTCACCATAAGGATGGTCAGAAACTGAAACAGGTTGTCCAGAGACATAGTGGCATTTTTGTTTCTGAAGATGCCATATTGGGCAAACTCCTGCCACTTGATGTAGCTGCACATGCTTTGGGGCAGTAGGGCATGTACTATCTAATCCGTTGTCTGTTTTAAATATGAAGTCTGAGGTACTTTAGCCCTGTGCACTGTAGGGGAGAGCACAGCAATCTGTGGCATTGGCTTTTGTGTTGTGTTTCAGGGGGGAATTTCAGCAGCACCTAAAGTTACGTATTCCTCCAGTTGGATCTGAAACCATTATTTGATCTGTAACTTGTAGAATGAACTTTGCCTTTCCATGCTAGTCGGAGAGCAGAATTGTCAGGCTTGGTGGTGGCTGAAAGGGCGGCTGCACCTCCTTCCTGTGGTAGCTCATGGAGCTTTTCTTCCACATACAAAAGCTGAATTTATTTCTGTGGTGTCGGTGTTTTTTATTTTTAACCTAGTAGGAATTTCTTCTTTACTGCCAGTTAGAGGCAGATTGTGGAGAAATAGCCTCATTGTGAGCATTAATTGCAGAAGAACTTGAGAAAAGTTGCAGGAGACTTAGGGATTTGAGAGGAGCTGCTTCATTAGAGGTTCGCAGACCTCTTGGCTTTGTCTTGTACTGCAACATACCACCTGGTAGTAATGTTCTTGCAGCTGGTTTAGGGCTGTAGTGTCAAAAGAAACACTGAACTGATCCAACTTCTAAAAATCTCCTGCCCAAATTCCTATGGCATGAAGCTACAGCATTACTTGAGCTTTTCCATGATGTTGCATAATGATTTGTGCATTTATTTCTACTTCTTCTTGCTCTTGGGATATGGCAATCTTGTGAAATTTTCATGAGGAATAACTATCTGGTAGGACCCACACATCTGATTTAATTTAAATTATCCAGCCTGCTATTCCAATATTAGTGTGGATATATGTTCTGGAACCGTGCCTGCAACTTAACCATGCTTTAAAACAGCCACAAAGTGTAAGTCAAAGGTGTCAGGAAATATTTCTGAAGTTTGAAAGGAAATACCGTCAGTAGTGGACTCAGTTATTAGGAGTACTGTTCATATGGTTCTCATTCATTATGAACATCCCTTTGGAAGCAGACTGTAACAAGCTCTGCCGCATTTTTGCATATTGACAATACTGAACTGACAAAGACTAATGGAAGTGTGGAAATAGAAGAGCAAAAGGAATCAGTATTGATCACCTCTTGGATGAGAGGCTGAGGAATAAGGAAGAAAAATGTATTTTTAGTGACCCTTCAAGCATCCTGCAAGTTCATGCAGATCTGGTATAGGGTCAGACCTGTATCATTCTTGTTTAAAAAAGGGTTTGCTGTAATGAATTGAGATTTGCAGGAAGTGAGATTTGCATATGCTTAACTGCAGTGAAGTTTGAAGTGATTCAAGAAGAATGCTTTACCTTTCAAAGTCCATTGCCGTTTCCAGCTTATTGATACATCTTTTCTGTGGGTTAATGCACTATTCTGTCTTCTGTAAGTAATTCAGAAAGCATCCCTAAAATTTAACTTGGTACCCTTTCAGTTCTAATGCTTTACTTGAATTTTCTTTATATGCTTATTATCCCCTTCTTCAAGCCTTGAGAGCCTCCTTGTGCATCTACGGTGCAGATTCCTGTAGTCCCCTCTTTCTCTGTGACTCTTCTAGTGAGGCTGGGTTCACTGTCTTGCTGTGCTCCTGTTTTGAAATCACATCCTGCTAAAGGAGTAATCTCCTGACTTAGTGAGACAGGGCCTTTCCCCTTCCTTTTTTCAGATCTCTCCTTAGTACGTGTTTTGTGAGTCATGCAAACACACACGACTCAAACAGTTTTCCTGCTGCAAGATTACAGTTTGGAAAATGTGTGCACTCATATCATATGAAAGTACAGCCATAATTTGATTCCTGCTTTTAAACTGCGCCTTCCAGATATATTCCAGTGGCCCTTTCAAGCCAGGGCAACAAGCATGTGTACACAGCCTTGAATTTTTGTTGTAGCTTTTTTATAATCCAAGTGAATGCTATCTCTATAGACTTTTGCTATATGTGTCTTTCCCCTACAATTCCTTGATTTTTATTTTAATAATTTTTTGTTTTAAAGGATTTTCGCCTTAGGGAGCGCCAGCCACATCATTCATGGTTAGCAAATACAAATTAACATTTATTGTTTTAATTTTATTTTTCCAGTCCATTTCACCACATAATTGTTGATTGCGTTGCTATCTGCTAGGTTTGCACGCATTTATTTGTATTCTAGTTAGGAGAAAGTTTCCTAACTGAAGTTTAGAAGAGGTAATTTTTTGTAGTCAGCGTTACTGTTTCATTTAGCTACTTTTCTTTACCTGGAACTGTACAGGGTATACCACTTTCAACCTTATTAAACTATAAGCACTGCAGTGTACTGAAATGATCTTTAGAAAAAAAAGGATGTAATAACCTTGTTCTTTTTGAGAGGGAATTGGTGTTTGTATCAATTTTGAAAGTACACACCAAGAAATAGTGAGTGAACCATAGGGGCTTAGAGAGTTATTAACACTAAAGAAAGCTTTTGAAAAATGCTCATTAAAGCAACTCAGGTTATGTCTGTAAAAGAAAGGGTATAATTAGATATCCATTGAGGTCAGATGTCACAGTCATTGAATAGCTTGGAAAGGCATTAGTTTTCTTCTTGGAAACTGGTTTGTGACAGCTTTTGCTACATCTTTGGTCTAGGGTGTTTTTAGGTTATATTTCTTCTTGACAGACATAGGACAGTGATAAAACTCAGTTTCTAGAATTCAGGTGGTCCACATTGGTTGAGTTCATTCTTCCATGGCGCTGTAGGATCTCCTCGCTCTAGCGTCCTGAAACAGAGTTTCTTTTTGCTGAGGTGAGTAGCTGTAGGGTGAACACCTTCAGCACCGGAATGTGTGGAAATTGCAGCGTCCAGGAGTCTCGTTCCTGAATGACAAGAGATACAAAGGTAGCCCCGGGTCCTTGACAGGACTTGCCCAGGAGCTGGCTGACTCAGCAGCTGACTCATAGGGGGCAGCACCAGGAGGGACAGCACTACCACTGAATGGACAAAATGCCACCCTTGAGAGCACGGCAGATGGAGCAGGCAAACAAGGGCATTGGGCAGCAGCAGCAGTGAGTGGGAAGGGCCCAGAAGCCTGGCAAGCTTAAGAGGTAAGCTCAGCCAGTGGTCATCAAGAAGTTGCTCACGGATGGCATCCTCGCAGCAGAAGGCGAAGAAAACTAAGTCCTCTCTGCTGGCCAGAAAGGACATGGCAGTCCAAACAGAGGTCCCTCAAAAACATGTAGGCGTCCAGGTATCTGGCTGTAGTGAGCGCCAGAACCTGTTGATGATGTTGGATGGTAGCTGTGCAAGGTGTCACCAGGTTGATGATGTGCTGTGCCTGGTGGCAGAGCTACAGAAAGAGGTGGAATGGGCTAAGGAGCATAAGGGAATCTGAGAAGATTGACTGGTGAAGCCGTATTTTACCATCCCTGAGAGAATCAAGCCAGCTACCCAGAATAAAAGAAATTAAGGATTGCCTACCCTCTTGCCACTAGGCAGGTAGAGGGGACCTAGGAGCCAGGGTAGGTTGGAAGCAGGTTACTCCTTGGGGTAGACGGCATGTTGCCCCCCAGCTCATATCACCTTCCCAAGCACCCCTTTACAACAGATTTGAGGCCCTGGTACTTGAGGATCAGGAAAATGAGGAGGATGATGAAGTAGATAAAGATCATCCAGGTTAGAAGCATCACCATGGAATAGTCAGAGAATGCCTCATATCATGACCTAGGAAAAATAGAAGAGTGATGGTGATTGGTGACTCCACCCTGTGAGGAACAAAGGCCCCATATGTTGACCCAACCCAACTCACAGGGAAGTGTGCTGCCTCCCTGGGTCCAGGGTAAGGGACATCACCAGAAAACTCTGCCATCTGGTATGGCCCAGTTATTAATATCATTTACTAGTCTTCCAGGTGGGCAATGAAGAAATCTCTTCAACAAGAACCCTGAGGGGCCTCAAAAACGACTTCAGGGCCTTGAGGTGTCTGGTTCAGGGTTCTCCCAAACGCAAGTAGTCTTCTTGTCCCTCCTGCCAGTCACAAACAATGGTAGCGCAAGAAAAATCTTGCAATTTAGCTCCTGGCTCCAGGGCTGGTGTCAACATCAAAGGTTTGGGGTTTTTGACCATGGGTCAGTCTATGCAGCATCAGGCTTGCTGGCAGGTGATGAGGTATGCCTGTCCCAAAGGAGAAAAAGGGTCTTAGCCCAGGAACAAGCAGGGCTTGTAGGGAGGGCTTTAAACTAGGTTGGAAGGGGAGACGGAGTAACACCAGGCCTTCTAGAATGAGCCAGGGGTAGCATGCTGCTGTTGGAGGTCAGATCCTCAGGGCGACTTAAATGCATCTGAGCCAATGCCTGCAGCATGGGCAACAAACAGGAGGAGCTGGAAGCCGTTGTGAAGCAGGAAAATAGTGACAGTCACCATCACAGAAATGTGGTGGAATGATTTGCATGATGGGAGTGCTGTGATGGATGGCTACAGGCTCTTCAGAAACAGTAGGCAAGGAAAAAGAGGTGGTGGGGTTGTGCTGTATGTCAGGGAGCGTATCGACTGCCTGGAACTTTATGTTGTGAGTGAGACGGTTGAATGTTTGTGGGTAAAGATCAGGGGAAATGCCAACCAAGTGAATAATCCTGGTAGGAGTCTGTTATTGACCACCTAGCCAGGATGAAGCTGCGGATGAGGTGTTCTTCAAACAACCAGGAGAAGTTTAACAATTGCTAGCCCTTGTGGGACTTCAGCCTACCAGGTGTCTACTGGAAGTACAACACAGCAGAAGGAAAACAATCCAGGAGGTTCTTAGAGGGTGTGGAAGATAATACCCTGACCCTACTGGTGAGTGAACCATCTAGGGGAGATGCCAATCTAAATCTGCTGTTCACAGAGGACTGGTGGATGATGTGATGGTTGGAGGCTGTCTTAGGCAAAGCAATCACCAGAATGATGGAATTTTCAATCCTTGAATGAGTCAAGAAGAAGGTGAGCAAAACCTCCACCTTATACTTCTGGAGGGCTGACTTTGGCCTGTTTAGGATGCTGGTTGGCAGAGTTCTTCAACAGTACCGGTCCAGGAAGGCTGGACACTCTTCAAGAATGAAATCTTCAAGGCACAGGAGCAGGCAGTCCCCAAGTGTTAATAACTGACCCAGTGGGAAAGAAATCAGCATGGCGGAACAGGTAGATACTGCTTGACCTCAAGGAAAGAAAAGGAGAATCTGCAACCTGTGGAAGAAGGGGCTGTCACCTGTGTATGAGGAGTACAAGCATGTTGTTAGATTATGCAGGAAGAAAGTTGGAACTTTATCTGAACACTGCTGTAAAAGATAAAAGTGATATGGATTAGCGATGGATTTAGCAGTCCTGGAGTAAAGGTTGGACTTGATAATCTTAAAGGTCTTTTCAGCTTAGTTGATTTTATGATTCTGTTGATCTTATTCATACTAGATCTTGGAATTATTTTATTAAGGTCAATATTTGACTATCTTACACTGAGATTGCTTTTACACTGCATTGCATCTTCAGAAACAAAAGTCCTTTGCAATTTGAAAAGGGGATCTGAACAGAAACGAATGTATGCTTAACTTTTATGAATCCTCAATAGTTAGTGTGAGCACTTTATTGTCTGCTTGCAAATGGAGAAGACTGTGGCCTCTCTGGGAATGCTGTTCGTATCTCTCCTGTTAAATTTTTTAAGTATCATGAAGAATACTCATCTTGTTTTGTTAATTTACTTACATCTCTCTTTACATTACTCTGTGGTTGTAAAAGCAAATCTATATTTGGGCTTTCTATATTTAATAAGCAAGGCTGCTACATAGGAGATGAGTCTGTTCATGAAACTTCCATTGAGAGCTTGATATGAAAGCAGTCTTCAGAGTGTATATAGAAAGCTCTCTGCTGTCTGAGGAAGAGCCAGTGTAGTCTTTCTTTGCCCTCTTCAGACATTTGTGCAAGACAGAACCATGTCTTGGTGGAATAAAGGTTGGATTTGCGTGGTTGCTTCTCAGCTGACCAGCCAGGCTTCTTCCTCTGACATCTTAATTGGTAAACTAGTAATTTCCAATTCATTTCATTTTGAGGAAGAAAAGCAATAGTATTTAATCTTCAGTGACCGGCAAACCAGAATTCTCTAGTTTATGTTGCCTTAAAGCTTTTGCTTCAAATTGCTCTTGAGAGTCTGTAAAAGCTCCAAAGATAAAAATACTGCCTACATTTCAGGTATCGACCTGTATCTCTCCATAGAGCCACAAGAGAAATTATATACTCTCTCCTTAGCTAACCTCTGTATTCTTTCAGAAAGAGCTTTGTGGATGCTGCTGAATAACTTGCCTTTTTTTTTTTTTATTTTTTTTTTTTGAGTAAATACAGAAAATCGCGATGGCTTGATTTCATTCTGACACCAGCAAATATGATTGCATGGTTTTGTCTGTGGCACTGGCACAAGACAGTCTTGAAATAATGAGTGTCTAGTATTTAATCACCAGGAATGCCTAATAGTTCTGTCACAAGTGTTTTTCTTTTTGGAGGCTCTAAGTGTTTTTGCTGTCTTGCCACACTAGATATAGAATAAATGCCCAGATGAATTACCCAATGGGGATTCTGCTGCAGAAATAGATGCTTGCTGAATCAAAATCAAAGCCTTTTTTTTTTTTTTTTTTTTTTTTTTTTGTCTCTTTTGGTCATTACAGCAAAGCTGCTGGGTTTTAAATATGTCTGCTTACAAGTCTAGGATATGTGCATTCTTGCTTGCAGTTGCTGGCTTTTGGAGGGCTTTTTGCCATAAAATAATATGATGATGCAGATGTTCTGATACAGCTTTTTGAAACAGTTGATTGTGAATCTGATAGTGAAAGATGATCGGCAGCTAGCATATACCATCAACTTCTGATCCAAACAGGTTCCTTTGGGAGTCAGCTGTGCTGTTTCAGTGTGTTGTAATTAAATTGAGTGCTGTTAAGGTGTCAGAAATTACTTTATAATGCAGGATAATGGACTTAAATAGACTTATTTGCACAATGCAAATCATAATCTAGCAAATTATCCTTAAAGGCTGTATATTAAAGAATAAAATAAGCCCCCCAATATTGAGTAGGAAGATAAAAAGGAAAAAAAAGGGTCTGGTTTGTGACTCAGTTCCTAAGACATCCTTGCATTAGAGTTTATCCGGACTTCATAGATAGAATCATAGAATCATAGAATAGTTAGGGTTGGAAAGGACCTCAAGATCATCTAGTTCCAACCCCCGTGCCATGGGCAGGGACACCTCCCACTAAACCATGCCACCCAAGGCTCTGTCCAACCCGGCCTTGAACACCACCAGGGATGGAGAATTCACAACTTCCCTGGGCAACCCATTCCAGTGCACCACCCTCACGGTAAAGAATTTCTTCCCCATATCCAATCTAAACTTCCCCTGTTTAAGTTTGAACCCATTACCCCTTGTCCTCTCACTACAGTCCTTAATGAAGAGTCTCTCCCCAGCATCCCTATAGGCCGCTTTCAGGTATTGAAAGGCTGCTATGAGGTCTCCACACAGCCTTCTTTTCTCCAGGCTGAACAGCCCCAATTTTCTCATCCTATCTTCATACTAGAATAATGCCTGTTATTTCTGAATAAGTCATAAAGTGCTTTGTTTGAAAGAAAAAGTTAATTATTTTTTAATTTTAGTTAGGATTGGATCGTTTGGGGAAATCCCTGTAAACCAGACCCTAAATACTTGCAAAAATCCTGTCTATACAGCAGATAACTCATGTGGCTCTTGTGTGGTGTTGTGCAATGTTAATTCCTGGAAAAGTTTGTGTGAGTTGTGAATACTCAGTGTCTTGCAGAATTAGACTGTACTTATGAGAAGGCTAATGTTGTTAGGAAAATAATCTACATGCGTAGTGAGAGCTGTTTGTAAATCAGCAGGTGGTTTCTAAAGTATCAGAAATTAGCAAAATGTTTACTGATGTGATTTCTTTCTGAAAAGGAAATGTGCTTAAAAAGACTTGAACATTAAAACTTCAAATGCAGAAAGCTGATTTGCTTTCTTTCAGCTATTTCAGGTCTTTCTTACTTGTGGCTTGAACGCACAGACTTTTCTTTTTCAGTCTTGGGGACATAATCTTATCTTCTGAAGGGCCCAGTAGCAGGGGAAAAAATCTCTTGCAAACTATGTATTTCAATAGGAGGTGTATTTTTGTGACAACATAGATCTTCTGGTATTACCTGAACTTTTCATGTGTTTTAGTTTTGTATAGGTATTCACATACTTTCATACAGAATACTAGATTACATTTCTCTTTAGATGTATGAAACCTGCTTGGGACAAAATCTGTTAATAATGCGAAGCAGTGTTAAAATACTATACTTCTTTAGAACCATACCTATGTGTCCAAGCTATTCTTTAGTCATGAAAGTCAAAGAATGTAATGTGTCTAATACAAAAAAATAAATATCCTGTGAACTAATTTACCTGTGTGCCATTTTCATACTCTGACTTAAAATTAAACTCTGCTCTCTACCCTGTAAATAGCTGTTGAATTGTGTTCATCTTCTCTGAAAAGGTTTCCAGTGTGGTGGAAAAAGGAATTCAGTTCAAAGAACTTTAATCCAGTTTCCTGTTTTATTTGGTTATATAGAAAATCTTACTCTTTGTCACTGCCCCCAGTTCTTCATTCGCCAATAGTACTGAGGGGAAAATTTGTGCCACACTACTTATACATAATCTAAAACAATTGTGGTAGCTTTAAACCCGAAGTCTTTCTTCATCTATCATTTATCTCATGATGTTATCTTTTGTACTTGGTACCCTTCAGTAAGCACAGCCTGACGTGTCTTGTGGCCTTTACCTTCTGCGATAAAAAAAGATTGAAAAGATGCTTGACATCACCTGGTGAAGATGAGGCAACCCTGGAGAACTGTGCTTTCAGGAGCAGGTGACTGATGCTAAGAAATGTGCCAGTCTAGGGACACAGCTGAAGGGTTGTAGTAGGGAAGGGGGAGGGGAAAGGACAGAAAAAAAAAGAGCAGGAACATTAATACATCTTCCTGAGGTTTGATGGGACATATACTGCCTACTGTTCCATCTGGTGCTTATGATAGGATGGCATATTAGCATGCTGCAAGTTCATAATGTATTCAGGGCGAGAAAACACCACTTGCATACCAATTGAGGCTCCTCTTTCTTGGAGCTGCCTTTGAATTTCAATGATGTTTATGCCTCCTAAGCCATGACTGCGCTGAGTATTTCCGCTTGTGGAGGAATAACAGCAGTGAGGGACTCAGGCTTGTGTGGGTTTTCATTCCCCTCTCTTTATTTTTCTCCTTTTTTCTTTAAGTTCTTTTTTTCCTGCTCTCTTCTTTCGATTTATTTTGTTCATGGGAGCTTAAAGAGAGTTTGAGGTTTTGGACTAGCTAATTACATAGCTTCTGTTAAAATTACATTAACTTCTTTTTAAGGTTTTAGTCTATTGTCATTTTGCTTATCTCAAAATGCTTAAATATACTTTTAATGATATTTTGATGAAATTACTCCAAAAGCAGTGTCATGAAGCATTTAGAAAGTAGCACATTGCAATTCTGATTAATATTAAGGCTTTTGTATTGCTAAATTAAAGAACAAATAATACCCTGAATTCCACATTTCGTGGAAGATTATTAGGGCCCTACATCTTAAAAGACTTTATTCTAACTTCAAGTATGCTACCATGGTAGAATAAGTATCTGAAGTTGAGCAGGTATGTAAGTCTTTGTAGAAGTGAGGTCTTTTTATCGATCCCTTGCAGGATATGTACTGATGTGTTTGTTTTATTTCTCCCTACCCTGTCCTTTTTGAAACTCTGCTGCGATTGACACTTGACTGGAGATAATCTCAAAACTGCACTGTAGAAACTCTTGACTGCACTTTTTGTTTCTGAGCTTGTCAAAGATTGTGATCCTTTTGTAGCTCAGTGCTGTGCTTCGCTCTGCAGCCCTCCTTCCTGTAGGTTTTGTAAAGTTTGAAGTTTACACACAGGGTAGGGTATTTGATGTGGGATTTTCAAATGTCTGGAGGGATACATGAGTACTAGTCACATTTGCCTTTGTTGTTGACTGTGCCTCTAAACTGCTTCAACTGTTTTGAAAGTCCTACCCCAGAGAAGAAGACTTAAGCTTGCTGCTTGTCATGATTTAACCCCAGTCATCAACTAAGTACCACACAGCTGCTCGCTCACTCCTCCCCAGCAGGCTGGGGAGAAGAGAATTGGAAGGATAAAAGTGAGAAAACTCATGGGTTGAGATAAGAGCAGTTTAATAATGGAACGGAAAGAAAATAAAATAGTAGTAGTAATAACAATAACAATAATTAAAAAATCGTAATGAAAAGGAAAATGACAGAGAGAGAGGAACAAACCCAAGAAAGACAAGTGATGCAAATGAAAACAGTTGCTCACCACCAAGCAAATAATGCCTAGCCAGTCCCCAGGCAGCACACCACCCCCACCCACCCCCCCCTTCCTCCAGCCAACCTTCCTCCAGCTTTATATACTGAGCATGATGTAATATAGTGTGGGATATCCCTTTGGTCAGTTGGGGTCAGCTGTCCCAGCTGTGTCCTCTCCCAACTCCTTGTGCACCCAGCCTGCTTGCTGGAGGGGTGGTGTGAGGAGCAGAAAAGGCCTGGACTCTATGTAAGCACTGCTCAGGAGTAACAAAAAGCACATCCCTGAATTATCAACTGTGTTTCCATCACAAATTTAAGACATAGCTCCATTCTAGCTACTGTGAAGAAAATTAACTCTACCCCATCCAAAACCAGCATACTGCTTCAAGAGGGAAGAGTATTAAAACAGTATCTCTAGTACAGGCCCATTTAATGAATGCCATTTGGTATCTAGTCCTGTACCCGCACAGCTGGGCTTTTTCTGCAGCCTGAACCAACTGTGGTTTGAGGCTTTACCTTAATCTTTAATGCATATGACTGTCATGCTAATATAACATTAATAAAATTGTACTAGGTAGCACTTCGAACTCCTTCACTCTAATTTAGTATTAATCCACTTGATTACTAGAAAAGATCTTGCTATAGTTCTGATCCCTTCTTTTAAATACATTCAGCAGTGACTTTTATAAATATATATTTTCAGACAGTCATTTAGCCACTCTTGCATAGATAAGAAATGAAGAATGCATTAGTTGTCTTGACAAAGAATAAATGGACTTATTTTGGTTCACTATCTGAGTATCTGTTGTCTGGTGGCGTAAGAACATTCCTTGTTTATTGATAAAGCATTTAGACCTAGGTATTCATGTCTTGGCTTAAATGCCAGTATTTTTTTTTTTCCTTAATGCATTCAGGAAGGCTAGTGTTACTGAATAGGAATGTGGAGGAGGTAGTGTGGGTAATTCAAGCAAGTTTAGTCAGCACTTACAAGATTCTTGAAATGTTTCTTGATGTCCTACAGAACTGTTAACATCTGCACGGCTTGTGAGAAGAGCCACATTTATTACAGCTGTATGCTAGCTAGAATGTGAAAGAAAAGGAGGGGGATCAGAGTTAAGAATGAAGCAGCTGGCTTTCAGTACAGAGATTTATAATTTTACTCTCATTACAGACCGACAGTAAACTCTACTTGGACTCTTTTGCATCAGCTTCTTTGAGACGGCAGGTTGAAGGCTTGGGAGTTTAGTTCTCAGTAGATACAGTTCAACAAAATATACACAGTTTAAAAGAAAACAAAGCTTTTAGATAAATAATCGCAAGTGAAGTTTAGCATTTTGAGGATCTGTTCCAGTATGACATAACGTGATGCAGAACATGTACTAAAAGTCTACATTTGAGATAGTAAAAAAAAAGTTTTAAGCAATAAGAAAAGGAAATAGTGGAGGAATAATAAATGAGAAGGCAGCTGGCTCCCTGCAGAACCAGCATGCAGTTTTTTGTCTTCATTCTTGTCAGTCTGGGGTCGCTGAAGGAAAGGAAGGTATGTTGAGAGACTCCTGAGATCCCAGTCCCAACTGAACAGTGCAGTACTACCTCACTGTGTTTGCAGCTTCTTTTCTCTCTTTTGTGCTAGAGGAGAAAGTGCAGGAAGAGCAATCAGTATTAGAATCCCATTTTGCGTTTCACTCCTTCCTGTAAAAAAATCACATGCACGTTTCCAGAATCAAGGTTTTTTTGTATAAGTTTCATTCACCTCTCACCCATTTCTTTCTCAGCCATTTGGACACATTTAAACTGAAGCTATGCTAATATAGTAGCTGTTTGTTAGGTGTCACAGTCTTTGTCCAATTTCAGTTAAGATCAAAGATTTTTATAGTTTTGTTTGCCCATCTATTTGATATGAATGAAAGCTTGTATTTCTTTTGTTTCTTCTGGTTAATGTAGCTTGGTATGCTTGCCCTTTTTTTCTCTTCACGTTTTAAGTGAACCTATTCTGGTTTTGCTCTGTTAACGTCTTTACAACATGCCCAAGTCATTCACAGTGGGCGCACCCGGATCTGTTTCTGTGTCTCCTACTGTTACTTAACAACCTCAGCAACTGAGGAAGCTGCGCGTCCGTGCTCCTGGTCTTTATCGCTCCCCTTAAATGGAGGTTCTGAATAATTTTCTAGTACTTTCAAATACAAATCCTATTGCACATTCACTTACAGTGAAAGCACAAACAACTACCCGTTAATAAACAGGGCCAGTAAGGACCACTGTGATGAAGAGCATCCTCTTGTTGCAAGAACACTTTTCAAGAGTTGAAGTATTTTTATCCACCCATGTTTCTGCTCTTCATACTGTAATATGTAGCTGATGTCCTCTCTGATAACCTACTGTGGTTTTTATCCCTTCTATCTAACCTTAGACTTTTCACTGTTACACTCATCATCATTACTTATAACATGTGGCATTGTAAGAGCTTTAACACATAATTACCACCTCCTTTCTGTTCTTCTGACAGCAGAACACAGGCAAAAGCAAAATTTTTAATGAGTCAATTATGAGAATGACTGTATTTGATTCATCAGTGTTCACCACCTCATACCTTCAGAAGTGACAATTTTAGTTTCTGAAAGTTTATTTCCACCTAGTCTGGTGAAAACACATTTTGTCATAATTTTGTGCAGATTGTTGGCATTGGGCAGAATTATGTGCAAAACCGAGTAGCTCTAAGTCAGGGCTCATAATCACCTTTGGAAATGACCTGTTAAGTTTTTAATAGGTCATTTGTATGCTCAGTTACTGAAGCTACTTGCTTTGTTTCAGTAACTATGAAAAAAGATAATGGATAGGAACTCATTTGGGGACAGTTATTCTTGTTAATGGTTTAATATTTCATACAGGTGCTCCCATTTTTCCTTTTTGAAATTTTCCTTTCATAATTTCAGAATTTGTCTTGGATAGTTGTTACAGTTCTTTATTTCTTCATATCTAAGCAGTTTAAACCCTACAACTACTGTTGTGTTTTACATGTTTTATTCCAAGTAAAGACCATAAAGAAATACATTCTTACAGGAGATCCACAGTCACTTATGTCTCTATGCTTTTGAATTGTCTCTGCCATTGGAATTTAGCTTTCTTAATATGTATGTGGTGCCGGAAGGATGTTTATAAACATCTGTGAGACACCCCAGTATTTTTTTTCTTTTATTTCTTCCCTGCTTGCTATTTGATCGGTCTGACTGATACAGATGTGAAGAAAATGCAATGTTTTGTTTGGTTCTCTGCGCTTTGGTGCAGAAATGTTGTTCAGTTTTGGTGGGGTATTTTCAGATTCGTGTATCATCACATGGCTATAGTTGTGTGAGCAGGATATGGGTTCCTGTGACTGGAAGTAGTGTGCAATTGTAGACATGCTGATGTCTGATGTGCTGCTTACTGCAGTTTCACTTTCTGAGTATTTTTTATGGAAAGCCATCTCTGACGTCTAACAGGATGATGATGTTGGGGGGCAGAGAGCTGTAGGGTGGGAGTGTCTGATTTGTTTGATTAGTGTAGATAGGTGACAGTAGGGGGCACGGAAAACGGTCTTCTGCTGCAGCCAGTCCTCCCTAGTTACTGTTTTAAGGCAGTAATAATTAAAGCCAAAATTTAGAAAGAAATACTTAATATTGTGTTTCGCGTTGCAGAAACAGAATACCATGTGCTGATGTATACATGCACAGTGTCATAAGCTTTTCTTCCAGTTATCCTGAAATTAACTGTTGATACTGGAAAGAACGTTTCTTAAAGCATCTCCCTTTTGACTTTCGGAGTACCGTGCCATTTACTTTGAATTTTCCGCCTGGGAAGGCTGCACAATGTCGGCTCCCTCTAGTGGTCAGTGGTCACCTGCAAAAATTCCCAGCTCCTCTGTTTGCCCAAGCATGCTCTCAGCGGCCGGCTGGTGTTTTCTCTCCGTGTACCCTTTTATCCGACACTCCAGTGCTGCCCGCGAGCGCTGAAGGTGCGTGCTGGGGCTGTTGCCACCCCATGGGGAGAACCTGCCCCTTGGAAGTTGAGAGCCTTCTCAACTACCCTCTGCTCCACTGAGAGTTTCTTTCCTCCTGTTTAATATTTTTCCCTTATAAAAATGGCTTCTCTTCTGCTTAATCCGCTTCTCAGTGAAGCAAAATGTATTTATCCATGTAGACTTAAAGCCAAATGTAGAGTGTTTCCATAGCATGGAGAGAGTTAAATCTGCTTTTCATAAGGTTCTTTTCATGTACATAAGGTTCTTTTCATGTACAAGAAAACTTACCATATTACCAAGGGTTAAGTGCATCCACGTTGAGCATTCAGAGTTCAAATGCATCAGACTTCTTTATGTTGTCAATATTTCACTTGCACTTGTAGCATTGAGTGGTTTCTCTCTGGTGTCTTGACTTCTCACCCTGCAGTTTCCCCTTCATTTAACACTCCCTTCAGTGTAATTGGAGAATATTTCTTACAATTTTCCACAGCAGAATGTAAAAAAAAAATATAAAATCACAGTAATTATTTTTATATGCAAAATAAGTAACACTTGATTAGATATGTGTATGAGTGTGTGTGCATGTACACACACATGCACACATATGTATGCACATATAGAAAAGTAAGCCATGGAAGCTGTACTGATCCACAAAGGCCTATATTAAATTGCTGTGTTAGAGTAGTCTGTTCAGCTGCTTGATGAAAATGAGGTTCTATAAGTATAAACCACCTTTTTTAATGTATTTCATGGGGGAGGGGGGAGAATACATTTAATTTTAATCTGTTGGGCATGAAGCATTTTTTCTACAAGTGTCAAGCATGGCAATGCTGCTATATCTGAAATAGTTTCAAAATTTTGCTCATATTTTCTTTGGATTCTGTAGTAATTGCTGATTGTTTTTCAATTCAGGCTTCAGCTGTATGGTGTTTTGTTGTTGTTGCGGTCTGATATTTAAAATTCAAAACAAAGGAAAGATACTTTAAAAGAAGAAAGTTTTATTGTGCAAGGCTGAGCCTGCTTTGGTGCTTTACAGTCTAGAAACATTTTGTGTAACTGTATGTTCTGTGACTGGTCTCATTAGTTTACCTACATCTGTTTTCAGTATCTAGAGTTAATCATGTTTCTGAGGCTGGGGGTGCAAGGCTAAGCCAGCACCTCTTTTCCTGGGTGAGATCACCTGGTTTCATAGAACCACAGAATGGTTGAGGCTGGAAGGGACCACCAGATGTCATCTGGTCCAAGCTCCCTGCTCAAGCAGAGTCACCAAAAGCACATTGCTCAGATTTGTGTCCAGGTTGCTCTTGAGTATCTCCATGGAAGGAGACTCCACCACCTCTCTGGGCAGCCCGTTCCAGTGCTCAGTTGCCCTCACTGAAGAAGCATTTCTTCATGTTCAGGTGGAACTTCCTATGGTTTAGTTTGTGCCCCTTGCCTCTTGTTCAGTTGCCTGGCACCACCAATAAGAGTCTGGCCCAGTCATTGTGACACCCTCCCTTCAGATACTCAAACACATCGATCAGATCCTGCAGGGCTTTCTCTTCTTTAGGCCAAATAGGAGTAGCTATCTCAGCCTTTCCTCACAGAAGAGAGGTTCCAGACCCTTAGTCATTCTAGTTGCCCTTTAGCTGGACTTCCTCCGGGAGCTCCATGTCCCTCTTGTACTGGGGCACCCAGAAGGGATACAGTGCTCCAAGGGAGGCCTCACCAGGGCTGAGTAGAGAGGGAGGATACCCTCCCTTGATGTGTTGTCAGTGCTTTTCCTGATGCACCCCAGGACACCATTGCACTTATTGGACACAAGGGCACATTTCCACTGACTCATGTACAGCTCGTTGTCCACCAGGACCCCAAGTTCCTCTCTGCAGAGCTGCTTTCCAACAGGGCAGCCCCCAGCTGGTACTGGTACACGTGTGATTCCTCCCCAGGTGCAGGATCCTGCACCTGCCTTTGTTGTATTTCAAAAGGTTCCTCTTTGCCCATTGATCCATCCTGTCCAGATCGTTCTGAATGACACACAGCACTCTGGGGTAACAAGACAGCTCTCTGGGGTTTCTTGTGCCAAGGTGAATTTCTGTGAATTCACTGGCTTCAGAAAGGGGGTTACTCTGGTTTTACACAACATGTGCAAGTTTCTTCCTTTCTCCTTTTACGTGCTTATGTTGTTCCATGCTAACATTTGAGTATGCATGTGATATATTAGACGAGACACTTCATTTGAAATATGCTTTCGTTTTTTCTAATGGTAACATTTGTTTTGCTTGTGAGCTTTTTTGTCAATAAATAATGTTACCTCATCTAAGAAAGAATTTGAGATGGAAGGTCTGAATTTTGTGTGAGGTTTCTTAGACTCTTGCCCTGTTCCCACCTTTCCACTGCTGCTTTCAAGTTTGATCCAGTGCCCAAAATAAAAGACAGTTGGTGTGACATGCAGCATCAAGGAGGAGCTGGCTTCTAACTAATCATGAGCATTTTCTTACATTCTGTCTAGACAGTCACTCATGTAAACACAAGATGTCTTTAATGGCATCATCCAATGATGTGAAATGATAGTCTTCCATAGTGTGCATTTCCGCCAATGTAGAAGCACTGATTAGGGTAATAAATTGCTCTACTTGAAGACTATCAGTAGAGAGATAGGGGAAAAGCCTATAGTTGCATTCTTCTGTTGCTGGGAGTGGCAGGAAGTAACAGTGGTAGCATATGACTGAGGGTTTCCGGGCGAACTAAGTTTCATTACGTATTTTTCATTGGTGGATTTCGTCATTGGTGGATTTCGTTGGTGGTCTTGATTGGCTGAATAGAAACCAAGGAGTCAATATGCCTGGTGACAGAGGATCACCAGTTCTCGTGGACACCAGCCACGCTGCCAGAGCAGTCTGAATGCCTCTGGTTCTCACAAGGCAAAGGGCCTATATCTAAATGGGAATATTCATACCATCTGACTTAGCAGCCATAGGAATTCAGAAATTAGAGGCTATAACTGTTCTTTTCACTGCTTATATGGGAAATCTAGTCTGCTAATTTAGCTATCTGTATTAGATGGTAGAAACCCATGTTTGATTCTTTTTTGAGTCTAAAGGACTGGCATGTTTATAAGCGATGCCTTTAAAAAGTGCAGCCACAAGAACTTTTTTGCTGGAGGACTAATTTAGTACCTAAAGTTGTCCTGAAATTTAAGTTATTTTAGATTATTTTATCTAGTCTGTATTGGAGACTTCAGTTCTAGTTAAGTCTAATGGAACACTGCTACCAGTATTCTCTTAGGACTTCTTGAAAATGGGTATGGCTAGGCTTTATACTTTATGTAAGTGCATTAAAAAATAAGGGAGTTTGTACTTATTTTGCTTCAGACTTCTTTAGCAATGTGTAACAAACTATTTACTGTTAATTTAGGACTGTACAAACTTCGGATTAAAAGTATAAATATGCTCAAGGTCAAGTTTGGGAATTGTAGTTGGCATTGAGAGAGAAAATATTCTTCTGGTGGGAAGGACGTGTGCTACATGGGGTTGAGTATGGTGAGAGCATATCAACAATGCCTGTTGCTAATGGCATTTTGGTTTCTTATGTGTCAGTCTAACTTCATCTGTAGTTAATAGTCAAATTACATGCAATCCTGACAAGGTTAGGTCTTCCAGAGAAGGTGGTACAAAACCAAAGTGAATTACTGGTCGGGGAGCCTTTGGGAAGCTGCATCTGAAAACACCCCACTGGTTTCCTCTCGAAGTATAGGAGAAATGAAAGAAGTGATTGCTAATGTGGAGGGGTTGTCATCTCTATAGCTCGTGGGGGGGAGACCAGGGGGTGGGTTTGGCCAGCAGTTGCTCTGTTTCTCCTCTGGTTCTTTGTGCTGGAGGTGATGGGCAGCTCTTTTTAACTTCACTCGGGCCTCAACATTTAGTGAGTTAGTTTGGAGTAGCAGTTCCTGTGATGTGAAAGACAGCTAATCAAAACATAACATTCTTAGTTTTGTAGCTTGTCAACAAAATGAAGTAGAAAAGATCCAGAAAACAATGTAAACAGGAAAATAGTATTTTGATACTGATTGTGGGACTGTTTGCTTATTAACTGCATTAATTATGCATACGCAGAGGCATTTTCATGATGCTTTGTAGGATATTTAGAATAAATCTGCGTTGTCTTTACCTTTGTTACAGACCAACTGGTGTGTATTCAGCCATGGCAAGGGAACTTGTAGACTTCGTATTCTGGGGGCTTACGGAAACTTAAGGCCACAGTTGGCCCTTATTTTGCTTGTCTGTTTTTCTTAAAGTGTTTTATAAAACATTATGTTGGTATTAGCTTTAGATTTAGAATGCGTTCTTCTCCCTCTATTCCATTGTGTTTTCAAGCGATTTTACATGGTAGAATTTGTAAAGTCAGGAAGGGAGAAGGAGAAAAGAGGCATTTGGAAAAGGTACAATTCTGCCAAGCATCAGTTTTTAATTATTAAAAACTGAAAGTGCATTTATGATATTTTTGAAACTGTCAAAACATGTCAAATCTGTGAGTCACAGTATGGTTTGGGTTGGAAGGGACCTTAAAGCTCATCTAGTGACATCCACAGCTTCTCTGGGCAGCTTGTTCCTGTGCCTTACCACCCTCTCAGTAAAGAACTTCTTAACTGAAACGAAAAAAAAAAAAAGCCATTTTTCTAATTTTTTCTGTCTTTTAAAATGAAACGATATGACAAGACAAGTTTCTTTCTTTCATGAGAAAGGCAAGCCATAACATTTTTTGTCTCAATTCTGAGACTGATGTAGTGCCTTGCTTATTTTATAATAAGTCCAACTATCTGCCTTCAGCTGCTAAACCATGAGCATGGGACACATTGTTTTGCCAATTAGAACCTCTCAGCCTAGAGATCTGAAACAAAAGAGAGTGCTTCTGTGGTTTTACTTTGTTTTCATGATGGTAGGACCAGACAAGGATGAAAAACGTGATGCAAAGCATTCTCTGTCATTTTACCTGCTTTACGTAGAATTATAGAATAGTTAGGTTTGGAAAGGACGTTAAGATCCAACCGTATCCTGGGCTGCATCAAAAGGAGCATGACCAGCAGGTCGAGGGAGGTGATCCTGCCCCTCTGCTCTCGTGAGACCTCACTTGGAGTATTGAGTGCAGTTCTGGTGTCCTCAACATAAAAAGGACATGGAACTGTTAGAACAAGTGTAGAGGAGGGCCACGAGGATGATCAGGGGACTGGAGCACCTCCCATATGAAGATAGGCTGAGAAAATTGGGGCTGTTCAGCCTGGAGAAAAGAAGGCTGCGTGGAGACTTCATAGCAGCCTTCCAGTACCTGAAGGGGGCCTATAAGGATGCTGGGGAGGGACTCTTCATTAGGGCCTGTAGTGAGAGGACAAGGGGTAACGTATTTAAACTTAAACAGGGGAAGTTTAGATTGGATCTGAGGAAGAAATTCTTTACTGTAAGGGTGGTGAGGCCCTGGAATGGGTTGCCCAGGGAAGTTGTGAATGCTTCATCCCTGATGGCGTTCAGGGTGGGGTTGGACATAGCCTTGGATGGCATGGTTTAGTGTGAGGTGTCCCTGCCCATGGCAGGGGGGTTGGAACTAGATGATCTTGAGGTCCTTTCCAACCCTAACTATTCTATGATTCTATGATAATCCAGTTCCAACCCCCCTGCCATGGGCAGGGACACCTCCCACTAAACCATGTTGCCCAAGACTCCCTCCGACCCGGCCTTGAACACCGCCAGGAATGAAGCACTTTTGGCTGCTTTGGGAAACCTGTTCCAGTGCCTCACCACCCTCGCAGTAAAGAACTTCTTCTCTATATCTTGTCTAAACTTTCCCTTTTTAAATCCATCACCCCTTGTCCTATCACTAGAGTCCCTGATGAAGAGTCCCTCTCCAGCATCCTTGTAGGCCCCCTTCAGATACTGGAAGGCTGCTATGAGGTCTCCGCGCAGCCTTCTCTTCTCCAAGCTGAACAGCCCCAACTTTCTCAGCCTATCTTCATACGGGAGGTGCTCCAGTCCCCTGATCATCCTCATGGCCCTCCTCTGGACTTGTTCCAACAGTTCCATGTCCTTTTTATGTTGAGGACACCAGAACTGCACACAATACTCCAAGTAAGGTCTCACGAGAGCTGAGTAGAGGGGCAGGATCACCTCCCTCGACCTGCTGGTCACGCTTCTTTTGATGCAGCCCAGGATACAGTTGGCTTTCTAGGCTGCGAGCACACACTGCCCGCTCATGTTAATTTTCTCATCAACCAACACCCCCAAGTCCTTCTCCGGAGGGCTGCTCTGAATCTCTTCTCTGCCCAACCTGTAGCTGTGCCTGGGATTGCCCTGACCCAAGGTGCAGGACTTGGCTTGATTGAACTTCCTGAGATTTGCGTTGTCCCAACTCTCAAGTGTGTCAAGGTCCCTCTGGATGGCATCCTTTCCCTCCAGCATATCCACAAGTTCTTCCCACCAAAACTGGGAGACAGTAGCAGAAGCATCCCATTCAGCTTTTGCGAGACAGAGTAGATTCCATTATTCTCAAGGCTTTTTTTAGCACATCTGAAGAAAGCTCTGATAACTTGGTCTGAGATAACTGCAGTGAACTCCCATGATGCAGAATTTCCTCCAGATCCTGCATATTAGATGAGAAGAAATGGGCAAACTGAGTGTCCTGTTCAGTTATCTGAAGAATAGCTGATGATATGAACTGCTCAACTATCTGAGTAGAGGAGAACCAAGATAAGACTGCAGTGAGATTGTGATTGCCTTTTACAAAGGGGTCATCTTCAGTATGTGAGCTTCATAGCCAGTGTGCTAAAGGGGAAGTGCAATCTTATGTTGTCTTGAAAACTTTGCTATGCATGTCCACTGCTTGCCCCACACCCATGCTCATTCCTGGCGAATAAAGCTTTCAGGCATAATGCTTTGTGACAAAAGACAGAGTCAGAGTGTCTGAGGTGCTTTCTGATACTGCCCTTCTGCAAATCATCTGGGGAGTAAAAGTTCTCCACTGGGGAGCTGAAAACTGGGTGATGTGTTCTTTCTAGGCCAATAATGTGACTGCATCTGATGCTGACAGAAAGTTATGTCTGTATTACGCCCGTTTGATATCAGTTGTTTATAACACAAAAGCAACCACTGTGTTTAGGTCCCTGTTTATTCTTTAAAAAAAGTCAAAAGGGCCAAGAGATGAATGGAATGAAGACTGGACTGGTCTCAAACAAGTCCCAGGTGTGCTTGGCTGGGAGAGGGTCTGCAGCATTATTGTCCAAACGTAGTGCAGTGCACAGGGTGGGTAGGCTTTACCGTATATACAAGCGTCATATTGTACGAGGCCTTTTCAGCCAAGGCAGATACCTCGGAGTACTGTCCTGCTCTGCATCGTGGCAGGTCTGAGAGTCAGGAATTGTGAATCTCCACAAACACTGCCGTGTAACAGTGCTGCATGGCTCGTCCAAATCTGAAGGAGGGACTTTAGATTAGTGACTGTAGTGTGATAGCATTATGGATGAGAGGGCTATGTAATTTGTCCTCTTAGGTGGACTTGCGGGTTCCTGACTCCCAGTTTGTCACTATTGTGATTCCGCAGTTACTTGCTTTCAGATTCCTTGCTATGCTCTGAAAATAATCAAAATTAGTCCAGTGCCATCTAAGTAACCGTAATTAATGTGAAGTCCCACAGATTTAGATCTCCATTTGTATAAATTGGGGTGGTGGAGGCAGGTTCTAATCCAGTGTGTCATACACGGGTTTGTTCTTTCTGTGAGTTTAAAGGAAACACAACAATGGGCTCTTTTAATTTGGCAGGTTTTATTTTTATTTTGAACATGTTGGCACAGAAGTAGTAAGTACTGTACAATCAATATAGAACGTCTTTTAAGAATCTTTCATGCCTGAATATACATCTGGAACTGTTTGCACTAACTGAAAGTAAAATAAATGCCACAGCGTATTATACCATACTTTTTTTCATTTAAAAAAGGAAATTGAAAACACACCACTCCTAGAAATGCTTGACATTGAATTGGCTATTGAAATGGTATCAGTAAAGTATTTATATATTCCATATTTTGTTCCATACATCAGCTTTCCTTGATGCGTTAGACTTGGAAGGGTGCCATGTGAGCTGAAATGTTGCCATATATGAAAGACCGCCTTGTTTAAAAATGGACTAAATCTTTTAGGGTACAGGAAGTAAAGAAAATCAGTTTGAATACATGCACATCTCTCTTTGCCCCTGCACCTTTTACTTTGTCTCTTCCATGTTTGTCTTCAGTAGCTGGCTGTACATACAATAAATATCAGTGTTCACCTAAAAGCTAAATACAGTGATAAATATAACTCCTGCCATAAAAACTGAATGAATGACAAGAACTGCGTAGTTTCATGAACCAAGAAATCCGCTGAAAAAACATCATAATTTAAAGTTGGTTTTGCAACGTTCTTTAATTTAAAACGAAGCAAAATACTTCTGTGGTAAAATCACAGTTCTTCACTCTGCTCTGTAAGGGAGATTCAAGAATTTATATTTCAAAATGCTTGGTGGGTTTGTTTTTTTTTTTTTTGCTTTAAATAAAAAAACATAATCCAGAGCAAATGCAATTGATCTCTGCATACTTGAAACATATTTTCTGAATTTATTCTAAGTCTGTCACTGCACCAGTGGGTTGTGTGTATGGATTAGGACTAGACCATTATTTCACCATCTATCTCCATCCTGAATTGATTGCAGCGAACACTGCTGAATGAATTGCAGATGTCTCCTTTTTCCTCTGGTTTGGAGGACCTCTGTTTTCAGCCCCATTTGATCCAAACTGGGCTAAGGAATGCAAGTCTTTCACTGTTTGGAGGGATTCAGTGGAAGAAATCCATGCACCTGAAAGAAGTTACTCTCTCTGTATACACAGCCTGCACTCTGAAAAATGTGTGTGCTGTGGGATGCTGCCTGGATGAAACTTACTGGTGTGTCCCTGCTCATTCAGGATTATTGTTTGAAACATCAGAGTCCAACAGGAGAAAAAAAATGAAAAAAAAGAAGAGAGCTCTGTCTGGGCATATGGGGAGCTTGGTTTGACAGGAAGCATAAAAACGTTTGTGAATTCAAGAAACTAAGCAATTTTGAGACATACTTTTCCTTAAAGTTCTTCCAAATTTCAGGCGAAGTGCAGCGTGTATGCTTCTGTATTATAAAACTGGAGCAAATGTACCTGAAATGTTGCACAGGGAGGTTTTCACATGTAAAGATGTTTTCCCCTTGAGGATTTCTTTCTTTGTCTCCCAAACCCTCATCTGAATGTACGGATAGTAGGATAGCCACTGGAGTTTGTATGAAAAATGTCTATACTTAAAAACCATCATAGAATAATATGGTTTAGGGGAAACTTGGCTTGTGAATACGATCTAAATACTGTTTTGCCTTTAGCTGTCATATTGTCAGACTGTCTTTCAACAACTGGAGTAAAAAGTGTTAGGTTTTGGGTTTGTTATATTTTTGGGTGTTGGTTTTTTTTTTTTTTGTTTGTTTTAATTAAAAATAAATGATTTGTAGAAGCTGGTGCTCTGGGCTAAGTATGAGACACTGCGAGCTTTTTAGGAGTTGAGATCACAAGAAATAGTAATGCTTTTACCAGCATTGACACTGCTTTGTACTCCCATCACCACTCTATCCCATGAGAGACCTATATCTTAAAAACAAAGCTGCTGAGGTTCTCTTGGGTTGTGGGTGGTGGGACATCGGTGAGTGCAGAGCCACTGTGGGCAGGTATTTCCAGCCCCATAGCTTCCATGGAGGTTTGGGAGCCAGCTGTAGAGGCAGGAAACAGGTAAAATGCATCAGTAAGAGCACAATGGCTCCTGCAGGACTTTTGCTGTTAAGAAGGGTGGAAAAGTGGGATGTAAAGGCTGTTCTGCATGGTGTGTTGGTGGTGCTGTCTTCCAAGAACGTGGAAGAGCTTTATATTTTGCACTGTACTGCTTCAAAAGCCCTCTCCCCACCCACCCAAGGAGAGTCTGTGCTCTGACAAGATAATCTTGTACCCTGGTTAGAGGTGTTTTGAGGTGTGCTTGAAAGGAGCCTTATATCTCATTACAGAAGGCAGATCTGGGGAGCTTACAGACAACAAGAGATAAATCTGTCTGCCCTGCTATCGTATAGTAGCAGAGTGGGGTTTGGGGCTTTGCAAGGTGGGGAGAGAGGTTAAACAGAGGTAAGTGGCTGTAGAGTCTGGGGTCTTATTTTTACCTCTCAGAGGTCCAACGAAAGGTGTAATTGAGAAAGTCAAACCTAATGTCATTAGATTTGTATGAGAAGTACAGGACAGTTTCAGCAGTCTGCAGATGGAGCAGCGGACACTGTTCGAGGGGGTAGAAACCAGTTGGATCACAGTAGAATGGCAGTCTGAAATTGGAGGGCAAAACCAAGGCACTAGTTCCCACTACGGTGTTCAATTTAAGTAACAAAACATTGCCAGCTTTTTGGGAAAGGCTCCCCCCTCCAATCTGAACTTTGAAATGTAGCAAAGGGAGGGGAGCAGGAACCTTGTGGTTGATTACAGGCTTGGGATTGCTTTTAGTTATCAACAGCTGAACTGTAGGATACAGGCTATGCCTGCTCACTGCGAGCAGCAGACTGTTAGAGGAGCTTGATTTCTCTCACTCCTTCTTCCACCCACCTCCATCTCCTCTGTGCCTGTGTCTGCGCTCCCACATGCTTCAAATCTGTGTACCTGGACTGCCTTCCTTAACAGTTCAATGTGAGTGTTAGCAGAATGAAAACCAGATGGACCAGCAGTTCCCACTGTTATCTCCCCACCAGCTCTGGCAAGCCTCCCTTTCTCTCTCCTTTCTTGGCATGGCAGAAATATTTGCCTTTATTTAGGAGGGCTTGGGCTCACTGCTGTGCCTCTTTCCCTCTGTTGCAACATGAGCTGAAAGCTATTTATTCCCTTGTTGCCGAGGTTGGTTGAGGTGAGTGGAAGATGAGTTCGGCTATTAAGGAAGCAATTAACATTTCAAGATGAGTTTTCATAGTTCTTTATATTAAATGAATGACTTGTTAAAGATATAGATTTAACTGTTTTAATGTAATGATATAGAAAGGAAATTTGTATAGAATATGTTTAAAAACTTGCTTTTGATTTCCTGCATATAATAATTTACTGTTGCTTGATTTGCAAATCAAATCTCACCTGTGTAGCAGCCTTAATATTTAAGCTAATCATTTTGGATACTGTTCCCTACACAGCTGAGGTTTCCTAGCCCTAGATCCACACTAAAGATCCTGTAATACTGTATCTGTGTTCCCCTCATTCTGTGCTGGGAGTATTTCACTGCTTATCTTCCCCAAACTTGCCTCTAAATTCTACATTAAATTGCTGCCTTTAACTGAGAACTGAAGCATCGTCTGTAGGCACTTTGACAAAGGGTGAAGATGGCTTTTATAATTGCAGTACCTGACACAGTGTACCTCTGGGACATACTTCCTAACTTTCCTCAGTTTCAGGCAGCTAAATTTTGGTACCTATTATGTGTTGTTAATTTCTGTGGTAGGTTTTTGTTTTGTTTTGTTTTGTTTTTTTTTTTTTTTTTTTTTACTTTCTGATAAGGAAGTGTTCTCATAATTAAGTGTTTTGAGGCTCTCTTAAACATACCCTTCCTTTGTTAAATGTGTGCATTGCATTTTGTTTCTCTTAATGTCTCTCAGGGCAAATTTTAGATAGGATTGTTTAGTTGAAGTTTGTATGTTGTTAGTAAGAACAAGAAGCATGCCACGAAGTGGAATGATAGTATTTATAGCATATGGAGGGCTTTGCTATTGTCTTGAATTAAAACCCACAGGCTTACGTGCTTGCCCATTAGCAGTGATACTTCCTTGCTTTGCAAAATAGTTTAATGGAGTTCAGGAAGACTTGTGTAGGACAGTGTGTAAAATAAATAACCCTGATCCTCCAAGAAAGGATGGAAGAATTTAACTGAATGATCATTAAAAACTAAACTTGATCTTACTCATCTTTACTCACGATGGCTTGCTGAACATCTGGCGCGAGTAAGGAAGCCTTAATTTTGCTTTCAGTTGGTAAATGTTGTCATGTTTTGCCTATTCTTGATAAATTAAACATAAGGGTTTGGGTGAGATTTTAAAAAGTCTAACACAGAGGTGGCCATAAAGGTGTTGGCAAAAGAAGATACTTCTATAGCTTTCATATCAAATATCTTGCATCTTTAGTTGCAAGAGAACTGTTAGGTTTTCTGCTTTTTTTATCCCCTTTTGTTTTGTTTTCCTGGGGAGGTACGTTTCTATTTGCAGGTCTTGAACATTAAAGTTGTTCTTAATGTATGATGGTGCAAACTTAGATGCTTTAAAAAAAACTCAGTGGTATGTATGTGTGGTGACTGACATACCATTTTGGCACGTTGTGTTTATTTTTCTGTTGTATGTAAGAATATCCAGGGGCAGGGTAGTAAAGTGATCCAGGAGGCATGCGGTATTTAACATAAGTGTCTCTCCATGATTACAAAGAGAAGTGATGGAGAGGGTAGCAGGTGTTACGAAGAAGAGACATGAAGAGAGCTGGCTTCAGCCAATATCCCACCCAACATCTCATCTGTACTAGAGAGCTTCAGGTTTTAATTCTTGAAGAGTTGTCGTGAGGGGATTTATTACCTTCCTGTCTCTTCGTCTGTTCTTTCCTTCTGGCTAACGTGAGAGCCTTGAAGGGAGGTGGCGTTATTGCAGCTCCAGGAGTGCTTGAGAGGTAGCATCTGCACATGCTAGAAATTAAAACAAAAGACAGTGTACCACTACTACAAATGAGGTCTTGCCATCTGCGTTACACCTTCTTAAGTAAGGTTTAGATGATGTAAATTGGGAAGAGCACACTGGAGTAGATGATCAGGTGTAATCTTTTACAGCAGATGCTGAAATGGCTCAATTTTTGCATTAGCTTTTAATTTTTTTGTCAGAGGGGGTGTGTTTGGGGAAATAAACCGGTGTGTTCCTGTGGTGTGTGTTGCAGATCGCACTGAGAAGCATTCCACAATGCCAGACTCACCTGTGGATGTGAAGACACAATCCAGGCTGACGCCTCCAGCCATGCCACCTCCTCCCACTACCCAAGGAGCTCCAAGAACCAGTTCATTCACGCCCACAACGTGTAATTAGACTTGTTTTCTTCCTTTTTTCCCATATTCTTTCTATTCTGTGTGTAAGAAAGCAAAATATGTGAAGGGAAACATGCATGATATGGTGGGAGCAGCATTTAGTTATAATGCAATAAAGTAATTAAACAAAACTAAGGTTGCAACAGGTTAATGCATCTTTAAGGTATTAAAGCATTCAGCTCAGAGTTGTATTTTGTCGATTACTTGGCCACAGTGTTAAAGAACAGTGAGCAATGCTTTCCCATGTAGTTAATGCTCAGGTCAGTCCTTCTGTGAGAAGTACAGAAACCCTTCTCTTTTATGCCATTCTGTTATTTAAAGGAGCCTTTTCCCTTCTTTATAGAAACCTGGGGGGGGGGGGGTTGCTTCTGTTTTTAAAGTGGAGGATAATTAATGAAAAAAGCAAACTTCATAGAATCATACAATAGTTAGGGTTGGAAAGGACTTTCCCACTTATGATTGAAGAATTTTGATATAATATCTAGTTAATATTGATATAAACCCCAAAATAAAGGCCTTTTATTGTTTTATCTAGAGATTTCTAATCTGTGACCACTTTACTTGGGGCTGCATCTCTGTCTCAGTTTATTGATGTAAACACACAAGAAAATCAAGTAGTCTTGATGGAATTACTCTGCATTCGTATCAGTGTAACTGAGATCTGAATCTGGCATGTTGTCTGGACTATTCTTTTCACAGCCATGAAATGATCCACATTTCTTTTACCAAGATTTAGCTGCAAATCTTTTGGTCTCTTTTATACTGCCTTGTAATAGTATAAACATAAGAATGTGTTTACATTTCACATTTTAAATAAAACATTTTTAGAACCTTAGAATACATATGCCTAAACAGAATGAAGGCAGAATCTTCTATTTGTCTTGCCTATGTCTGTTTAGTCCTTTTCTGTCTGCTAAATGCCTTATTTAAAATTCACCTCTATGCAGAAGTCCAGCTAGAGGCCCTTGTACTACTTCTCTCAGGGAACCCTGTCCTGATGATTTACATCCAACTTAAACGCTGAGGAGGATTTGTGCCAGCTATTTGTGTAAATTCAGATTTAACCCAGTGACCCTGATCCTGCATAGATTTGTCTGTTTTGCTTAACCTCCAGCATCTGAATCTTCCAAGGAGCTGCTCTGGTCTAAAGTTAAATTGTTTCTAGGTTTTTGCATGGTGGGGTTCTTAGAGATTAAGCTTTCAAATATGATGCACTTTGCGTCAGGGTTCAGGGTTATCTTTGGCAGTCATAAAAGGAATAGGGCAATGTTCTTCTTTAATCACTTTTATAATCCTCGCTGTAACTCACAAGATTTCTGGATGTTTGTTTATGATTGGGTTCTGCACTTTGGAAAGGTGTGTGAACCATAGCTGGATTTTTGGGGCTATTTATATAAAGACTGCTTTAAAAAGTCTAGTTTTAATTGCCTTTTTTTACCCTGACAGATTTTTGGAGTTTGCCTTTAGTGATTCCAGCTTGTACAGTAAATAGTACTTCTGTTGGAGTGTGTTACGTTTATTATTGCTACAGGGGGAATGCCTGTAGGCCAGGAAGATCATACTTGTTTTCTGGTCACGAATATGCTTATTTTCTTTGATTTAGACTATTAAAAAACTCTTGACATATTCTAGTTTTAGTTGTCAAATGCTAAATTCTGTTTTATTAATCACGTGGTTTTGTTTGAGAAATTCTGTTGATCTTTGCCAGTTGGCAAGTTCAGACTGCACAAAGAAGGAGAGAAAATTACTAATATGTAGTGGGCTGTTAAAAAAAAAAAAAGTTCTATAGAAGCAGCATTTGGGGAGTATTTCTTTATTTCTTTTGTTGTAGGAGAAATTTCACCTTCCTTTCTCCTCTTCATATCTATCTAAGGTAACAAACTCTACTGTTCTGTGCTTTTTCGATCATAGCCCCAAGACTCTCTGCTGAGCGCAGCCCCTTACCAGCCGCTGAGTTGTTGGGTGCTGTCACCTAGAGGGCACAGTCTTATTCTTCCCAATCCTTATTTACTGAGCTCATAATATGATGACATTGGGCTATGCAAGTTCCTTGCAGTCATAATGTATGTTTTCTCAGGTACCACACTCTATGGCAGTGCTTGGAGCTACTCGTGGAGCTGAACTTGCTGAGACCAGCTTCTTTCTGCTTTTTCCACCTCCTATTCTCTCTACCCCATGCAGCTAGAATAGGCAACCAAAAACTAGGATAAAACACAAGCAGAAACTAGATATCTATAGAAATAGCTTTTTCTGTGGTGCTTCAGAAGGGCACTTCAGTCATGAGGACAAAAACTCCTTCAAAAATACTGCAGTAGTGGTTTAAATCTGGTAATAGAGTAGTGATCTAAATCTAGTAATAGGTGTGCACCCTCAAAAGGTGCTTGCTGTCTAACAATAAAGATTACTGATAAAGTGACAAAAATTGGGATGGGTGGCTTCAGAGAGGCTGATCATTAAGCAGCATTGAAAGTTCTCTAAGTTGCTGGCCGACCATGGTTATGCTTTTAAACAGGAAGCAATTTAGGCTTACTCCTGTGCATTTTTGATAGTAGACGAATTCCTGTTTTTTAATGTTTTTCTGGGATGGGTTCTGAGTGAGTTCTCAAAAAGAAATTGTCAAATTTCTGCAGGGCAGTGGCTGCTGAGCCTGGTGCTGGTTGCTGCTGGGTGCAGTCATGTGCTGTGTGCCCATTCGCTGTCATTTTGGCGAGTCAGACTCAAACAACAACTCAACAGAGTTTGTTTGACTGTTGCCCTTCCAAGTAGCCTGGGTGGAAAAGGATGTCCTCAGTTTGATTCTCTGCTGTCTTTTGGAGTGTGGATGAGAATCAAACTGAAATGGCTGCCAAAAATTGTCTGTTGTCTTCAGTGTGTCTGCATGAATCTCATTGCCATAAATTTTGAACACTTAGTACTTCAAACAGTTGTTCTCACAGCAACCTTGCAACAGGAGGGGAATGCTTTCTTATCCTTTTAGAGGTACAGTATTGGCACATGAGAACTGAGTGATTAGCTCATGGTCTTTGAGAAGTCTTCTGAAGTCTAGTTTCATGCTCTAGCTACGAGGCTTCAGGGCACAGTGAGCGTGGCACCATTTGTACCTGCACAAACAACTTTGTGTGCTCCATATGTTAGCAGCTAGGAAATCTGTATCCGAAAAAAATAACCTTCTCATTGGGTGGTGTAAGGTTAAAACGTGAAAGTCCTGTTTTATAAACACAGCTGTCAGTTGTGTGTACAAAACACAAGTAAAAATATTCAGAGATAAGCTGAGGCTTCATGAAATATGTCTGCACATTTTTTTCTACCCCAAGGTGGAATTTTTTTGTCTTCAGTTGTACATGCTGTCATGCTCTTTCCATTTTGCTCCTTCTCTTTTTAAAACCCTCTGACAAAAGGGTGGTATTCAAATGATGTTTTCCAGGTGTAGGAACATTTTGAGGGGGAGGTGTGAGAGGCAGCTACTGTTACTTCCAATCCATACACCGTTCAGCACCAGCTACTGGGAAATAAATATAAACTGCAGAGTGTTGCTCTGTCAAAAGGCTAATTATCTTTGATTGTGCAACTTAATTAATTTTGAGGACAAGCACAGAAAACACAAGCTGATGGATTTTCCTCTCTGTCTTCTTTCTCTCTTTTCTTACACCCCTCTCTATTTTATCCTCCCTTCTCTTTTTCTTTCAGTAACCAATGGCACTAGCCATTCACCAACAGCATTAAATGGAGCTCCATCTCCTCCTAATGGCTTTAGCAATGGGCCATCCTCTTCTTCTTCCTCTTCTCTGGCTAACCAGCAGTTACCGCCAGCTTGTGGAGCTAGGCAACTCAGCAAACTGAAGAGATTTCTTACAACCTTACAGCAGTTTGGCAATGACATTTCACCAGAGATTGGGGAGAGAGTGCGTACCCTTGTGCTAGGACTTGTGGTAAGCAAACAACTAATGATATACGAATTGTGATATTTTTCTCTCCTTTTCCCTCTTTATGCTTGACATGTTTATTATATAAAAGAGTGGGTCATAAATGCTGAATATATCATACTTTAAGGACACCAAACATGTGAGAATGAAGCACTGGCTCTTGCTGCTGGAACTAACTTGTAACTTGACTATCTTCCCATAAGCGACAGCTATTCCCAGTCAGATATAGACTTGACTTTTTATGCCAGTATAGTATTCTGTTGTAATGGTGTGAAAGGGTTTTCATTCTATACTGGCAGCATCCCTAATATAGACATCCTTGAAATGTATAATGTAGTAAAATATGGTTTGGCTTGCCTTTCTAGTTGGCTGGGAAAAGGAGAGTGCCCTACTTATGTAGTGAGAGAATACTGGTTAAAAAGATGAGCTGAATATATGTTTGGACTCTAGTTACACAGTGGAAAACCTTTTCTCAGTATTCATTGAACCCAAAAAGGAGGGACCTGATGGTGCATTACTGCTACTTAAGTCACCCTATCTGTAAGGTTATCACCACACGATTGTATGGCTGAATGAAAATTTCAGCTTTTTCTTACCTACTCTCTCAAGTTGGGCTGCTGTTTTACAGGCAAATTGTTGTGAATCTGGCCCAGGATAATTTCTATTCCCAGAAAAGCCCTCTCTCCGCCAGACATTGTTGCCTCCCATGTATCTCATCCAGCAGTAATTGGACATACCAGGAAAAATGCTGTTGTGGTGCTCTAAAGTACACTTGTTCTGAGCAACTGCAGTTGCCACTGACTTCATCTGGAGCAAAGACTGCCAGTACTGTTGAGTACTAGGGCTCAGGTGTTCTCCACTTGTATCTTCACAAAACCTGTGTGACAGCAGTGGGTACCCCTTCACTTGAATCAGTGTCAAAAGGTTTAATGTAGGCAGTGTAACTTCAGTAAGTCCTACTCTCCATTTGTCTCCATACCCAAAATGCCTTTTTAATGTGGTTTGGCTTTTCACATGGTTCTCTGTGGACAGGGGAACTAGTAAAGAAACTAATGATGGCTTTAGGAGATCTACTTGCCCTTGATTTTCAGATCAAAAGTGCTTGCCCACTGTTAATTACAGCTGATTTCTACTTTCATCTGAGCTCTGAGGACCAAATTAGCATCTTTTCCCTGGGAATGTCCACATATCTTGTTATTCCCTTGGTCAACCCTATGAAGCATGTGGTCTTCATGGTTATGCCCTCAGCTTCAAAGTAATAACTTTCCTACTTAGCCTAGAACATTATAAACAATCCTGTTCATAAGTACAAGGGGCAAAGTGCAGTTTTCCTCCCAAGCAACATGAAATGTGCCTTTAAAAGTGTGATTTTTTTCATGTGTGCATGTTAATTACCACTTCTGCACTGGAAATAAAATTACAAGAGGCTTCAATCGAAAATAAAAAAAATGTTGGGAAAAGAAGCTTTAACTGATGTTTGAAATGTAAAAGCATTTCCATGCCTAGCACCTGAGAGCTTAAACTGCTCTAAGCAACAGGCGCTGAATGGCTGAAATGCTGGTGATTTCCTTTGAGTATTTTAATAAGGTAATAATTTAATATGTGGCATGCTTTTCTTTATCCTCTTATCAGTATCAAGAACTAGTTATTAAGC
>CM077876.1:26371911-26411911 GCA_039720435.1 Amazona ochrocephala
ATGGTGTACATGTTCAGTACTGCCAACGCTCTCTTCTTCAATAAACGTGCTGTGCATATTTGTTGTAAGCATCAGTAGCAATATATGATTTGATGATGTTGAGTTACTCAGGTTCTCTGAATAGAAATTTGTAGCAATTTTTTTTAAAATACATCTGTAAATATTTAAATTTGTAATTAGAAAAAGGTGCATCAAAGCCCAGTTGTACTAATGAAGTCTTTTCAGTTTAAATTATAATACTGAAATATTTCTGGTGCTGAAATTTCAAAGAAACTAGGAACATCCAACAATGGAACATTATTAGCTAATTACCTGGAGTGAGCACTGAATTGACGAAACTGCCTTTTGGAGCTCCAGCTTCTTTTGCAAGTGCAGAGATTATGTTTTCTTTTCTTGTTAGAACAGGTCATTTCAAAATGGAAAACAGGTCTGGGTAAAAAACACTTTTTCCTCTTCCTATGTATGATTATAAAATTAATGGAGGAGGCTAAGACACTTAACTATCAAAAACAAGAGTAGGGGCACATTCCAGACACTGAAGTGCAACATTTCAGAGGTGTGTAAGCCAGTAATATAATTTTTGTTTGCAGTCTGTTTTTTTCTCACACAAATATATCTGGCTTCTGGTTGAAAACTGGTTTGTTTTCACATGTAGAAATGTAGAAGTCTGTGTACAGGCCCCAACAGTGATGAAAATGTGCTTTTTTTTTCCTTGGTTACTCAACTGCAAAGTGGGGACTTCACAATTCTACCTCACAGGCATGCTGAGATGTGATGATACAACTTCCAACTATGCACCAGTACTAAAATCCTAGCTCTGATCCCATTGTTTCCTCAGAAACTTACTTGTAAATATAGTTAAATTTCTTCAATATTTTTCTTCCATGCGGCAATTCAGGTCGTTGGGTGTCTTGACTTAGATTCTGTGTGAGCTTTTAAAAAATAACAACAAAATTAAAATAAGTGAAAAACCACGCTCACAAAAGTACTCAACTTCTCCCTCTCTGTTATGCAGTGGCCATGGACACAAATGTGACAGAACCAAAAGAAGGTATTTCTTTGGTACTTTCACAAAATATTTGTGTTCTGTTGGAGGTTTGAAAAGACTTCGTGTTCCACAACCATCTGTCTTCCCATCCTAACATGAATAAGTGATAGCAATTGCTGCCGGGTTTTTTTTTTTTTCCTCTGTTGAAAGGTTCATATGCACTGGCCCTGTTCTGAAATTTTTTTATTGCATGGTGGATCCACTCCTATAGTACAGCAGCTGGAGCTGGAGCACTTGCCATTTGTATAATGCCAAGTAATTTACCAATATCCAGTGCTCAGAACTTTCTAGAACATCTGGGGTTTTGTGCTTGGTTCCCTGCACATTAGTTTCAGAACTTTTTTGACTTAAGAAATATTTTCCTATGGGAATTATTTCAAAAGCAAAGGGGTCCATTGGAGTTCTTTGTCTTATCTCTAGTTACTAAAGGTCATGAAATTTAATCCAATACTTGAAGACCCTCGGGCAACAAGTCACTGTGGACTAGGCATGGAACAAGAGAGGTCAGGGCATGCATTACCTTATGGCACAAGTAAGTAGGTCAGAAATGACTGGACTATCTTAGTATTGATGTATGTGTGTGCTGGCAAGAAAGGAAGATGTTTCCTAGGATGTGCATCTGTCCACGATGAGGTGAAGGACATACAGTTCCACCTTGGTCCCAGTCTAGCATGAAGTATGACTAAGTATGACCACAGTAGATTGGCAGATTTTGCCATCCAGGAA
Source organism: Amazona ochrocephala (assembly GCA_039720435.1). Classification (NCBI taxonomy): domain Eukaryota; kingdom Metazoa; phylum Chordata; class Aves; order Psittaciformes; family Psittacidae; genus Amazona; species Amazona ochrocephala. Next base: position 26,373,686 of record CM077876.1, read on the forward strand.
TCAATGAGCGTTTTCAATTCTCTGTGTCTAAGTCCTGGTACACTTCATCTCATGACCAAGTCCCGTTGGGACCCTGAGAAGAAGGTTAAAAATACAAGCTGCGTCTTGCTAAGAGGGAGGTCATAGCCCTCCAGGTAATTAACTGAAGCTCGAAATGTGAGATTTTGTTGTAATCTGTATCTTAATGTGTAGCTGCAAGTGTAATGGGAAAACTGAGGGCGATCCCGTACATCCCAAGGCCCTTGAAGGATAGTCACTGAGGCAATTTACAGAGCCACAAATCCTAATCCTGGTTTCTAATGATTTCAAAGTACTAACTGAAGTCCAAATAGGAGACAAATATTGAAGAAGGTTTGTTACTTGTTAAAAACTGATGCTTCATATGAACTCAGGTTTTAGGTTGTAAGAAAGGGGATGAAATCTGCCAGGGCAGCCCTTTTTGCCTTTTTAAAGATGTAGAAGTCAAACCTGGTTTTCTCATAGCGTTTAGTTTTATTTTCCATTTTCAGTAAACTCCCATCCTTCCATACATACTTACCCTAGCCATGACCTGAGCCCATAAGGAGGCTGCCTGCCTAACCACAAATCTAAGTGGAGGATGGTTGCCGCAGGTTCATCTCAGAGCAGGCTTTTGTTTGATTTCATGTATTTTTGCTCCATCTCTGTTGACACTGCCTGAGAGCTGCCCTCTTAATGTGTGCCGTGCTCTTCCAGGCCAATCTGCCCCTGCTGCAGCGGGAGCTGCTGCACTGTGCAAGGCTAGCCAAGCAGAACCCAGCCCAGTACCTCGCCCAGCATGAACAGCTGCTTCTGGATGCCAGCACCACCTCACCTGTTGACTCCTCAGAGCTGCTTCTCGATGTGAACGAAAACGGGAAGAGGCGAACTCCAGACAGGTGAGCGCCGCTGTGCCTTTCACACCCTGCTCTTTGTGTATGTGTATAGAATCACAGTTGGGTTGGAAGGGACCTTTCTTTAAAAGTCATCCTGTCCAACTTCCCTGCAGTAAGCAGGGACATCTTCAACTAGGTTGGATTGCTCAGAGCTGCGTCCAGCCTGCCTTGAATGTTTCCAGGGACAGGACGCCTACCACCTCTCTAGACAACCTGTGCCACTGTTTCATCACAATCGTTGTAAAAAATTTCTTCCTTACATCTAGTCTGAACCTACCCTCTTTTAGTTTAAAACCATTATCCCTTGTCCTGTTGTATGTGTACATTTATATACATACATACATACATACATATATATATAAAATCATAGAATCATTTAGTTTGGAAAAGACCTTTAAGATCATTGATTCCAAATGTTAACCCAGCACTACCATGTCCCTTAGCGCCACGTCTACACGTCTTCAAGACGGTGACACAGCCACATCCCTGGACAGCCTGTTAGTGAAGGAACCATTTCAGTGAAGAAATTTACATGTACATATATATCTCTGGGTATATAAATGTAATATATGCACACACTGATTCAGGCAGCAAAATCACCTGAAGACACACTGGGGATATCCAAACAGAAGCAATACTGGCCAGCCAGCGCCCTACTTTTTTATGCGTAGTATTTCTGTGCAACATGAAGTCCTGAGCAGCAGATCACTCCAGCTCCATACAAGTCCTTTGTATTTGAGCTTTTGTTGGGCTAAAGAGTAAGTATGGGGAGAGTGGCTAGGCATTCTATATTGGGAAGTGCAAGCTCCAGAGTGCAGTCAGGGCTTTGACTCCTTCTGCTGTGCCATGTTCTCATGTCCACATATCCAATATTGCATTTCTTCCAAACTGGAGAAATGTTCACTGAAATCTGTTTTTTTGTTGAGCTGAGGTAGAGTCCATGCAGAAACAGGGCGAGCCTGTGTGTTTGAAGAACAGTACCTTTAGGGATGTGGAACAGTTTTTCTTATTTGAATAAAGTTCTTTGTTTAGTGTTAGAAGCAAATGACTCTGGTAGTTATTTATTTTTAGCTGTCTTCACATAACAGAGTTAGACATTTGGCTAGCATAAACATTTTACCTTTGGGAGCCCAAGTACTGGATTTTTCTTAGTTTAGTTTGCCATGGATTTTATAATGTGGAAAATTTTTATAATGCTATTGTGCCAAATGCCACTACGGGCATGCCCAAGGCATGGCAAGTATTCTAGTTATCTTTTAAATGAAAAAGATGAGGCTATGCAAAGTCAAGAGGGCTTACAGTTTTGCATAGATGCCATTTTTGTGTAGGGACAGGCCAATAGCACAAAATGCAAGAGAAACAAAGTCTGAAAGCTCACAGTAAATCTTGAAGATTCTCATAAGCAGAAGTGAACGGTAAAAATTAAAGTAACATAGCCATTAGATAGATAAAAATGTGAAACTATTTGAAATTAGTTTGCTTTAGATTGTGTTCTGGGATAATCACTAGGGGCCAGCAAGAAAATTAACATACTGACTTTCCAGAATCTGCTTCCCATACCAGCAGATAAGCTCTTTTCTCTGTGCGCTCTTTTCACCATTTTTCCCTGACAACTAGACCAAACTGAGTCAGCCATTGGTGTTAACACAAACCTGCTAACTGTATCCAAGAAAGATGATTAATTTTTAGACTTTTTCCATGTAGTCTCTTACTGTGTGCAGAAACGTTTCCAAAGCCGAAATCTAGCTCCCTGAGGCAGTTCTGCTGTATATCCTCAGTCTTTGCAGAATAGTATGCCTAAATGTCTATTAAAAAGGCCTCTTAAAATTATCTTGTGCATCTTGTGAATGACTTAAATATTAGCATTCTGTAGTCCAGTTTCAGTAGTCCAGTGCTTTTCCTACACGTAGACAGAACACATTAAGTCATCATATAAGCCTTGCAATGTGAGGTCTTACTTAAAGAGATTACGGCGGAGAAGAGGGATGTGCCTTCCTGTGACAACCCTAGCTCGCTTTTTTGTGTTAATGGAGTGGTATTACTTGCTTCTCCCCTAAGGCCATGAGGGAAAAGCGAGCAATAAAATATTTCCTTTGTTTTTCTTCTGTAACATTCTGGAATAACACCTGTTCTCCACTGAGACCTGGTTTGGCAGTGCTGAATTTCGGTGATTTTGTAGTAGGTATGATGTCACCTATGGTGCCTTCAGTGCTGGTGGCATGGGAGAGGATGGGTGGCACAGGTATAGAGTGGTATAAGAACTTAGTAATGAAAAGACCCCTTATTAGTCTTATAGCAAAAAGGACATAGGAGTAGCCCATAAGGGAACTGACAGATCAGAGGAATATTGGATTTTAAAGTTAGCCTTCATCTTTTAATTAAAACTGAGCCCTAGACCTAGAGAGATTTAACTCTGGTTCATGGATTTTGTCCGTGGTGTTTCTTTTAAGTTTCTTTTTTAGTTAAATATGTAGGTGCTCTTGAAACTTTGGCTTCACAACTGAAGTCTCTCTGGTGCTCCATCCAGCTGAGGGAGTCTCCAGTTCCTCTCCCGTTTGGCTTCACAACTGAAGTTTAACTTCCAGTGTTGTGGGTAAGACCCTGTGTTTGAATTCCCAAGGTCGAGGCAGGGTCTGTAATGCAGGCTGTCCCACTGGCCAGCACTCTCTGAGGTGCCAGAGCTATCAATCAGCAGCCTCTCTTGATTGCTGCTTGAAATCAGACTCCTTATTTCTGGGGAAGAGGCATGTAAAAAAAAAAAAGAAAAGCCAAACAAAAACCCACTTTCTTTTTTGGATCTGGACATTTTTTGCTGTCACGAAAGACTGGACTGCCCGGCTCACCAATTGGAATTGTGCCTTGAGCTTAAAAAATTGGGGTGTTTTTTGCACTACCAAACAATTCTGTCTCTGGTTATTCATACCTACTTCTCCGCTGACTATGATTAAAGCTATACAGGAAAACATAAACCCTTACGTTAGTTTTAGCGGAACCACGTTTGGTGGAGTTGTCTTGTGTACTCAGGAACATTTGTACAACAGATTTAGGAAAAAGACAAGATCCCATTGGAAAGATTCTTTAATTTACTGGATGGGAGTTTACATACCTTTTAATTTGGATAATGTAAGTAAATCAACCACAGAAAACTGTCCTCATAGTCAAAGCATGCCTAGACTGAGTGTTGAAACCAAATATTTGTCTGCCTTTATACTCATTACACTATTAATTATTTTAATTGTTTGCAGAGGAAAAGAAGGAGACATCTGGAAATATATATATACCTTTTGTTAGATAAGTAGTTTTCAAATATACTAATAAAAAATACAGTGGAAGATAGGAGGCGTGCTTTGCTGGGAGAGTTTGCTGTGACTTTGTTGCTACAATATGAAGAAAAATTACTAAAGGCGACATCTTTCCAGGGGAACTCAAGGCAGTTGGAATAATTTCTTTTTTTTTGAGATATGTCTCTCACTAAATTAAATTGTGGTGTCTTTTTCACTTATCAAGAGATATGGTATATGCACATATACGTTGTATATAACGTGTATGTGATATGGATATATATAGACATGTGTATGATATATTTAGTATTTAGTAGAAACGTATATACACACATTCTTCCATATTTACATTTTTCTGTTGGGCATGGGTAACTGCATATCAATGATTCCAATAGAGGTGAAAATACACTAAAGAATTAGGAAAAGGAAGTGGAACCTGTGTGTTGCACATAACCACATTCACCTTGTAATTTTTTGTTAAAGAAAATCCATATGCAGCAATTTTTTTCTGCTTATAATTTCCAACCTTTTTTTGCATATGCGTTTTCCAGTTCTGGTTATTTATCTGCATATCCAAGTCTACTGTATGTGAGGTTTTATAGAGCAGTCTGACAACAGAGCTTCATGTTTTACTGAATGTTTTCTTGGTGCATATGGTCTGACACGGATGAGCAGCCACGGTGAGATTTTGGAGTCTATTAAACTAGCTCATTAAAAAGATCAATCTGTTTCTGTAATAACACTGGGAACCATCAGTCACTGCAAGAGAGAAAAACTGACACCTGAGGAGACAACACATTTTGGTAATTTGTTCATGACATGTCATGAACAAAGTGTTCACTATATTTTGTTTACAACTTTTGGAGTTTACATTCTACTGTAGCAAAAGAATTTGGACCAATATGAGTTTTTGTTTTGGTGAATAAATGCTTGGTTATAAATAACATGATTTAAAATACATTAACCACAAAAGACTTTTTGCTAATTAGTCATGCCTTGAGCTTGCTGGAAAGGGCTGTATGTGTGTCATACCACAGTGACTCTACATTTTTGACAGCTGCCTATAAAGCAAATATAGGACTGCATAAAAATCTGTTAGAATAGCTCTGATTTTGAGTGAGAAGAAAACAAAAATGGTCATGATTGTTTTGTGACTTTAGAAAGTACTGGTGTGCTTGCTGTACCCTTGACACCCCTGATAAGGAATTCATGTTGAAGGTACTTGGGCAGAGAGACTGACTTTGATAGTTCAGTTAGGTGAATCTTCTTATTTGAAGAAGCTCCTTCACATCTCAGTAAGGTGAAAGATGCTCACAGCTGTTGCAGCTGTGCTCCTTGTAAGCCATGTGTATTTATGAGAAATTTTAAAAGAATTTTCCTAATATAAACTGTCAGCAAGGAATATTAATCTTTTCTATAACACAGTATTATAAGCAAAATAAGTTTATCACTTCTTTCGTCATCAAAACTATATTGGTTGGAGTACAATTTAAATCAAAGCATCTCACACAAATAGCTTTCTCTTCTTCTTGCAAGCTGACTTTGGTGTTATTTGAAATTGGTGTAATACTTAGTTTCCCAGCCAAGGCAGTTTAGCATGGTTAGATTTCCTACACAGAAAAGTATCCTTAAATTGCAATAATTTAAAACTGAAATTATAACTTACAAACATCATCAGGTCTATTAAATGGGTGCAGACTAATGACCAATATCTATTCTGCTATCTTTAATCTGAGTAAATCATGGCTCTAAGTAAAATAATCTCTTGCATGTTTATATCTGAGGGACCCCAACTTTATCATAAGGCCAATTTTCCAAACGATAGTGTCCATTCATGTGCAATGGAGGAAAATGTGACCACAACAGGAGAAAGAAAAATTAAAACAAGAAAATGCGTCAGGCTTCCTTACACATTCAGCGTTATTTCCTCTCTACAGCTTATTGTTGCTTTGCAAAATCAGATGGATCAGATAAAAATCAGATTAAAATTGTGGTGGTTTTGGATTTGGAACTAGTACTCACGAGTCTGCCAGTTGCTGTGAAACAGGAGTGCTTTCCTCAGGCACCTGGGAAAATGATGCTGTCCCAGTGGGTGAGAAGCAGAACAGCAGGTTGAGTTCAGGGCAATTGAATTATGTCACTCTTCAGTCTTTTATCGCTATATTCAGTATACTCAGATATAGTAAATTTGCCAAAGATTCCTGTTCTGATTAGACTTCGGAAGTTAATACCTTTTAATATCTTTTACATTGCCTGAAACCCAACATTACTGAATGTACAGTCTTATTTTGGTATTCTGCTATGTTATTTATTTAGTCAGTGCAGAAAATATAACAACAAGTTGTAGAATTAAGGTTTTAACACCCAGAAAAGACCTGACAGCTGTTACCCAGCATAACAGCAAAAAAAAGGAATTTAATTCCAGTAAATGTGTTTTTAATGGTAATGTTAATTTTTATGTTAGTTCAGGGTTCTAGAAGAAAATGGGTACGCTGGTGTGTTGTCCAAGCTAATGCACTGCATTCTAGTTAAGGTAATTAAATACAAAGCATTCATAAGAAAACCACAGAAGTACCTGTACAGTAAGTTGCAAATATGTGCATTTGTATGAAAATAGATTATTTAAACATCTTAACCTTAGAGCAGAAAAGGAAAACTGGATTCCTACTTGCCACATTTTTTCTGGGTTTCTTTTCCTACATTGAGTGATCAAAAAAAAAAGTCAATAAAATTATTTAATTACATACAGTTTCTGACCACCACCAGCCCCATCCCCACCTTATTGATCATTGTAATTGCAATACTAAAGAACTTTGGCAAATGAATAGCTTGGCTTGTACATAAGGGAAAATCCATTCTTTGCTTGCATAATATTTTGCAATTGAAAGATCTGGACATCGAGCTTGAGTAGATATGTGCAAAGAAAACACCAGCAACTCAATGGAAAACTTGTCTTGGAGAGCCATCAAAAACGTCACTAGCCATTGGGAGTTATTGCAAGCAGTTCAATTGTGCCAAAAGTCATTAAAAATCTATGATGGTCCTCAGGTTTTCCTGATTAGGAGTTTTCACAGCCATTCTGCGTTTGCTCTGGAACAAGGTACATACTTGAGCAAAGTATGTCTTTTATGTCTGTGCCCAGAATTAGAGCAGCTGTCCTACTTTATTGGTGAAAGATTTTTCCATCTTTGCCAACTTAAAGTATAAAAAATATGCATACCTGCAGCTTCTCTGGTATTAGTGATTGTGGTGAGATCCCTGGAAACTCTCTTTATTCCTTCTGAAAACATTGCAACTCATCTTTTAATTTCCTGATGGTAATTGCAAGATTTCACTTTGATCCTGTTTCCCAGTGGACATTGGCAAAGATATAGTTTTATCCTTCCTCTCATTGACATTCAAGGAGAACCTATTGAGGGGCAACAATTAGCACATTGAGTGTTTCTCCACAAACAGTCCCTCAAGGTTGTTTGGTTTGTGGGGGAGGTTTTGTTGAGGGAAAGTTGGTTTTAACCGCAGGCAAGCAAGAAAATTGGCTCAAATTTACCTTCCTGTCAAAGCGACAAAAAATTGTGTTATTACTAGGAAGATGTATTATGCCTTCCATAAATCATGGAGGAGAAAGTTCTCTTCGAAATAGGCAAGAATATATCAGCTGTTTAATAAAAGTGTTTGTAGGGAGGGATGCAACCTCAAGAGTTTGAAATATTTATATCTAATAACATTTCTGTTAAAATATTTTGTAGGTTTAGTTTATTCCAGTGATTAAAAAAACCCATACTTAGGTGAAATGAAGCTACCCTAAAGAGAGTTGTGAACCTGTTGAAGTAACTCTAACCTATCTTTTTTTTATTTTAATGGAAAATTAGTTCAGTGTGAGTCCCAGGTTCTCAGGCAGAGGTGTTGAGCAGAGACTTCTTTCAAAATAGCCAATTATGAATTGTATTAACAAGTATCAATAATGTAAAAAACTGCCCTTCTCCCTGATAACTCTTCAAAGTTGCCTGAGCATTAAAACCTGTCTGAGAGTAATGGAGTGGGAAATCTTGAACGTTATTGAGGACTTGAGTTTAACCACATCTTCCTGCAAAATTAATGACAGTCACAGCACCTTTGAAATAACCCAGATGGTGCAAAAATCTCTGAAGGAAGCATTTCTCATTATCTATAGTCATTCTTACCCAAAGTCTTGGTGTAACACGGATCTTTATAGGAGCTCATCCTGGTATTGCATATAGCTGAGCTTCAGCACTCTGAAACTACCTTAATACTGTATGCTATCCTATTGAAAAAAAACTCCTACCTTCTTTAACTGCAGATTACCTCTAATCACTATATGCGACAGGACTACTGAAAGTAGAGATTTCCCAGCCTCTAGCTTCATGTTTCAGTTGATTGTTTCAGCTCGTCAGTTATGTGTGTATCCATCCCATCAGCTGGTGATTTCAGTGAAGGCTGCTCGCCCTCAGCCCGGCTCTTCAAGCCACTCCACTGGAAGGCTCACACTGCTAGTATTTCTCACATTACACAGATGGTTAGAGAAGGTGAATGTGTCCTGTGAATGTGTACTGAGCAGCAGTATGAAATGTTCTGCAACACACACACGGAGCAAAGTGAAAGAACAAGCTTTAGTTCCTGAAGCTGCGAAGGGGTGCATCTTCCTGAGCAGCTCTGCTCATGAAGTGGATTAACATTCCTTTGCTTTGTTTTTCAGAACCAAAGAAAATGGCTTTGACAGAGAGCCTTTGCACTCAGAGCATCCAAGCAAGCGGCCCTGCACTATTAGCCCAGGCCAGCGGTACAGTCCAAATAATGGCTTGTCTTATCAGCCCAATGGTCTGCCTCATCCCACCCCACCTCCACCTCAGCATTATCGTTTGGATGATATGGCCATTGCCCACCACTACAGGGACTCATACAGACACCCCAACCACAGGGACCTCAGGGACAGAAACAGACCTATGGGTAAGGCATGATGATTTTCTGCATTGGGTTTTTTTTCAGGTTTCTTTTTTCCTTGCAGTCATATTCTGTATTGTGGACAGAGCTTTTTTCTTTTTTTTCTGATTAAATAATACATGCCATCCAGATGCAGCCTTTATAGCTGTTTGTCCATCTAGCTGCTTCTAATGGCTTATTTCAAACTTATATTTGTAAAAGGAGATTGAATTGTGTCTTTGCTACACTCTAGAGCAAGACGGAGGAGGAACTCTACTTTCACAGCTTCGTAGATGACATGGACACTCAGGTGTCTGACAGGCAAGGATAGGTAGAGCCTTTTATTTTTCTTCTAATGCCAGATTTGTGACAATAATAGCATTGGTGTAGCTTGATTTCAACTTAGACTAGAGGAGGGCTACTAGCCTTCAGAGAGTGTTTTGTGTGTGATATCTCAGGAGTGCTGTGTAACATGGGGGTCTGCAGAGGATGCAAATGGCAGAAGCACCAACTACACACAGCAATACATTTTGGTTTAGTGGGATGTCTGATGCTCTTGGATTTGCCTGGCTTGCTTAGCATCTGCACTTACTATTCTTCTTTGTTTTGAACAAATATTCAGTATAAGAAGAACATTTACAAATATTCAGCATTTGTATAGAGGAGGCTAAACAAAGAACAAGTGTCGGTTCCTCTTGAGTGTTGATAATAAATACTGGCTTGGTTGTATCATGTTGTCAGCTGTTCTGATATATATGCTACATTTTAACCACATGTTGTTTAAACATCTGTGAAGGGATGAACCCTTAATGATGCTCTGTTGACATGGTAGTAATTACTGCATTTAGGGAAATAACACTGAGTTCATACTAATATTTTTCAACTCTGAAGTACAGCTAATATTCAGTACGCCAAGTTACCAAATAATTGTCTTGCTGACTTCTTCAAGTAGTGCAAGTGAAAATTTATATATTGTATTTTATGTTATGTATATATTAAAATAGTATATAATCAGAAAGCCATATGTCCATTTCTGAAAGGTCATCTTGCAACCTACAGAACCTGCAGGATTGAACACATTAAATTGAGTAAAATGGTAGCGCCTTGTGTTGGGATAAGTGGTAAAAAGAACTTAGAGCAAAGTTTTTAAGCATCCATTTATTTTTGTGGTGGCATTCCTGGTGCTAGACCGGGTAATATAGGATATGTTTGTCTGATAGGCTCTTTTTTCTTTTTTTTTTCCTCCCTAGAGGACTTCCAACATTGTAAACATGATTTGCTCCTTTTTGGCAGGGTTGCATGGCACACGTCAAGAAGAAATGATTGATCACAGGCTAACAGACAGAGAATGGGCAGAAGAGTGGAAACACCTTGACCATGTAAGGGCTGAATGTACTTTTATGTATAATTGTCTGAAAGGAGCACTTCTAAGAAAGGAATTTATTTATTTTTTTTTAAACAAATCTGAATTCCAGTATGTGTTTTGAAAACGTTGGTGATTAGATCAGAGGTCTCGCTGTTCCCCATTAGGTAGCTCATACCAGGCTTTTCTGTTAAGTGCTTCCTGCAGTACCCTAATTATTACAGGCTGCCAAATAGGGAATGGATTCCGCTCTATAAACCCTGGATCTGGGGCATATCAGATTTGTTCTTTGAATTTATTAGTTCTGGCATCACTTTTGGACCAGATCTCCTGGCCTCTCTGATGCCATGTGACATTAGTGGTAGGGCTACAGTCTGTTGAGTCTTTTCCTCCCTGTCTTTGCCCTTTCCATCAGAAATCCCTACCTGTACAGCTTAGGATCACCATGAAAGGAGTGCCATTCTTAAAACAAGGCTGAAATTTTTCAGCTGTATATGAGATAACAGGGGGAGACTCCTTCATTATTCAGGCACTCAGCACATCAGTTTTCTGTATTTCTCTGTCATTTTATGAATAAAAAGTGTTCTTTTTGTGTTTGTTTTTTTTTGTTTATCTGCTCCATCCACTGCTACAAATAGCTGTTAAACTGTATAATGGACATGGTGGAAAAAACTAGGCGATCTCTCACTGTGCTACGGCGATGTCAAGAAGCAGACCGTGAGGAGCTCAATTACTGGATACGGCGGTACAGTGATGCAGAAGATTTAAAAAAAGGCGGTAACAGCAGCAGTAGTCATTCCAGACAGCAGAGTCCAGTGACTCCAGATCCAGTTACATTAGGTACAGTATACTCATTAAAATTGTTTACTGGTCTTCTTTCACCTCAGCTAAGTGCTAGATACAGCAGTGTCTGAGAGTGGTGGGGTGGGAGGAAAAACTATCACACAGGGATGGCAGAGCAGTTAGATGTGCACTGACCCGCTGTTCCTCCTATCTCCCTCCCTTGCCTGCTTGATTAAGGACATTTGTAGGTGCTTCTGGATTGTTAGCGCTGCAAAACAAAGGGCTTTTACCTTTTTGAAGTAGGTGGCTTAATTTGGAAGTTGTCTTTCTAAGGAAATGAAGGGAGATACAAAGATATGAAGACTTCTTAGCTGTACTTGGCACTTCTGGGCTGTACTTGGTTTCCATGTAAGAAAGAAACAACATCTGGAATGCCCACATGATCCTCCTAGGTCTGTGTCTACCACTGTAGCTCGTGCCGGTGTGTCTGGGCTAGTTTGGGTACTGCTTGCTGTGTAGTTACACCAAGCCTCTCAGAGCTCAGCTGGGGCTGCAAAGCCCACTTACAAGGAGCAGACCAAGCAGATGGACTTTACCCCTTGCAGACCTTCACAGTCACACTCATGATACCTCACACAACTACTCTAAGATGACCCTGCTGTATAAACCCAAGCTTTTATTTTGTGGTCTTTCTGTAATTTATTATGTTGGCCTGCTTATACCTGATCACCTCACTTTTATGGCAGATGTAGTATAGAAACACATCTTATTGATGCCCTTTTATTGTTCTCTGCTCTTCTGAAGAAAACAACAAATGGATTACTTGTCTAAAATTTATCTTAAGAAAACAAAAAAATTGTCCATATTGAATGTCATCTGCTCAAAATCATCATAAACTGTGGTCATTATTAGAATTGCTTGTGTGTGCTCTTTTGCAACTATACAGCTTTAAATAAAGTTGTGTTTTCCTTTTGCCCTTAAGAATGACTTATTAAATCTGAAACTTACTTAAGTGCAAATAGAAATCCAGAAAAACAAATCCAGTGCCCTCTCTAACCTCCTCTTGGTAAATCTCTAGAGTATTATTATAATATTTAGTGCCTCTTGATAACAACCAAACCTTTTTTGTGTGTGTATGTCAAATGATCTGAGCCAATAGCTCTATAAATTAGCTTCAGTCAATGAAAGGAAGGGTTATGGAAATGCTGTTCCCAAGTTCACTAATAAATCTAGTCCCAAGAGGAGCCCTTCTCAGAAAGAAGCATTCAGGTAATGGCTTGTATGAATAGTGTTAAATGTAATGTAAAGAAAGACTCATAAATATGGCATCTGAAGTGTTGATCACATCTGCAGCTTCGGGAAGAACACTTGTGAGGAAGCCCCTAGAGCAAAAGCAGTGGTAGCCTTCTGTAGTCAAGCTATGATGCAAAAAGAGCTGGGTTGCGGTGCTTATAACTACACTTAGTACATAAAAAAAAATGAAAGGAAACTGAGTTTTTGTCATTTTTCCAGCAAAATAGAACTCAAGACATTAATCAAAACTTTATAAATAATAGCACAGTCCAAGAAAAATAGTCATAACTACAACAGCAGCAGCAGCAAAAGATAAAAATGAAGATCAAACATACAGTTATGTCTCTATATTACCATTTTGTTTGTGTATTTGTCAAAATGAATTCTTGGAAACAGCAAAGTCTGTATGCTTAAAAAGACGTTATATAGCCCAGCCTTCAGCATCGGACACACCAGTCACCTCTGCAGTGCTGTGGGTACAACTGATTTGGTTGGAGTGAGTCCATTCCAAATTTAACATGTCCATTTTGGTTATTTGGCTTTAAAAAATAGTTCTGAGGCTCATGGACATGAAGCTTGGTTTGCTTCAGTGATGTAGCATCCATCTCAATCATAAATATCAATAAGAAGTGTTTTTATGTCTTGACACGTTAGGCAGAAAATACTTACTTCAGAGTCTATGGGAAGGTAGTCCTTAAATTTCCTTAAACCAGGTTGTAGTCTAGTTAACAAAATGAAAACTCCTAACATTCAGAGGTATAATAAAATTGAAGCAGTGTCTGTGAGCCTTGAGATACTGCTCTGTTTAGGGCTTTTTATTTTAATTTTGAAGTGAGATGGAGGGGGTTGAAAAATTATTCCAGTATTTTAATTAAGGTGCCACAACATGTAAATATGTATGTATTTATTTATTTATTTATTTTTTCCTGGAGGGTTTTTAAATGTCAGTGATTCCCTTTCGTACTCTTTTTTTAAGGAGGTAGTCCCCTCTTTAAGTCCATCTTGTCACCTCCACAAGCAAGAGGAAAAAAAAAGGGGGCCATGTGGCTACATTGTCTGTGCCTTTGTTTCTTTTTCTTTACAATTAAAATATCATCACTGAAGTGATAGGTTCTCACTATAAACATTACACCATGGTCTTCATAGGTAGCTCTCACTGAAAAAAACTCTGAGCTGAAATTTTGCATAGATAGTTTGAGTCCAAAAGAAATTGAAGAAAATTCTGGTTGTCATCTGCCAAAGATTTTTGTGGTTCTTTTAATTTGACATCCTTGTAAATCATGTTGAGCTTGACAGTTTGCAGCATCTGATCGATATTTTTCTCTTGGTATTTTTAATTAAGAAATCAAATGAAATATTTGATCATGCGTTTTAATGCAGTGTAAGCCAATACACACATTAGCCAGCTACAACAGGTTACAAGCTCTTGTTATTCTCCAGGAGTGTGTTGAAAGTAAGATGGGTCCACTCTTTTCAGTCTGAATAATACATGTTTATGGAAGTCTAAAAAATGACTCAGACTTTATATATATTCAGTTGATGAACTATGATGGTCTGTGAAGTGAATAATACATCACCCGGCTCCTCCATTTCTGCTGAAGAATTTCAGTACTACATACTGCAGCAGGACTGCAACTTTCATCCTAATAGTGAATAATTACACATATCAGACATTGTATACTGAAATACACACAGTCAGATAAATTAAAGATGAGGGTTCTTCAACATTGTGGGTTATAAACAAGATCTATAACCGTATTGAGTGCAGCTGTGGCTCTAGATAAGTGGTACAGGCACACATCAGAAGGTCTGCAGTGATGCTGATATTTTGTGTCTGTTGAATTGGTTTGAATGGAAATCTAACACAATAGAGTTTGAAATCTCCAACTGAAGAGTGCCAATACCTGCAGGATTTTCCCTAGGAAGCCAGGATTATCAGAAGTGTATGAATTTATCAAAAAAATATAGCTTAGCCATTTCTTAATACATTTTGAAGTGTTAACCCTTTCAGAGGTAGTTTATATTATATTAAAGGTTGTTCACCCTCGTACATTAGTGTTAGCCAGGGTATTCTTGTCAATGCATATCTAGTCATGTTGTGATTATAAAATCTTTCCTTTACCTTTTTACAGATAATTAGCATTGCTGTGATATGCATGGTATTCTCAGCACGAGCTAATGGGAATGCTGTGAATACCACAGTAACATTTATAACTTGTAATTCAAGAATATAAGGACTCTGTAATACTGGTCACTGATGATATTAAGTATCGTTCTTAATCCAGTTACTTCATGGGAGGTTTGGGCTGGATTGTGGAGTACTGAATTGTGTACTGTTATTTAGAGCTACAGCTGCAGAAACATTGTGTGTTTGTATTCTCAGTACTTGGTTTTGACTTGATCTTGGTTGAGGATGATTCAGAAATACAGTAATGCACACGTACCACAGGTATGTGTGGTTTTCATTTTCTCATTCTTTTCAAATGAGAACACAACTATATTTTTAACAATTTCCCATGTGTTCAGTGTGTTGTAGTAGACACAAAAAGGTATTAGAGGGCGAAGAAGGGCAAAGATGCACATAAAAATACTTGAAACTCATGCCCCCCAACAAGGTTAGCAAGATAGTCTCATTCAGTATTACATCTCTTAAATTTGTATCTTTTATGTGCATGTATATAAATATATATATACACACATATCTGTCTTATTATTTGGAGTGGCGCACTGGTGAGCTTGAGTCTTAGAAACAAGGCAATGAATATTTGATATTTGTTGCTCTGAGAAATTTCTTGTTTCCCAAGAAATTGTATTCCACCAATGTTGTTACATTTGTCATAGGGTAGAATGAAGCAAAACTTGCATATGAAATATGAAAAGTATAGATATACATAAGATAGCATATATATTTCATATATGAAATAATCTCTAGTTCATTGCTGCTTATGTGCAGCTTTCGTTATTTTTGAGCCATGATGTTCACTATGGCATATAGGGTATTGTTATCACTGCCAGTATTTTCATAAATACAATAAATTCTAAAAGATCCTCAAAAGATCAGATGTTCATCTCTATTTCTTAATATTTATTATTATAGGCTTGGATGTCATTGTCCAATGATAAAAACTTCCATTCTTTTGTATTGTCAACCTATCTTCTGTTTCTTCTTTCCAAATATGGATTAGGCTTTTCAACAGTTTTGAATGCAGCTTTTCCTTTTAAGTCTTTCTATTCTGTTTTCCTCAGTCCTTATTATCTTGTGAGAGTTCATATCCTTTATTTGGTCATAGTTTTTCATCTCACTTTCACTTCCCAGATCCATATTTATTTCTTCTCTTACAAGTCTCCATACCTGTTTCAGTACTTTCAGCAGCTATTCTCTTTATGTTAAAATCACCAAGCAGTCTACAAGATATTTCTACTCATTAAACTCCAGAAACTTGGTGTTTAATTGATCAACTAACTATTGATGATCCTTATGGTTGAATGTGTTCTTGAAATAAATACACCAGGGCCCAGGTAGAGCACAGCACCATATTTTGACAACAGGATTTTTTTTTTTTGTGGCTGTTTTCTTTCTTACTAGGATAGGCTCAAAATACTTCTTTTTCTATATATTTTTAAAATAATACATTATGTTATTCCCTGCTGTTCAATAGCATGTGAGGGCTGAAACAGGGAGTAATTTTTGTGTTTTTTCCTCATGTGTATTCTTGCGTTCCAGTCCAGCAACTTTCTTGCTGAAAAGTTTGTTTCACATTAAAATAGAAAATTCCAAAACAGCTTTGATTTCAAAATCTGTTTTATTTTTGCTTCATTTACGTTCTTCACAGACAAATACTGATTACTGTCATGTATATGTGCCTTTTATTTTCCTTGTTGAGCTTTTTTGTCTGGTTCAGTAGGAACCAGACTGATTATCAACAAGTGCTTTCAAATCATGCCTTGCCGTGAATTTTGAGCCTCTTCAGTAGTGCACATCCCATTGTTCTTTGTAATAACATTCTTGCATTCTCACCATTAACAAACCTTTGTGTTATGTCTGACATGTAAAGCCTTTTCTGATATCCTTTTCTTTATAAGTTGCTGTGTCACTTCAGATTATTCCTATTTTTGTTTGATTTCATTCTGTTTCCTTCTAGGAAAAATTTATTTTGACTTCTAGGCACTACAGTCAGTCAGTCAATATAATGCATTTTCCTCATCGTGTTTTCTTGCAGTTGGTTTAACATTTTGTATTTTAGCGACTTCACTCAATTAATGTTACATTTAGTTTGAGTTTCCCAGACATCCAAGTTAAGATTTTTTGTGGTTTAGTTTTAGTGACTAAGTTCTGTGATTCTAAATCTGAAGGCTGCCTTATCTTAAAAAATAATAGTCATGTAAGACATTTATCCTCTGGCCATGTCCTGTAGTTTAGCCCCCCCAAAGAAGATTGTATTCATGGACTCATCACCACTGGTGAAACAATAGCCATGTTAATACTATTTTTCTTGCTTGGAAAATATGGTTTTTATTCTCTTCATAAGTGCTTCGCGATTTTTTTTGTGCACCATTACAAACTATGGGAAAGACTTTCACAAGCTCTTGATTTAATTCTTCTTGCAGAGGATCTCATTCCTCATGTAAATAATTTGTGGTTGAAATAAGAGCTTGATTGATGTTTATGTTTTGGAAATTTTAACAATTAGCTGGCAATCTGGTCATTTATGTCATTGAATTCCATTTTTGGAAAGCCATGTGTACCAAAAAATTAGCTCCACATCTCTTTTATTTTTCACAGAATCATAGAATAGTTAAGGTTGGAAAGGACCGTAAGGTCATCCAGTTCCAACCCCCCTGCCATGGGCAGGGACACCTCCCACTAAACCATGTCACCCAAGGCTCTGTCAAACCTGGCCTTGAACACCACCAGGGATGGAGCATTCACAACTTCCCTGGGCAACCCATTCCAGGGCCTCACCACCCTTATGGTAAAGAACTTCTTCCTCATATCCTATCTAAACTTCCCCTGTTTAAGTTTGAACCCGTTACCCCTTGTCCTCTCACTACAGTCCCTACAGAAGAGTCCCTCCCCAGCATCCCTATAACCCCCCTTCAGATACTGGAAGGCTGCTATGAGGTCTCCACGCAGCCTTCTCTTCTCCAGGCTGAGCAGCCCCAACTTTCTCAGCCTGTCTTCATATGGGAGGTGCTCCAGTCCCCTGATCATCCTTGTGGCCCTCCTCTGCACTTGTTCCAACAGTTTCATGTCCTTTTTATGTTGAGGACACCAGAACTGCACACAATACTCCAAGCAAGGTCTCACGAGAGCAGAGTAAAGGGGCAGGATCACCTCCCTCGACCTGCTGGTCATGCTCCTTTTGATGCAGCCCAGGATACGGTTGGCTTTCTGGGCTGCGAGCATGCACTGCTGGCTCATGTTAAGTTTCTCATCGACCAACACCCCCAAGTCCTTCTGCACAGGGCTGCTCTGAATCTCCTCCCCGCCCAACCTGTAGCTGTGCCTGCGATTGCTCCAACCCAGGTGTTGGAGCTTGCACTTGTCATGGTTAAACTTCATCAGGTTGGCATCAGCCCACCTCACAAGCGTGTCAAGGTCCCTCTGGATGGCATTCCTTCCCTCCAGCGTATCAACCAAACCACGCAGCTTGGTGTCATCGGCAAACTTGCTGAGGGCGCACTCAATCCCACTGTCCATGTCACCCACAAAGATGTTGAACAAGACCGGTCCCATCACTGGTCCCTGAGGGACACCACTCGTTACTGATCTTCAGCTGGACATTGAGCCGTTGACCACAACTCTTTGCGTGCGGCCATCCAGCCAGTTCTTTATCCACTGAGTGGTCCACCTATCAAATTGATGTCTCTCCCTCTTAAAGACAAGGATGTCATGTGAGACAGTGTCAAATGCTTTTCACAAGTCCAGGTAGATGACATCAACTGCTCTGCCCCTGTCTGTCAGTTCTGTAGCCGCATCACAGAAGGCCACGAAATTGGTCAGGCACAGTAAAGGGCTTAAATCAAGGTTATGATCCCCTTTCAGTGGATAGTACCTTAAATAGCAGACAGGAAAAGTCAGTACAAGATACAAGACATGAATGCAATAAACCTCTTGTTTTGCTGCTTTTGGGGTCTGGTTGGGTCTTTTCCTGCAGGTATTGCAGGGAAAGCAAATTTTATGAGTGTTTTAATTTTTCGCCTTTAGTTTTCCTGAGCTTTTGAGTAATGTTTGCTGCTGCTGCCTCTATCCCTGTGCCTGCAAGTCTAAAAGCCTCCAAGGGATGAGAGAAGGGCACACAAGGACATTTGTTGTCTCCAGAACCATATGAGCCAGGTGGTACGGAGAATTTTTCCATTTTCAGCATCAGGTCTGAAGTCCTCTACGAAGTTGATTAAACCAGTGTAAATAGTTATCTGTTTTACAGAATTGTGCACACACACCCTTGTCATTTTATGCTTGAGAGGTGTGAAATTCTGCCTACAATTTTCATCCCATACTTTAGTGACAAACAGAAGAGCTGGGGAAATCCACTCAGCTGCCTGTCAGATGGGAAGATTCAGTCCACCCAGTTTATGTCTGCATATTCGCATGCTAGAAACAGCATCTGTGGAGCAGTGCACAGGGATTGGGATTCCCTACTCTGCACATAGCTGAAACAGCCCCTATCATTTCCACCTTTGATAGCTGTCTCCAATACTAAGTGTCATCTCTTAAAATTGTTTAGGTGTCTGTAGCTGTTGTGGGTTGACTCTGGCTAGATGACAGGTGCCCACCAAAGCCCACACCTCCCTTGTTCCTGAGCTCAGCTTCAGTCCTGAATTTCTCTACCTCCTCCCTCATAGTGGTACAGGGGGACAGGAAATGGGGGTTGTGGTCAGTTCATCATGCTGTGTCTCTCCTTCCTCTTCAGGAGAGAACTCTTCACGATCTTCCCCTTATTCAGCGTGGGGTCCCTCCCTCTGGAGACAGTCCGTGAACTTCTCCAGCATGAGTTCTCTGCAGTTCTTCATGAGCTGCCCCAGTGTGGGTTGTTTGCATGGGTGCAGTCCGTCAGGAACAGACTGCTTCAAAGTGGGTTCCTTCCATGGGTGTAGTCCTTCAGCAACAGACTGCTCCAGCATGGGTCCCCTGTAGCATCTCAAGTTCTGCCAGCAAACCTGCTCCAGTGTGGGCTTCCTATAGGATCACAACCTCCTTTGGGCATCCCCCTGCTCCGACATGAGGTCCTCCACTGGCTGCAGAGGAATCTCTGCTCCAGTGCCTAAAGCATCTCCTTCCCTATTTCTTCACTGACCTTGGGTTCTGCAGAGCTGTTTCTCCCACATATTCTCACTCCTCTCTCCGGTGATTGTTGCTCCTGTGCTGAAACTTTTTCCCTTTCTTAACTGTGTTTATCCCAGAGGCGCTACCACCATCTGTGATGGGCTCAGCCTTGGCCAGCAACGGGTCCGCCTTGGAGCCGGCTGTATTGGCTCTGTTGGAAATAGGGGAAGCTTCTGGAGCTTCTCACAGAGGCTACCCCTGTAGCCCCTTTGTTACCAAAACCTTGCCATGAAGAAACAATACAGTAGCCTATTGTACATAAATAGTATTTCATGCATATGTATGCTGGTGTAAACAACAATTTGCAAAGCCTAATGATTGAAACTTTTTATTAAAAGTACTACTTTTTGACCAAATTAGTGAATGATAACTTTAGGATACAAAACCGAATATATTTAGTGAAAACTGGTATTCAAAGAGTAATGCGTACTTCTGTTGTTTCAAACTCAGACATCAAACAGGATGTTTAATTTCTGGGAACATCTCCAAGAAGATTTAAACCTTATCTCTAATGTAATAATGAAGTATTTTAATGATACCTGAAGGGGGCCTATAGGGATGCTGGGGAGGGACTCTTCATTAGGGACTGTGGTGAGAGGACAAGGGGTAACGGGTTCAAACTTAAACAGGGGAAGTTTAGATTGGATATGAGGAAGAAATTCTTTACTGTGAGGGTGGTGAGGCCCTGGAATGGGTTGCCCAGGGAGGCTGTGGATACTTCATCGCTGGCGGCGTTCAAGGTGGGTTTGGACATAGCCTTGGACGGCATGGTTTAGTGGGAGGTGTCCCTGCCCATGGCAGGGGGGTTGGAACTCTATGATCTTAAGGTCCTTTCCAACCCTAACTATTCTATGATTCTATGATTCTATGATTGAATTCTGTCACACAGGCAGTACAAATCATAGCAATGAACTTACCTGTATGTGTTTTTTGGTTGTTTTTTTTTGGTTTTTTTTTTTGTTTTTTTTTTTTTAATTTTTTTAATTTTTTTTATTTCTCCTCAGTGACTTTGAAAAAATAATTCATGAGGTTTTAAATTGTATTTGAAAGGAGCAGCTTTTCATCTGCTGAGAATCTTTATGCTAAATTTCAGGCCAAAGTGAATTTTCTTTCTGTATTGTCTGATCTCGTGTCTTTGAAGTCCGTGTGGAAGGGATCTTGCTGATTTCAGAGCTCTTAAGCTCAGGCCCAGAGGTTAAACCCTTTTAAAAAAGGGGAGGGGGAAAGAGCTGTCAAAATGTGATTGAAATATACAGGTGAATTACGAGCTTCAGCTCCAGTGAAGTTGTTTGGCAGCATATGTGTTTATAACCTAAAGGTTCTGTTTTTCAAACTCATGCAGCTACAGTTGCCAACATGGGCTCAGATGGAGGAAAGCGTAGCTCTGAACATAAGAGAAACACCGTTTTCTTTTTATGTGGACAGCTTATTTGATCACTGGAATGACATCTTGGCTTTTATCTCTGCCTGTCAGTAGCCATTCTGTGTTAACAGAGCAGAAGCACCAAACCCAGGCTGTTGGCCTCTTTCTTCTTCCTTTTCATAAATATAATGACAAAGGATGAAGCGCATCACTCACTCGGTCTCGCAAAGCCAGCCTTGAAAGCGTGGAAACTATTATATAGAGTTGACTTGAAATGCTGTAAAATAAAAATAAAGCAAACTAGTCTCAGCTTGGCTTAAGATGAGACACTTGAGTCCTTAACACTGATCTGTGTATGTGACATTCATGAGCTACAGCCACAGTATCCATTTGTTTTGAGTAAAACTAAACTAATTGATTTTTTTTGTTTTTTTGTCTGGGCAATGAGGGAAGGAAAAAGGTATTTCTCTAAGCCTTCTTCTCAACAAGCAAGCATTGCTTACTATGTTCTTTCTTTTTCCCTCCACACCTCCTCCGCCTGCAGAATCGCATCGGGAATTCCTTCACAGGCCTGCATCTGGATACGTGCCAGAGGAGATCTGGAAGAAAGCTGGTAAGAACTGTTTAAAAACACCAGCTTAGTCTTCTGGCAGCTGTGTGCAGTTGTTAATGCACTGACTTGAGGAACGGAAGGGGAGGGGGGAAGGGCATGCTAGTAACAAGAAGAAATTGTGTTTAATAATCTTAAACTGGAACTGATCAGGATATGAAATAATCTTTATAATAGAAGCATCTGCTGCTATAGTTGGGGGGGTGTTGGTACTTCCATTAAGGACCCCTGTTTTCAGCGGTTATAATGGTTTCAGGCTGAAACTTGATATGCTGAAGTTTAAGTCTGTTAGTAATTTAAAAGAAAAAGTTTGTGTGGGATTATTTTTTTTTAAGCATCAAGGTTCTTACCTAGTTGAAAGTAAGAATTCCCAAAGAAGGGGAAAAAACCCACTAAAGGAAAACCTTCAGCTGTGCAATGTAACCGTTCTTCATTTAAAAAAGATTTTGTGCCTGTCAGCCCCCAGTGAAGTCTGTGCTCATAAACCTGCAAAGTTTTCAGTGCAAGTATGCAAGATTACATCTCTGCAGCTGCTCTGGCTGGTTTCGCGGGCATTGACAGTGGCTTCCCGATCTTGGAAAGCACCCTGGGCAGATATTTTGGTTGTGCAGGGTTTTCTTCAACACTAAAACTCTGCCTGAGCACAAGAGTTTCCTGACGAGGATCCCACTGGGTGCTGGAGTTAAGCCTTTGCTCTTTTGACACTGGTATCAGAGCTTCCTTGTTTTCAGAGGGCCCAGGAGTTAGTTCTTGAACTCCAGTGAGTTAGTTGAGCTTCTATATATACGCTCATACACAGACACACCTTCTGAACACCTGTATAATCGTGAAGTCTACAGCAGCTATCTAAGCAGGAGTTAATGATTAAAAGGCAAACATGAAGGAGTTTTAATGCTTTCTCATCAAATCTCCTGTAACTGCTTGCAGCTTTTTGTTGTATTTTAAACTAGATACAGAGCATATGTATAAAAATGTTCTGCTGGCATGTCATTGCATCAGACAAGAAGCTGTGGTTTCGTATGACGTGGATTTATAATGTAAAGTCTGTATTTGTCAACATGTTAATATTTTTGGAACTCTATTGCATACTCTATGAAAAATAACAAAACGATCAACATATTTTTCTTCTGTGCAAGGGAAGTGTAGCCTTCTTAATGCCCAAAAGTATTTTCGTAGTTTGTTTTGCCATATTCATACAGCAAAGAAAAAATATGGACCCATGAAATCTCAGAAAGAGGAGCATTTTTCAGTTGAATTTCAGGAACTTTATTCCTTTTGCAAAATGTAGGGTTTGATGTCATTTGACATTTTGGGTCATTTATGATTCCTAGATGCTGTAGAAATAGAAAAAGAAAAGTTTCTTCATAAGCTAGCAACACAAATTACTTGAAGCTTTTGGCTGGAGTTATAAAATTCGATGTGCATTCACATTGCATATATCTACAAATGGTAGTGTACAGGACCCGTGACATGTCAACTTGTGAACATATGTCATCAGTTCCTTTGAAACAAAGTTTTTGCTATCATCCCATTTCAAATCTCTATTTTCATGCTGATATAGATTTAAATCAGATCCTTGTATTAACTGAGCGTGCCTCTGAATGGGACTAAAAAAAATCAGACCCTATCCAGGATGTATACCTGTATCTGTTACTAAAAGTAGTAAAACATCGGAAAACACACTGCATTTTGTAAGTCAGAGACCTTTATTTTCAGGGGTGTGCACTGAAGTTGGAGGTCTCCACAATTTCATAATCAGTTCAAGGCAGTAAAGGTGCAATTCAGCTCTGTAAGAATAGGTCTCTAGTGCCGTTTGACATGCTTTGTAGTTTCCTGGCTGGGGTGCAACTGCCAGCCAAGAAGTCTGCAAATCTCTCATGAGTCATTTCTGGTGGCTCAGTGTGGGTCTTGGTATCTCAAAAGTCCATAAAGACAGATGTGTAGATAGCCGAATCAAGTGTAAAAGTCTGATTTAACTGAAATAATTTGGCATAAAAATGGTTAATAAACACCATCAAAAGCATGCAAAAGGGGATTCACTTTGAACTTCTGGAGACTGATAAACTCCAGTGCAATTCCTGAAATATAGCAAGTTAAGTGTGTGCTTTTGTATTGTTGGAGTAAGCACATAGTACACAGCAGCTTGTGAATTAAAGCCATGTGAGCCCAATTCAATTTCATACACCAGTAGAAAGGAGTCATCAGTTCCCTGATTAACCTCATTGAATTATGGATATGTAGATTAAGAGTACAAGCCAAATTATTGGTGCCCCTCAGTGGACAAGAGAGAGGTGTGTTAAGATCAGTCAGATCATAGGTTGAAGGACTTGCTCTCTGGAAAGACCTATTTCTCTTTATTAAATATTGAGAGGGTCCCAGCCCCCTGTGGGCTGCTGCCTTAGCTTCTTTCTATGTCATGAGGAAACTCGGGAAATGCAGAGAAGAATGCTGATATCATTCTTGGTCTTCATAGCTCAGCATTGTTAAGGCAAATAAAATCTCCTTCACGGTCACCTGTAACTTTTCCTGTATATCTATCTATCTATTGGAGGTTTTATTGTTATTTAAAACTATGAAGCTTTCTTTCTATGTCTATAAAATATCTGTAGGTAGTGGAAACACTTATTTTGAGAAGATATGCAGAAAATCAGTGACTTTGTCTAGTTCATGAGTTTGTACTATATTAGAATAATGGTGGGGTATTGTTACCAAAACTCCTGACATATTTTAACTTTTTTTCACATTTAATATAGCACAACACAAACTGTTGTCAAAGTTAATTGAAATACTAAAGTCCAATCCATAGTTTATGCCCATTCAAACGTATCAGTCAGGCCTATGACCTCGTAAGCACTTTTAGCATCTTCAGACTCTCAGAAGCTTTGCAAAAAAACTTATGCGATATAGAAGTTAGAATATAGAGTTCAATTTCTACATTTGGACTGAAAAGAAGCAGAATATGTAGGATGAAAAGCTATAAAATTATGACTCTCTGTAAAATGTTGGAGTGTTATGCTTCTGTTTAATGTCATAGTTTAAACTACCATTTCTAACCACTGGAAACACCTCAATGTAAAACTAAATTTATATGATGTAATGAAAGTGCTTCATGCCATACAAAGATAATTTCTATTTGTAGTAAATATCATAGAATAATAGAATACTTAGGGCTGGAAAGGACCTTAAGATCATCTAGTTCCAACTCCCCCGCTGTGGACAGGGACACCTCCCACTAAACCATGCCATCCAAGGCTATGTCTAGCCTGGCCTTGAACACCGCCAGGGATGGAGCATTCACAACTTCCCTGGGCAACCCGTTCCAGTGCCTCACCACCCTTACAGTAAAGAATTTCTTCCTCATATCCAATCTAAACTTCCCCTGTTTAAGTTTGAACCCATTACCCCTTGTCCTCTCACTACAGTCACCAAGAATATAGGTTTTCTCAAAGAAACCCACTATGTTAGTAACTGCAGTTCATAGACACAAAATATCTGTATTTAAGTTGCCTCATTTTTATGAAAATTGGTAATAAAATTGCATCTGTATGTCAGCTTGTGTATATTTCTTTTCTCACGATCAGTGAATGTTTGCAGTTGGTAATAAATATTCAAGCACCTTGCAAATGTCCTACCAATTCCCTTTGCTGATCTGTGTGTGCCTGCGGGACTAGAATAGGAATGCATAATTTAAATATAAATTGCCTGATTTGCATATGCAATTAGTCTAGCTGCAGCTTTGATCGTAAGCAAAAATTATTGTCCTGTATTGCCACTTAGATAGAATTTTAATTCACCTTGAATATTCAAAGTAAATTAAGCCTTAGCTGTATGGTTGAAGGGTATGATTTTTCCCTCTCCTGAGGCTTTCTCCTAAACAACATTTACAGTAGGGCATATTTTCAGCCTCATCAAAATAAAAGCATGGGTTTTATCTCTGAGTGCCCCCCCCAAAAAAAAAAATCACAAAAAAACCACAAAACCCCCCAACAAACTTCAGTTGAAACATCTCACAGACATGCACACACATAACACAGAGAGTATCAGAACACTTTTTTCACTGCAATTAATTCAGTTTTAGTATGCGGCTTAAAGTTAAGTCTTTATTGTCATTTGATTAATAACTGAAAATGGAAACTTCGTGTAATCCTAATTTTTTAAAAATAACAATTGCAGATCTAGAGATGTGACTCAGGAGAGTTACTGATTTAGTATCTGTGCCTAAGAATTAGGTCTGTGTGCACAAATACATGGGCTAAATACATGGACTAAAACTCAAACCTGTAACACAGTTGTAATACTTAGATTTTAATCTACAGTAAAACATTTTTATTAGAAATCTATGTTTTTAATTAAACAGAACATTTAATTAAGGTGGTTTTTAAGTGGATGAAACAATTAAGTGCAAACACTTGAATGAAACATATCATAATTAGTTTTAATAGAGTGTTAATTGGTACTAGGTTTGCCAAGTTAATAATTACTGCTTATTAAATTTTCAATTAATCATTGTCATTTTGCTTTGAATAAAGATGAAAATTAGATAAACTAATTCAGGGGGAGGATGGTTTCCTTGTTAATTAGAGCAGTTAATTAAAAAAAAAAAAGAAATTACTTGTTTTACTTGTCAATTAAGAGTGTTCATTAGTAAAATCTTTGCACTCTTCCTTCATCAAAACCTAAATAACTAATTTGTGACAAGCCATGTTTTCCGGAATAAAGATATGACGCTAGTATATACACCAGAGAAACACCTCCTACTGCCTTAGTTATTTTACAAGAAGCATGAAGGTTTGAATTCAATGAAGCGGCGTGCCTCTGCTCAGCATTAATTGTGCACTGAAGCCTTGCTGGCTGGGGTGCGCTCAAGAGCTCAGTGGAGCCAGGAAGTCGAGTCTTCACAGTGTAAACATGGGTTTGAAGGAGAGATCAAGAGGTCAAACGAATGTTCATAAACAAATTTTAAATTTGGCTCATAAAATTATATGTCCAGGAAAAGGTCTTAGACCAGTGATTTTGATTTTTTAAATAACTTTGGGGTTTTTTTTAACTTCATGTATTTATTCATTAACATATGGGGAAAAAAATTGTTAAAGACTATAAATTCTGTCTCAATTTCCAGAGATTAAAAGTACATTTTTGAAAAAGTCTGCAATATTATGTCTTATATAATAATTCTTGCCAAACATATTCATAAATCTGGTGTGCTACAAAGCCGCTTTTCCAAGTAAAATCATAGAAGAGTTAGGGTTGGAAAGGACCTTAAGATCACCAAGTTCCAACCCCCCTGCCATGGGCAGGGACGCCTCCCACTAAACCATGCCATCCAAGGCTATGTCCAACCCAACCTTGAACACGGCCAGCGATGGAGCATTCACAGCTTCCCTGGGCAACCCATTCCAGGGCCTCACCACCCTTACAGTAAAGAATTTCATCCTCATATCCAAGCTAAACTTCCCCTGTTTAAGTTTGAACCCATTACCCCTTGTCCTCTCACTGCAGTCCCTCATGAAGAGTCCCTCTTCGGCATCCATGTAGATCCCCTTCAGATACTGGAAGGCTGCTATGAGGTCTCCAAGAATATTACAAAAATAACACACCAAAGCTCTGAAGTGTCTCTACTTAAAGTACTGACTGTGGCTCAAAATAGCAAGAATCATCACAAAGCATTAGAGACTTTGGTGATCAGGAAGAAGCACCTGGGTGGTTGAAGAGTCTTGAGGAACCACGTTCCTCTGTGTCTTTCTACTAAAAATGAAAACTCAATATAATGCATTTCATGCATCAGTCCTGTGCAGCCCTGTGCCAAACCTCCTGTGATGATGTGGATTTCTTCCCTCCATTATAGAGGAAGCTGTCAATGAAGTAAAGCGTCAGGCGATGGCTGAATTGCAGAAGGCAGTGTCAGAGGCAGAGCGGAAGGCTCATGACATGATCACTTCCGAGAGAGCCAAGATGGAGCGCACGGTTGCTGAAGCCAAGCGCCAGGCTGCAGAGGATGCACTAGCTGTTATCAATCAACAGGAGGATTCAAGCGAGGTAAGGTTTTAGCTGGGCAGGCATCACCTGTCCGAGCTGGCTTTAATCTGGCACAAGCTATTTGTGCGCCTTGGTAGTTCAGTGCCCACTGTTAACTGTTTGCACAGTTGTCTTGGATGTATACTTCGGGAGCATGCTGAGCTCCAGATTTTCTTGGCTGTGTTGTAATCTGAGCCCAAAATAGCTAGCGAACTTGAGCAGTGTTCTCACCTTTTAACCGCTGTTGAGAGTTACATATAATGCACTCATTTCTATTCTAATTTAGCTTTTCAGTGGCTTTATTTTAAAGCTCTTCAAACTGCTTCAAATCTATATTGAATAGATAACATGATTGCTCCATGGAAAATATTTCACACTGAAATCTTATTTAAACAAAGAAATAATTCATGTAAGAGATTGTAGAGCAAGGTGGATAAAAGTTTGTCTGGCAAAGTGTTGGATGTAGAAGTGATTAGCAAATGATAGTTCCTGTAGGACAGAATGTGAATGTAGATTTGCAAGTGTTTCTTTGTTTTGAATGTGTTGCTTTGACTGCAGGGAATAGTTGAGATTTGAGGCATGGACAAACAGTTCCTGAAAGTAGGAAAAATAGGCTGAAAGAGCAACAAAGAGTAAACCAAAAATAAATATGTTAAGCCTTGATTTACTTTCAGACCTGAGAGCAGGAGCCTTGAATTGCTGCGGTATGGGACATCCAGCAGCATGGCTGGCTGGAAGCTGTGAGTGAAAGAGCAGCATGGGTTTGACCAGTGCTACAGAAGTCTACATGGCAATTAAATTTTACATCCAGATTTAATCTCCTAAATTAAAACTGCCCTTAAAACCAGACATGAGGAAGAAAATAACATCAGTTAAAAGTGATTTGTGTATAATCTTCATCTCTCAGGGCCACTGAAATGAAAGAAGTATTTATTGTTCTTGTACTAAGATCTTGGATGTAGTAAAGCCCCTTTTTGATACAAATTTTAAATGGCAGGGATTTGGAAAAAAGAGTAGATAGAAGTACCTGTTGTGTGGGTCATACATTTGTGTATTCTTGTGTCAAAGCACTCCTCATGGGCTGGATGGGCCGTGTTGCAGAAGAATCAGTGAAATCGAAAGATGCAGATGAGCTAGCTGCAGCATGCTGAGAAAACTGGCAGAAATCACAAGCAGTGGCATGCTGCAGTATGCATCCGTAATTTGAGGGAGCACAAGATTTTAATTCATACCAGGCCTCTCTGGAGATGAAAGACCATTGTGGGACCACTGAATGCCCAGAGTTTATCCTTAATGTGTAGCAGATGAAAAAGGAGGAGACAAAAGGAATTGATTTCCAGCATCTGAAAGTTTCTCAGGAAGAAAGGGACTAGGGGAAGTGTATGTACCCTTCAAGTACTAACTGTTCCATTGTAGATTAAATGAGACACAAAATGCCAATAAATTGAATTTATATCTGAGATACTCAAGGACATTTTCCCTGCACTATGTTCATAAAAAGGGCATTTTTCTGACTTAGCATCATTGAAAAGCTGTCATATTTTGTATGTGTATCTACAAGACTCCTATTGTTAAAACCAAAATTCCAAAGGTAAATGCCTTTGGAGGAAACAGCAAATTAAATCTGTTCAGTGAGCTGATACAGTGCAGGCAGGGATAGAGGAAGTGCTTATGTGTGAATACATACAGCTGATTCTTCCTCAAGCGAATGTGCATCCAAAGGAATATGTGGAGAGTTTGTGTGCTGTAATTAACTCCTGAGCAGTCATATAGCTCTGGAAGAAGCTGTATAAGAACAGACGTCTTTACTTCTTCTCCAGCAGAATTGCTTATGAGGTTGTTTGCTTATTGGAAACAGGACTTTAAAAAAAGACAAATAATTCTTTTAATTGTATTCTAATGAAATATGTCTCATAGGGTTTTTGATCTTCCCAGGACTGTACATTCTTGAGTGGTTACAAGCCTCCTGGACCTACAAATGAAGTCTGGTGTCCTGGTCCTGCCACCTTCACACCTGTGGTCATGAGTGACGTTAGTGTGGCTGTTTTGAGGTGAAAAATGCAAGTTCTAGTAAGACTGCAGAGAGAACTCAAGTTTGTTCAGTTTGTATTTACGGATGCTTGATTAACTGTGAAGGGAGATTACAGTGATACTTATATTAGAGTTAGAGGTATTTATTAAGTTTTTATAATTGATGCCTCTTCAGCTTCTAATGATGTCAAACTCCAAACACTTGGGGCAGAGCTTCGGTTAACCTGCTGACTCAGGCTTTTTTTTGTTGACTCCTAAAAGAATGGACCAGACTTTTCTTTCATCTTTGAAGACAGGAGATGAATTTGCCAATGTTTAAAAAGTGTTATGATATCTTGTGTTTATTGGGGTTGAGGTATAAAACTTCGCTTTGCTTTGGTGTTCATTATATCCTGATCTCTCTGGGAACATCCCTCCTCATTTTTCTAGGTTGTAAGTCTCCATAAACTTCTGTTTACAACTTTCAATAAAATGCTTCCAGAAATGCAGATGCCTGTGTACTAAAGACACTGGAGTAATATTTCCAGGACTAGATTATTTCAAGTGCCAAATAAGAGAATGCTGAAGAGCAGCTTATGCTGTTTTACAGGCCTAGAGGAAGGCTGAGCATCACTCCTCATTTCTTATCCTTGGCGCTAAGAATATCTTGCACTACTTTGCAAGAGATATTATGTTGCCCTAAAGCCTGCAAGAGAGCTCTGTATAGGCTGCTATATAATCTCCATGCAGTTCCTGACAGAGAATATTTCTCCCATGGTTGTCATTTGGGCTTTTTTGGGTGTTGAAACATGAATGGAGGTGGGAATTTTGCACCAGATTTCTAATGTATCATATATGAGGCATTTTACTCTGCTCTCGTGAGACCCCACTTGGAGTACTGTGTGCAGTTCTGGTGTCCTCAATATAGAAGGACATGAAGCTGTTGGAGCAAGTCCAGAGGAGGGCCACGAGGGTGATCAGGGGGCTAAAACACCTGCCATAGGTGTTTCACAGGCTGAGAAAGTTGGGTCTGTTCAGCCTGGAGAAGAGAAGGCTGCATGGAGACCTCATAGCAGCCTTCCAGTATCTGAAGGGGGGCTATAGGGATGCTGGGGATAGACTATCCATTAGGGACTGTAGCTGTAGGACAAGGGGTAACGGGTTAAAAGTTAAACGGGGGAAGTTTAGATTGGATATAAGGAAGAAAATCTTTACTGTAAGGGTGGTGAGGCACTGGAATGGGTTTCCAAAGGAAGTGGTGAATGCTCCATCCTTGGCGGTGTTCAAGGTCAGGTTGGACAGAGCCCTGGGTGGCTCTCACAAATCATAGAATCATAGAATGGTTTGAGTTGGAAAGGACCTTAAGATCACCTAGTTCCAACTCCCCTGCCATAGACACCTCATACTAGACCATGCTGCCCAGGGCTCTGTCCAACCTGACCTTGAACGCCGCCAAGGATGGAGCATTCATAACTTCCCTGGGCAACCCATTCCAGTGCCTCACCACCCTCACTGTAAAGAACTTGTTCCTCGTATTTAACCTGAACTTACCCTGTTTAAGCTTAAACCCTTTACCCCTTGTCCTATTGCTACACTCCTGGTGAAAAGTCCCTCTCCAGCAT
This sequence comes from Amazona ochrocephala, assembly GCA_039720435.1. NCBI lineage: Eukaryota > Metazoa > Chordata > Aves > Psittaciformes > Psittacidae > Amazona > Amazona ochrocephala. Next base: position 26,405,184 of record CM077876.1, read on the forward strand.
TCTTGTAAGCCCCCTTCAGACACTGGAAGGCTGCTATGAGGTCTCCACTCAGCCTTCTCTTCTCCAGGCTGAACAGCCCCAACTTTCTCAGCCTATCTTCATACGGGAGGTGCTCCAGTCCCCTGCCATTCCCTGTCTATTGGCAAGGTTTCTTCCTTACAGCTCTTCATTTGTTAGTCAGTAAAACGCAACCTGGACCTAGCTCAGGCTTCTTGAAGCTGCTCTGGTGTGAGAACTTTGTGCGCTGATTTTTATTGCAGTCTTCTCCAGAGCTCAAAGTGATAACTATTTCTAAGACTCAAGATTTTTGTAATTTTAGGATAATATGTAGTCTCCTCATTCAAGAGCTTTCAGTAGTCTCACAGAGGGAAGTGGATTGTTTTTTTGATTTGTTGTGGTGGTGGTGGTGGGTTTTGTGGGGTTTTTTTCTGATTTTATTTGGGGTTTTGTGTGTTTTGTTTTGTTTTTAACCCAAAAAAGTAGCATCCCTGAGTGCAAGACTATCTGCAAGAAAAAGGTGAAATTGAGCGTGTTGAACTGACCTGAGGAAAATAAAGGTTGCTGAGGACAGTGAGAGAGCTGGTACGGGAGGTGTGATATTTAGAAGCATCTTGACTTTTAAGAAACAGTCTGCAATATTTTCAGAATTACCACATTCCATAGCATAGTTTTTATTTCTGACCCTGATCCCCTGTTGAACTGTTGTTCTTTGTGTATGTTTGAATTGTTCAATACGGAGAATCATAGAATTGTTCAATACATAGAATAATAAAAAGATTTGGATTGGAAAGGACCTTAAGATCATCCAGTTCCAACCCTCCAGCCATGGGCAGGGACGCCTTCCACTAGACCAGGTTTCTCAAGGTCCTTTCCGACCTGGCCTGAAGGATTTAACTCACAGGGCCACTGCTTCATTGTCTGTACATGTACTTTCTAAAGATTTACATAGTTTCTTGGCCCTTGCAACTGACCAGGACATGTTCATTATTTTCTGTTACTCTGATGAGAGAATAGTTGAAGACCAGCTAACAGAGCACACTGCTGTTGAAAAACAAATGACAAGAGAAGGCCTACCTGTCAGCATGGTGTTCCTGAACCACAAACTATTTCTTCACCAGTTCTTAACAGTTGCTTGACAAAAGATGACCCATTCGTCCGCAGTTGGCTTGGCTGAGTACAGAAACGTGTGAGCAACCTACTCTTTAACGACTGCTGTGCTTGCTTTGGCTGCAATGTACTGTTATGCAAACCATTTTTAGTAGTAAGGGTGAACAGCTTTGCAAAGAGACTGGCTACCCAGAGTGTAGTAGGGGGAAAAATTATCAAAACATCTGTCTTTCTGCTGTGGTATAAAATGCCACTGAAAACTCTGACACTCTGTGTTCTTCCTCACTTTTGAGTAGTGTGGGGGCTGGGGACAGGGAAGGAACACAAATGTTTCAGTTCCCTCTACTTAAAGCAGATGCTGACATCTGCTCAGATGAAACAAGTATGTAACTGGTCCAACACTGCTTTTAAGAGATGTGTAATGTTAGGGCTTGTTTATATTGCAGCAGTTTATGTTGTATGTGAATATCACACTTGGTTGACATTTTGAAGACAGCTGGGTTCAATCTCTGCTGACCAATCCTTTGAGACCAGGACTGTGCCAGCAAACCTGACTAAGCATCAGATGCTGTGATTCAGGCAAGCCTATTTTTCAGGCTGTTATTAAATTTAATACCTATGTTAGCTAATGTTTAATTTTTTTTTGGCTGGGCATCTCTTAGAAAGTAGCACATCATCCCCTTCAGTGGTGGGTGGTACAGAGACACCAGAGCCATGTGTTCTGTGCAGTATCAGTCCAGATGTGATGAGCCATGTGTTCTGTGCAGGATCAGTCCAGATGTGATGTAAGCATTGGCACTGCACCAGACTGCTAAGCTAAGCCTGGCTAGTCAGCTTGCACATCTTTTCTGTATGCTTCTCTGCGCTTCTGTTTTCAGGATTTAGCTTCTCTCACACTGACTTGTGTGTACATAGATGTACTTCACACAATAAACAGTGGCTTGGGCAAGCTTGGAGTATTCAGTGATAGGTGTAACTTTACTAGAAGCATTTAAAAGTTTGAATATCTTTGTATGGGGAGCTGCACCGTGATGCAGTGTGGGAATTTCCAAAGTACCAATGTGTTTCCCCTCCTGACAGGTCTTGGTTAGAATTTTCATAAACAACTTTGCTGGTGTTTTACACTGTGTTCAGTGGCTCATACAGCCCTCATTTACGCCACTGTGGTTTTAGTGATTTCTACATGTTCCTTTTCTTGTGGTTACCGGTGATAGAGTTTTGAATGCCATGGGCATCGCAGAACTGGGAAAAATCTGGGTTCTTCACACCCAGCCATGCTTCTTTTTGTGGTGAACTGGGTAAATTTGTCAAAAATGACAGCTCAGGGTTTGGTGCTGTATTTGCAGCATTTCAGAGCTCATCATCTTTGTGACATGTCACAGTCCATTTGTTGGTTTGTTTTGTGGATTTCTTTTTTAAGCAGGGTCTTCACTGAGTCTCAGCTAGAGGTGTCAGAGGAAAGCAGTACTTAGTTGTGGTTGAATATTTCAAAGATGAAAGCAACAGGTTGGGCACAATTATTGAGAAATATGTGTCCTGGTACTGGAGACCACAGAAATGGAGGCTACTTGTTTTGAAGGCAAACAGAAGTTTTTTGAGTTCTGTTGTTTGAAGATGGAAGCTTAACTGCGTGAGAATTAAGAGTCTGACCTAAGATAAGGCTATGACTTAAGAATGATGTTCCTTGTCAGTTGAAAGATGAGGATGAAACACGATCGGTGGCATAAATTCGGAGTGAGATTCCCATCTGGTGTAATTTAGTCCAGTTTCATTGAATTAATCCATTTTCAAGGTAGTGAAGTTAAATTGAATTACGTAGTCTGAGAATCTGGCCTTTTGTATAACCTCACTGTTTCACAGGAAAATCAATGCAGAGTTAAATTGTAATCCAGGCCTCCTCATAGTTCATAGTTTTATCTACATCTGGAACTCTATAAAGCTTGAGCTGGAAGTGCAGCATAGTAGGTCCCTACCTAAAGACAAGGGAAGACATAGTAGGTCCCTACCTAAAGACAGGAGAGGCTTTGAAAGATCTGCTACTCGCTATCTCAGTGGCTGATCAACTCTAGCTGTGTCACTGCTATAACATAACAGCTTTTCCTGTGCTTTAGTGACGGAGATTCTCCAGTGCCTCTAGGCAATTTGTGCTTGTCCTTTGAAAGATTCCTCATAACGTCTCTTTCCAGTTTTTCTTGCAGATGATTGATCCCCTTACTTCTTCTGTGCATCTCTGTAGACATGGTCATTGCCTTTTTCACTTCAGTAGCCTTCAAGATGTTTGGGTGCTAGCGTCCCCTCTCAGGCTACCATCTCTACTGAGTTTAACAATCTGAATTCATTCAGTCTCATCTCATAGCTCGTGTTTGTCCAACTTCAGATTATTCCAGCTGCCTTTCTCTGGGTTCTTTCCAAGTCTTATTTGTCTTACTTGATATTGCTGTATTTGGAGTGCATCATCTCAACCTGGACAGTGCTCCAGGCTGTATCTTGCCAGTGCTAGGAAATGGAGGCTTAAATTGGGTGTAAAACAGTCTATAGTCTTGCTCATATACCCTTGTGTGATGATTGCCACCTTGTCACCAACATGACATTGTGGGTCCCTATTATCTGAGGTACTATCTGCACAGTTCAGCTAGGTTGCTCCATTTTGCTGATACTTGCTAGAGCTTCCCAGGAGGGAAGATATCTTGAGCATGCTCAATCCCATAATGAGCTGAAGCTCTGTCCATGATATTTGTTCAACTGGAAATATGTGAGCAGGGGCATGTGAAGCACAGGCCAGGCTACTAGCTGGCATCTTGAGCCTAACTGGTCTTCAGTAGAATTTGGGCTCTGGAGCTATCAGCCAGCAGTGTGAACAGAAAGCATCTATTGCCAAAGGTGGTGGTGCCTGAGCCTGATCTTTGCTGCTGTTTTTCATTACTCACACATGGGAAGAAGCAATGAATGGCCTCAGTGGTGAGGGCTATGTAGGACAGGAAGTTCTATATGTCAAATCCAGCTACTATCGCCTGCAAGCTTCCCATGGCACATGTGCTTGTTTATGCTAATTTGTACTGTAATAATTGTTAAATGCAATAAGTTGTTGCATAAATGTGAGCTGTAAATTTTATTTTGAAATTCTTGTATTTTATGTGCTTTTATTCCCAAATGACACTAAAGCTGTAATGACCTGTTAAATTAGAAATATTATGTCCAACGGACAAAATCACGTACCAGGCAATGTAGGACACATTAAATAATCATGTAAGGAGACAGCTTAGAGCTTTGTCACTTCATTAAAATCTTGCACTTACATATCACTTTTCATGTTCTGTATAGGCTGATAGTTAATTGATGACTATTTTAGTAAGAATGTTAAACCAATACTGTTAAAATCTAATTACTGTTTTCTGACCTCAATACAGATCTTATGGCAAGATACTGAAATATCATATGGTAGCTCATACACATCTGGAGATAGTTCTGTCTGTGCAGATAGGCCTTCCCCAAAAGAGAATAAGAGAAGAAAAATGAAGATACCCTAGAAGCTGGCCGGTATTAACTAGACGGATATTTGAATAGATCAGTTTGCCATCCTCAAAATAATTCCAGCACAATTAAAGCATGCACTTTAATACTACAGTCAGATCTGCACAAGAGAGAGATTCCTGCACCTGGGCAGGTGCTGGCTGATTTCAGCATTATTATTCCATGTGGGGAAAAGTGTCTTTTCAGAACAGTCTGCATGGAGAGGTTTTGCACATGTGTATGTGTTTTCAGATGAAGGGATAAAGGGCCAAACTCTGGGCTGGCAATTTAGTTGGAAATGTATAGGTAAGAGGTCATCAGGAGTGGCAGTAGGTGGAAATTCTGTGCAAGCATGGCTGGAGCAGAATTACACCATGTTTACCAATCACAGTGCAAGCATCAAGCTGGCAAAGTGAAACTTCACAAGTATGATGTGAATGTTGAGAAATACTAGTCTAGCAAAAGAAGAAGAATGGAGGTATATCACAATTTGTTCTCTTTCTGGCCAGTAGGATAAGGCATTTTATCTCTTTGAAATGCCAACACAAAGTTGTCAGGCCAGTGTATGCATAAATATGTCTGCGCATGCACGTGCTCATGTACAGGATTCTCAGTTACTTCTAGTTATTTTTCATTGTGGAGATAAAAGGTCTTTTAATGAAAAAGTGTTCAAGAATAGCACAGCTACCAATTTCCAAAGGTGGTTTTACCTCTCCAGCACTGGACAGAGTTCGAGCAAAATGAACCTGAAACAATGAATACTGAATCAAAACCAGGTGATGCCAGACAAGGAGTCTGAATTCCCAACATTTTACTACCAGAAACATCTGTTTCTGTGTGTTGGTAATTTCACCTTTTTTTTAAAAAAGTGTTTTTAAAGATGGGAACAATTTTATGAATTTAAAAAAAAGAAAGACCCCAACACATGTATCTATAATTACCTAGTTTAGTCTGTGTGTTTAATCAGTATGGACTGAGAATGCCATATATGTTTGATTTCAGTCTGAAAGAGCAATTGAGCACTGGACAGTTATTCTTCCCCCATCTGCCAGTATGAGTCTAGGAAAAAAAACCACCAAGCAAACAATCAACCAAAAAAAAAAAAAAAAGTAAACCAACCCCCCAAAAATCCAGCAAAAAGGGGGAGCATGGAACTAACATAAAGATATTTTCTAAAGAAGCCACCTGACTTCAATTAAATGTCTAATTTCCTTAAAATATTGGTTTGGATTTAGTTCTTTGACTCTGAAATTTGGAATTTTTTTTTATGTAGTTGACGAATATCACTTAAAGATTGGCTGTGTTCCAGCATCCAGCTGGTATAGCTATAGAATGTGTGAAAGTGAATAGCATACATATTCTGCGGTGGCTTCCCCATCCTGCCAAAGATTTGGGCTCCAGCTTAACTGTTCCTGCCAGAAGTGCCACTGAGTCAAATGGCATTACTCAGATGATTAAAATCAAAGTTTTCCTGGGTAACAAGTCTTACCTGTGTGTTAGATCTTTTTTTCCCTTTCATTTTGTGCACATTTGGAGAAGCACTTTTTATCCTGTGCATGTTTTAATACATCTGTCAGAGGATCTAGCTGAAGTTTGACTGAAACACTGTGTTAGTCAGCATGCCTCTGGTGGCTGGATGTGAGAGCATGCCTGGAATTTTCATCACTGGTACTAGCAAATAGCTGCTTTTGTTCTTGCCCAGTTTCTGAGGGTCAAAGTCCCCCAGGTGATTGGAGCTACCAAGGAGCAGGTTCAGCCACCCAAGGTAGCACAAACTCAACCATCCTTAGGCAGAGGGTTGACTACCAGTTCCCTGTCAGCTGTTTTTAATGTGAAGTTTAGAACACTAGCTAATTTCTCCCATCTCTCCCCTCTCCTCTTTTGCTTCTAGAGTTGCTGGAACTGTGGCCGGAAAGCTAGTGAAACCTGCAGTGGTTGCAACACAGCACGATACTGTGGCTCATTTTGCCAGCATAAGGACTGGGAGAAGCACCATCACATCTGTGGACAGACCCTCCAAGCCCAGCAGCAAGGAGAGACACCAGCAGTGAGCTCCTCCGTGACACCCAGCAGCGGGGCCGGGAGCCCCATTGACACTCCACCAGCAGCCA